>CM076580.1:1008514966-1008978192 GCA_034641835.2 Pinus albicaulis | reverse complement strand
TCTGTGTATATTTGTTTTATGTTTTATGCTCTCGCTATTGTTTATTTTCTGTTTTTAATATTCGTTTACAGATAGTTTCTGTACAGGGTTAAAACCTACATTTGGTATCAAAGTTGTTTCGGCTTCAAGGGGATGCCTTTGCTGCTGAGGGGTTTTTTCTCGGGCCTGTGGTAGACCCTGTTCAGTGGGAGATCTGCAGGATCGATTCTTGCAATGAAAGAAGATGGTGAGCAGTGGAAAGAGAGAGATTGATAAATTTAATGGTCAGAGTTTTGAGTTGTGGAAGCTCAAGATGGAGTATCTGCTGGTGGAAAAATACGAGTGGATCGTGGTAGATCCAGGTACTAAACCAACGACAATGTCAGATGAAGACTGGAAAAATTTGGATCGGAAGGCGAAGAGCACAATACGGTTGTGTGTCTCATATTCAGTATTGTTGAATGTATTTGGGGAAGCTATGATGAAGAATTTGTGGGAAAAACTTGGGACTTTGTACCAATATAAGTCTCTGGTGGATAAATTGTTTCTGCAAAAAAAATTATATAACTTGAGGATGTAGGATGGAGACTCGGTGACAGAGCATCTAAACGCCTTCACTACTGTGGTAAGTCAACTTTCATCTGTTGATATTAAAATCTCAGATGAAGATAAATGCATTAGTTTTTTTTTTTCTATACCAAACTCATGGGATATTCTGGTTATTGAAATAGGTAGTAATACAACTACCTTGAATTTTGATGACATTGTCTCAGCCTTGCCGTCGGAGGAAATGAGACAGAGAAATATGGAGGGTTAGAATGGAGATGCCTTATCTGTATGAGGAAGGTCCCAAAACAGAAACAAGAATAAAGTTTCGATTGGGAGATCTAAATCTCCTGAAAAGTTTGTAAAGTTGTGCTGGAAATGCAGAAAGGAAGGGCACTACAAAAAATATTGTAGATCTAAAGCTCCTGAGAAAGGAAAGGGATCTAATGATGCTCCTTCTACAGAGGAAAAAACCATCTCGGATGAAGGTGGGGATGTGTATTTGGCTTCTTCTTCAAATACACATGTAGATCATGAGTCATGGTTGATTGACTCGGGTGCATCCTTTCACTTCACTCCCCATAGGGAGTGGTTCTGTGAGTATGAGAAATATGATGGTGGTGATGTCTTCTTAGGTGATGATAGGAAGGCTAGAATCGTCGGACGTGGAAAATTCACGCTGAAGTTGCAAGGTGGAAGGATTAGAACGCTTCCTGGTGTTCTACACATTCCTGCATTGGCCAAAAATCTAATTTTTGTAAGCAAGATGGATGATGTAGGTGTAAAAATAGTGTTCAAGAAAGATACCTGTAAGATGGTTCAGGGAGCACTGGTATTAATGCGGGGAGTTCGGATTGGAACTCTGTGCAAGCTTCAGGGAAACATTGTTATTGATGGGTGCAACAGTTTTGTGGTTCCTGAAAGTGGAGCGAAAATCCTGGCGGTCTCTGGAGAAAATACCATGTTATGGAATCAAAGGCTTGGACATATTGGAGAGAAGGGCCTTCGGATATTGCATGGAAATGGTATGGTAGAAGGTATTTCTAATAGCTCTCTGGATTTCAATTTCTATGAACATTGTGTATATGGGAAGCGGAATCGGGTGAGTTTTCCTTCTGGTGCTAAGAGGGTGAACAAGATATTAGACCTTGTGCACAGTGATGTGTTTGGATCTGTGTCAATTCCATCACTAGGTAAGTCTGTGTATTATGTTTCATTCATAGATGACTTCTCAAGGAATACATGGATATATTTCTTGAGGAAAAAATCTGAAGTCTTTTGACATATTTAAAGAATTTAAGGCTCTGGTGGAAAACCAGACAGAGAAGAAGATAAAGGTGCTGAGGACAAATAATGGTGGGGAGTTCTGCAAGAAGGAATTTGAAGATTTTTGTAAGAAGTGTGGTATAGCACAGAAGAAGGCTACTCCATGCACACCTCAGCAAAACGAAGTTGTAGAAAGAATGAACAGAACACTGATGGAAAAGGCAAGAAACATGCTTAGTGGTACCGGGTTAGGACAAGAATTCTGGGCAGAGGCAGTGGAGACTGCATGTTACTTGGTTAATAGATCACCTTCATCATCGTTGAAGTATAAGAGTCCACGTGAGGTATGGACTGGTAAGAAACCCTCTCTTTCACATCTAAGGGTATTTGGATGTGATGCATATGTACATGTTCCAAAGGAGGAAAGGACCAAGTTGGATAATAAATCTAAAAGGTGCATCTTTATTGGGTATAAGGAAGGTTTAAAGGGTTACAAGATTTGGAACTCGGAAACAAGGAAGGTTGTGCACAACCGAGATGTGGTGTTTAGAGAGGTGAAATATGTTGTTAAACATGAAGTCCTACCAAAGGAACCTCAGAAGATAGAGTTTGAGCTAAAGGAGAATGAATCAGACTCTACAACAGAAGAAGACTCAGAAGAGGAATAGCCACAAACTCCAGCTGTGAGAAGATCAGTTCAGGAAAGAAGACAACCAGAAAGGTATATTCCATCTGCTTTCTGTTCAAATTTTTCTTTAAATATAACTGATGATGATTCCAGAACCATCAGGGAGGTGGTAGATTCAGAGGATGGAAAACTCTGGAAGGAGGCCATGGTTGATGAAATGGAATCCTTGCATAAAAATGAGGCATATGATCTGGTGGGATTTTCCGCTGGAAGGAAGCCCATCGGGAGAAAATGGGTGTTTAAGAAGAAGATGAATGTAGAAGGCAAGGTGGAGAAATACAAAGCTTGGTTGGTAGCAAAAGGTTATTCCCAGGTGCCGGGAATTGATTTTGGTGATATTTTTCTCCTGTTTCCAAATTTACTCCTATTAGATTACTTTTATCTGTTGTTGCTACATTTGATTTTGAGGTAGAACAGATGGATGTGAAGACAAAATTTCTTCATAGGGATCTGGAAGAGGAGATCTACATGAAACAACATGAAGGCTTTATGGTGAATGGGAATAAAGAACTGGTATGCAGGTTAAAGAAGTCTCTGTATAGGTTAAAACAGTCACCAAGGATGTGGTATCAGAAATTTGATACCTATATATGGGGACTTGGCTTCACCAGAAGCAAGGAGGATGACTGTGTTTATTTTAAATTAATTGGTGACCGTGTTATTTATTTGGTCTTGTACGTGGATGATATGTTGTTGATTGGAAATGACAAAGAAATTATCCAATATTTGAAGACCCAAATGTTCTCCAAATTCGACATGAACGATCTTGGTGCTGCAAACTATATTTTGGGCATGGAAATTAAGAGAGATCGGGCAAAGAGGAAGCTCTGGTTAAACCAGAGGAAGTATGTCGAGACTATATTGCAGAGGTTCAATATGCAGGATAGTAAACCAGTGAATGTTCCGATTCCTGTAGGTGTAAAGTTGTCTCCTGAACAGTGTCCCAAGGCACAAGAAGAAGAGGAGGATATGTCCCGTGTTCCATATGCAAGTGCAGTGGGTAGCCTGATGTACGCAATGGTATATACTAGACCAGACATTGCACATGCAGTGGGAGTATTGAGCAGGCTTGAGGCCAAACCATATTTCTTTGGACAGCAAATGTGGGGCATCGGTTTTAATATTTGTGGCACTAGTGATAATGGCTTGTAGCACAGGAATACCAGATTGGAAGAGAAGTTGGAAATTGAAGTTTTTTGACAGTCAATGAGATCCAGACCAAAGAAGATCTACAAGTGGCTATGTGTTTAGCCTATTTGGAGGCGCAGTCAGTTGGATGAGTAAAAGACAATCTGTAGTGGCTCTTTCAACTACAGAGGCAGAATACATAGCAGCCACTCATGCAAGCAAGGAAGCAATTTGGTTGTAGATATTGTGTTCAAGTATGGGGTTGGTACAACAAGCTATAAGGATAGACTGTGATAGCCAAAGTGAAATTTTCTTGGCTAAGAACCCTGCTTATCATTCAAATACAAAGCACATTGATGTTCAATATCACTTTGTTAGAGATATGGCTGAGGCTAAAAGGGTGTTGCTGGTAAAGGTGGACACTTTGAAGAATGTTGCAGATGCATTGACGAAGTCTGTGAGCACTCAGAAGTTCTCTTGGTGTAGATAAACAATGGGTGTTGAAGAATTGGCCAAATGACTAAGCTCTCTTGTGGCCCCTTGTGGAAAGAAAACAACAAGTGGGAGAATGTTGGGTATGTGTTATATTCCCATTCAATTTAGGCCATGTAAGTGGGGATCACACTATTAGACCACTACATGTAGGGCTTTGATGGGCCACTTCCAAAAATAAAATTGGACCTATTGATGAAGTGACCTACCATTGATTTTGACAGGTTAACATGGCCTTGGGGCATGATGGTTTCCCAGTATTTTGTAGATCTGGTAAAGGGAACTACTATTATGTTCTAATCTAGAGTTAATGGATTGGGGTTTATGAATGCTTTGACATGTATATATGTATATATGTGTTGTAACACTTAAAAGGAATATAATGAAAAATCAAGCTAGTAGTCCCAGTTTGGGATCTAGGGGAAAATATCTATGTATATATGTTTTATGTTTTATGCTCTCACCATTATTTATTTTCTATTTTTAAGAATTCGTTTGCAAATAATTTATGTACAGGTTTAAAACCTACATTTGCTTGTACTGCATTGGCTCTATTCAATATGTCATGAACTTTTTAAGGGATGTGAGAACGCACTATGAAGTTTTTCTAATTTGTTATTTCATACCGTCGCATGTCCGTGGGACGCAACTGTGAGTAGCCGCAATGGCATGACGTCAATGCGACATAGTGGTTGGAATCCCAAGCCCACCTGAAAGGGGCTATGGCCGATTGAATTGTGGAGAGCCCAATTATAACTATGTTGTACATAGGGAGGCTCTCATCCCATGTGCGACTTTTTGAATCAAGACATGCCAGTAATGTGTACTTCATCATCCTGCGATCACCTTTGTCCGGCGAATGTTTGGGGATGGAAAGCTGTGGACTTGAGAGCTTGGTGTCCAACATTGACTGCAGGTTGGACCAAAATGTGCTAAGGAACTGTTGTCACGATCTATATGAGAAACTATGGGATCCTTGGGGCACACCCACACTCATTCAACAAAGAGTTTATGACTATGTTGTGATATCTTTCTTGCGGGCTCTGCCATAATGGCCATCTTCGGGATCAAGGACAAACGATGAAAATATAGTCATTTCCATGCTTAGTAGAAGGAAGGTTTAGCATGTAATCCTATGGAGATGGATTACAAAGGTCGAATAGGGGGTAGGTAGCGGAGTATAGAGGCCTTGCTTCTTGATGGTTGGTTTGGCAATGGGGCAAGCAGTGCAGGATCTGATGTACTTCTCTACATCTTGTCGAAGGTTCGGCCAATAGAAATACTTCTGCAGTACTGCCACCATTTTCTCGACCCCAAAATTCCCAGCGACTCTACTGTAGTGTGCTTCCCATATCATCTTCGCACGCTCGCTTGAAGGAACACATAGGTGTCCCAGGTGACAAAACATTGCATCTTGGAGGTGAAAATTTGGAACTTGCGTACCCCCCAAGAGTGCCTTGTATGTGTGGCCGAATTCTGGATCGCTCTTGTAGAGAAACGGCCAATCAGAAGTCTTGTGCCCACAAGAGTTGAGAATGGTGGTTATTGCCATGATCGGTGGTCGGCTGAGGAAATATGCAACATTATTGGTGCTACCCTTCTTGTACTTGATGTTCAAATGAAACTATTGTATATATGTGGACCAATTTCATGCGAACATTCCCGCAACTTTCCTTGTATCTCGTAGGAACTGCAGTGGGTCGCGGGTTTGTGTGGATGATTGTTTCCTTCCCCAAAATGTAATGCTTCCATTTTCGACAAGCCTGCACAATGGAATACATTTTTTTATCATAAGTGGGATACTTGCAGATTGTGTCAGACAATGTCTCACTGCGATATGCCAATGGATGCCCTTGTTGAGTAAGAACTGCCTCAATAGCATAGTCAAAGGCATCTATCTCGATCTCAAATGGTTGTCGCAAGTCTCATAATGTGAGCACTGGACCAGAATAGAGGTGATGTTTCAATTCTATGAATGCCGTCTGTTGAGATTCCAACCAAAAGAATTTTTCTCTCGCTCCTCCCTTGGTGACTTGACTCAAGGGCCAAGTGATATGAGAGAATCCCAACACGAACCTCTGGTAGAAATTAGCAAGACCCAGAAAGCTGCGAAGCTCTGTTATAGTAGTCGGGGCTGGCCAATCCCGAATGACTTGGATCTTGGCTGGATCCACATGCACCCCCCTTTCATCAATAATGTATCCCAGATATGGAACCTGGGTCATGCCAAACGTGCACTTCTCCAAATTGGCACACAACTTGTGTTGCCGCAGTGTTTGGAGGACTTGTCGGATGTGATGAAGGTGCTCTTCCCAAGTCTTGCTGAAGATCAGAATGTCATCCAAGTACACCACTATGAATGAGTTGGTGAATGGCCGCAAGATGTCGTCCATCATCCTCATGAAGGTTGCGGGAGCATTTGTCAACCCGAAAGGCATGACCAGCCATTCAAAAAGGCCTTCCTTAGCTTTGAAGGCAATCTTCCACACATCAGAGGGTTCAATTGGTACCTGGTGATACCCAGACTTCAGGTCGATCTTACTGAAATATTTTGCACCTTGGAGTTGGTCCAGAAAGTCATCAATCCGTGGGATCACCTATTCCTAGAAAAAGGATCTGTTCAACACCATTTTCAATACAAGGTCTCTCAAGTCCCATCCTTCTTCTCATTTAACATGACCTTCAATTTCCTCGTTAGCTTGTGGGCCAAGACCTTCGTAGCAAATCCGACTAAGGAATCATTGATTAACAATCGTTCTCCATAAGAGAACGCCGATAGATTGGGTCCGTTGCAGCGACACATCAAGTTGATCAATGGGGCAGGCTTGGACTCCCGACAAAGGCAGAGGGCACCCCCATGGGTGAGGTGAAAATGTCCCCACTCTCCACAACTGTCCATTTTTTGTTGTCATGCAGAGAGCCATGTCTGAGGCTCTGTCTCTAGGTTCTTTCTTGCCCTGGGGGCGGATCATCAGGAAAACGAATTTCCTGGTTTGGGAAATGAGCTTACTGCATTGTTTTGAAGTAACCAAAGAGATAGCAGCAGGAGGTGGTACCTCTGGTATCCTGTACAACTTATTTCCCAAAGTAACAATAACAGCACGAGGCCGAGACTCATACACAGCATGACGCTTCCACAAGTATGGTTGTCCTAATAATACATCAGAAACATCAATAGGAGTAACGTCACATAATACCTCATCCGTGAAGGGCTTGATGCTATAGGGAAGGCGACACTGCCGGCTGACGCGGAGATCTCGTCCTTGGTGAAGCCACCCGATGGTGTATGGATGTGGGTGAGCTGTGGTCGGCAAGCCCAACCTCTTCACGGCGTCTGCTGAAATGAGGTTCTTTTGGCTCCCATTGTCGACAATGAACCGTACCGGGGAGCCCTTTACCCACATCTGGGAGTGGAAGAGACGTTCCTCCTCCTCTGGATCTTCCGGTTCCTCCTTTTGGATCTTTGCAGTGGCAACAGTGGCGTTGGGCTCTGCATCAATAATCTGTTTCCCTTTTTCATTCGCCTTTTCAGGTTCTAATTCAGAGTCAGAGCATGCATCTGACTCAGAAGCCCTCATCTCGGCCACTAGCGACTGCTTGGCCCGACACTCACTTGTGCTGTGAGTGGAGCTCTTATGGAACTCACACCACTTTCCCGTGTCCTTCTTTGGCTTTGCGGTGCTGTTCTTTTCTTGTGGCTTCGATGAGTTGTCTTTAGCCGCCATGCCTTGGCTCGGTCCTTTGTTTTGCGGTTTGGAAGCACCTTTCCCTTGCTTTTGATTCGCAGATCCAAAGTCTCGCTTCTTCTACTTGAATTTCTGCTCAATCTTGGCAGCATACTGGTATGCCGTACCAAGCGATGAGATGTCAAGGAACTCCATTTCCTCCTGAATGTATTTGTGCAGACAGCTGCGATACTTTAGCACCAGATGTTTCTCTAAATCTTTGATACCCAACTTTGTGCACAGGGTATGGAACAGATTCGTCAGCTCATGCACATCTTGATCCCTTGGTTTCCGCAACATGTTCCATTGTATTTGCTTGTCCTCATAGCTCCCCACATGATAGTATTGTTCCTTGATGGCATCTTAGAAAGAATTCCAAGTGGGTACGACTGAGAATAGAGAGGGTTCTGTCTCATCCTTTTTCTCACAGTAGGTTTCCCACCAGTCCTTGACATGGGGGGTAGCTTTGAGGAGTGCAAAAATAATCTTCTCCCAATTGGAAAAGTTATGAATTGAGAAATATCCTTCTAATAGACTCAACCATATATCTACGACATCTGCATCTATTTGACCCTCAAATATGGGAATGTCAAAGTTTACTTGTACCTTAAAGGGATTCGTGCCTCCAGAGTGGCTGTTGGATGCAGATGGGCCACCGGTGGGTAGTCATTGAAGGATCTGGGAAAATTTATCCATCATCGCGTTCCTTTGTTTTTCGAGGGCCTCCTCGAGCAATATTTTGATAGGATCTCCTGCTCCGTCATCTTTCTTTTTGTCCCCCATGGGTGGCTGTCGGGGTTTGCGAGGTTAATATTGCAAAGGTTCAATCAGATCGAGCCCCAACTCCTTATACCCCGACCTCGTTGGGGACATGCAAAGAAGGATCGAGAAAAAGCAGACCACTCTGATACCACTGATCCAGATTTATGCAGGAACTCAACAGAATACACATGTAACCATAAATACAAATGTGCAGTGGAAATAACACTTCATTTCATTAATATCAAAGAACTGAAATTTGCTTACAGATAGAATAGAAATAAACTAGCTAGGGCGTTGGTTGCTTATCTCTGAGAAGAGATGTGGTGGCTATAGGCCTCTGAACTGAGTTACAATGGGGCTCGAGGGCCTATTTATTATTTAGAAATAATGGAAAACCCTAACCCTAGGAGATGAAGCACCAAAACTATGGGCCCTGTTTGGGTAAATTGGTGTTTCAACTTCCCGAGGACGTAACTTTGGCATACGATCTCTGTTTGACACACTCAATAGCTCGTTAAAAAGATCCATCCGAGGAGTGCAACTTTTGGTGTAACAAAAAGAAGCGTAGTCACTCTCGGTTTTCCCAAAAAACGTCGTTTAGTGCCTCAAAACGGCTCCGGAAGTTCAGGACCCGAAAAACTGTCAAAAATAGTAAGTTGTGCTGAAACTGAAAAACTGAAAGAGACATTGGTGGTGCCCCAAGTGGAGTAGGTGGGTGGCTACCAATATCCACCTGGATCTGTTATAGGTCTAGAGAAGCATACTAATTCATCTCAACATTCCTTTTAGAAATAGTAAGTTGTGCCGAAACTGAAAAACTGAAAGAAACATTGGTGGGGCCCCAAGTGGAAAAGGTGGGTGGCCACCAATATCCACCTGGATCAGTTATAGGTCCGGAGAAGCATAATAGTTCATCTCAACATTCCTTTTAGAAGTTTCCATTCCATAGAACAATGCCTAGTTTGGTGGAGCGAGCATGGGGTTAAATATCAGGCCACCCCACTATTCACTTTCTCGAAAATCTGGCGTGCCAGAAATGGTTATATATTTGAGGACTTCTTAATTGATATTCATAGAATCTCTTTCAACATCGGGAGTTGGATGGATACTCAGAGTGACAACATATAGAGGGATAAGGATATATCAATCCAACCCATCACACCTGACATTCTTTATCCTACAGGTTATTTTGATGGAGCGGCTTAGAGAGGTATCTGCAGCTGTGGCATATGGCTTAGGATAGATCATAGGTCACAATATAAGATATCATGGAATGGAGGTGCATGTACAAACATGAAGGTAGAGATACTGGGGCTTTGGGGACTTCTATGGTTCTCCAGGAGATTGTCTATATATATTATTCATGTATATGGAGATGCCAAGTCCCTAATTGAAGGGGTTTTATCCAACACAAATTTTTCTCCTCCAAACCTTAGCGGCTGGATATCCCACATCAATTTCCTGAAGTAGACCTTTCATGAGATTACCTCTCAACACGTCTTAAGGGAATCTAATTCTGTAGTTGATTCATTGCCCGCAGTTAGAAAGATGGGGCTCCATGGATGGTACGTTGTATTAGTCTATGTAAAATTTAATTAATGGTTATTTCATTAATTTATGATATAATCTAATAATAACTCTAGGAAGATGAGTAAATTTGGCAAATAGAGAAGTTTTTAAATTTTTTTATTTTTTAATATACTTTTTATATTTTACAATTGTAAATAAAACCCTATGAAAATGATCCCATTAACAATTTATACTAATCAAAAATTAGATTTTTTGAATTTCAAAATTTTAATATGATAATTTTGTAAAATTTTATAAAATTTTACAATTTACTTTTATAAAATAAAAATTCAATTACAATATAACCTACCTATCATGTATAAAACTATAACTCTTTCTACAACACATCATGATGAAATTATATATATATATATATATATGTATACTATGTCAAAAAACAAATAATAATAATAAAAAAATAAACTAATTTATTTTAAATAATCATATTTATTTAAAAATATATATAATTATTTACTCTTCTTTTAAACAATAATAATTAAAAAAATCAATATTATTTATCCATTTTCTTCGTATTATATATATAACCTAAATAATTATCAAATGCTTAGAACTAAATCTCTATAAAGTCTTCAACGTTCTTTTTAAGGAGAAAATGAAAGTGCGAAGAATGAGCGCTTTTCATTAGAAAAATGGAATTCCACAATCCTTATAAATAACACAACCAATTAAATGGTAAGGGGTTTGATTTAAGGTTTTAGGAGTAGATAGAAAAATGACGAGTATGTATTTTGTATATTATTAATTTAATTAATAAATGAAATGGTTTTTTATTATTATTTTTTTTTAGTTAATTTTGTTTAAAATTTAATACATAATTGTTGAAAATCATATGTATTAAAATTAATATATAATTTTAAAAATTAAAAGTTTAAGTTGTTTAATATGTAAAGATAATTTATCTTGAGAATCTTGAATTTATTTATATATTCAAAAATGTATTTTAAAAAATTCAAAATTACAAATTTCAATAAATTATATTGTCGGATTCCAATCAAAACTATCATTTCATAATTACACCCCTTTGAATATAATTACAATAAACTAATTCTCATAATTTGAGAAAAGTTTGCACAATTTGTATTTACAATAGATAAATCTTATTATGTAAAATAATTATTACTTTATTATTTTTAAAACATATTTAACATATATAAATCTTGAATAAATTAATTATTAATTTAATATTTTCTAAATAAAATTATTAATTTATTATTTTTTCATTATATTATGGTGATATTTTGTAAATAAATCATATAATAAATCAATCATTAATTTAAGGGTTTTTCATTAAAATAATGCGATTATTCACTGATCAACACTAAAATAATGATTGATTTATTACATGATCCTTATTGTCTATTTAGATATTATAAGCATAATAAACTAATAATTAACTCATCACATAATACTTTTTATTTATTTAAAAATATAGTACATGAAAAATTTCAATATTTATTATTACTTATTTATATCTTCATTTTCACAATAATTTAAATGACTTACTATTGCATACTTGTTATTTATTTGCATAATATAACTATGATAATAAGACAATTTTGACTATTAATTATTATTTATTTATAATTTCATTTCACAAACAAGTGTAATATGTCGGGTTGTTGTTTAGTACTTGTCTCTTATGCAAAAAGTAAGAAGATATTGTAACTAAGATAAAACAAATATTAAGATATTGCAAAAAAACATTTAGGCTATAAATAGGAAAAGATAATATTATTATTTTTTAACTTATTGGTGTCATAAAGATATTGGATGCCTCTAGGAAAAGTTGAAATTGTTTATAGTTTGTTGATTAATTATACTTTAAGGGTTGTCTTAGTTGCCAATTCCACCAATTCACACATAAAATAATATTTAATGAGATTAAATTTGGTTGATAGATTTTTTTTCCCACTTTAATAATTATTTTATTTTTTCATTGATAGTGTGTTGATTGAATGGTGAATAAGCTCAATGGTGGCACAAAAAGAGATTATGATACGTGACCTATCATGTAAAAAAAATATTTCTTTTAAAAATAGATTTGCTAGATAAGGGGTGAATAATATCATGTGATGAGACTAGAGAAAATATTTATGATGCATTACTTATGTAACACCCACCTTAATTTACTTAGTTTATTTAAAGAAAAATTTTGCAAAATACATTTGACTATTAAAAAGTAAAAAGAGATTAACAAGTGTGTTAATTATATTTTCTTTCATAAATAAAGAAATTACATTATGAATTTTTTACAACTAGACGGTAAATATTTCCAAGACTCCAGAGTGGTTGGAAAAGCAGTTACTTGACAGTTACCTTTCCCTGAGAGAATAAGAAGGAAATATCTGATCGGGAAAGGGGTTTTGTGCAAGGAGAAAAATAGAGACAACAGGAAGTTGTGAGCATAAGAATCCTGAGCTAGTTTAGAAACTAGTGGAGCTCTGTTGATGGATTAGAGGAAAGGTTGGGCATGCAGTCTAGAGGTCTAACTCTGGAATCCTACTGCTTTAACCTGCTCTGGTGATGAGCACGTGGGGAGTCAAGGATGTGATCGCCTCCCTAATGGTTGGGCGTATCATCCAGTGAAGTAGAAGAATATCCAGATAAGTTGTTTCTAAGAGAAAAGTGTTTATTGGCTTGACTGTGTTTTATGTGTTTTCCTGTTAGAAATGGTTATGCTTAAATGTCCAAATTTATCTCATAAAGAAAGTATAAAGGTGTAAGAAAACTTTTGGGAAAGACAGTGTTGACTCGTTAATTGTTATTTATTGTTAACTAGCAGGTTGGAAAGTTGGTCTAAGGCCGGGTCTTATCAGCTGAGTAGGGACTTCAGAACTTTAAATTGGTATGAGACTCAACCAAAGAGTTTGAAACAAATTCTGTAGTGACACACTACCCTGTCAATAAGGGTTCCAATGTCAAAAGAGTATGAGTTTTAACATAATATAGACGATAAATTGTTATGGCAGTGAATCCATGAACCTAGGGTGTCATAGTGAAAACCCTCACAATTATTTATGTATATTAAACCTATAGTTATACAAATAAATGAAAGAATGTAAAACATCATTAAACTGTCTAAACTAGAGGTTTAACCTCCCCGTATCTTGTAGTACGCACTGTGGTTTCGCGTCTCTGGGTTATTTCATATTAAACAAGAAAAGAACCCCTGTCTGGCACAGAGGGATTTTTACATGTAGTAAGCAGATTCATATTCTCTACAATGGTGTAAACCACATACAAGAAAATAAATATAATCTACTTCTCCACCATAGCTAAAACACGAATGCGAGTCAAATGCAGTAAACCAAGTATTTGACGAAGAAAGTTGTGAAAGAATTACAATACAGAATGCATGCCTGAGCTTTACTGGGGACGAAAAGTAGTGATCTAAATCAACTCTAGAAAATACCAAGATGTAATACTCGAAAATAGTTAAATACCTCAATATTAAGAGATAAAAACATATACTTCCATTGAAATAGAATAGACAAACATTGACAGAACCAGAGTTCTTAATACGTGTGAAACTGGAGTCATAGTTTGACTATAAAACCTTGAAATAGGCATAATCCTTTAGCTGGAATTCATTGTGGAATTAAAATACTACCCAAATATTGAAAAAAAATATATATATATTTTAAGGGATTGAAACCCTCAATCATATGTTCGAATAAAAATAGTTTACATGGATAGTGTATTGTAATTTAATAAACATAGAGGGAAGCAAGCTTCCAGATTCACGAATTTCCATTAAAATTAACCTCTAGCCAGAGGGATGACCCCACCGAACCCTGCCACAGTAGAGGGGAGGGTTGTGTTACCCTCAAACTTGATAGGGTTAAGGAATTAATTTATATTTATGTCATGAAAAGTAATATGAAACGGGGAAGAGACCTACTTGAACAGTTTGGAGAGGATTGGTGCCAATGAGCTTAGGGTTTACAAACTATGGTATGGAGGTAGAGTTGATCCAATCTCGAAACCCTGTTACACATCCACAAACCTTAACATTAGAATTACTTGGAATGAAAACCTTGCACATGGACAAATATTCATGTTGAAGAACAACAAGTTGAAAAGAGGGTTTTACCAATATTTGCAAGCCATGTTGAGGGTCGACTTATCCTCACCAGCACCTTTGCACTGCAAATTCCCTCGTAGCCACACTGTTAATAAAAATTCATAATGACAACAACAAGAAGTAAAACAACTACAAAGAAAGTATAATGAAAATCAATAAAAACAAAGCAGCAATTGCAGCCGGGTGTACACCGCAGACAAAAATATTTCCCTAAGGTATACCGAGAATCCTCTCAAAAAAATCCTTCCGAAAAACCTTCTTGGGATAAGAGAGAAGCAAGACGAAGGTGAAATTAAAATGATACTTCTGTGATCGTAGTTAATGAGGGTTAGCTACCTCAACCCTTAGAATAAATGAAGACCACGATGTGATCAAGAGCTAGATCAAGACAAGTGTTGAACTACCACCGATATATGCTCATGGTTAGAAGCTGAAGATTCGTAGACTATCTGCAAGTCGTTTCCGTATTAAGGTCTTAGTGCTTCTATCAAACTGTGTTAGGGTACCATTACGTTACCATGGTCATTCTTCACACTAATTACATTAAAATACACTCATTTTAATGTATATCATATGCCGTATTGACAACAATAATGTCTATAGTTATGATTATGTCTTATTAAAATTTAATCAGAGGTGCTAATGGAGAGCTTCCAAGTGGTTAACGCTATTTTATGAATGACTCAGATAGTCCGTGAATATGTGTAGACATTGCCAAGTATAATATATTGTATAGTACAGATTCGCCACAATCATAGAAAATATGAATGGTTTGAATCATACACCAAGCTTCGTAAATAATTATGGTAAATGTAGTAGTAGTATATGTTATAAGTAGTACTGCAGCAAAGATCTGTTAATGCTAAATCTTAATGGCCATTTGATTATTAAAAGGGTATCTTGAAATTGTGCACAATGACAGGAAGCTAAGATATTTTTTATCGTTTCAACATGAGAAGAGGACCTCATATCAAGCACCCAAGAGGCTACAAAGCTCATCCTTCATCGAACCCAATAATGAACTCAAAAATGTGGGTACATCTATGTGGATCAACATCAACAAACTAGTAGATCATTTTAAAGTAGGAACGACAAACTGCAAATTGTCGATACAGTGACAACAAACGCACAGCAAATGGTTTTATAAGAGGTGATAACGAAAGGTTAATGCGAGCAAGTAGGCGATTCTCAAAAGCCTTCAAGTGGTGACCACCACATAACCTAGTCCTTAGAGGGGTACCAGTGAAGAAGTGAACAACAACAACAAGCTAATGACAATCAAGGAAGTTTTACCCACGTATAACGTAAAGAACTCAAATGAAGCAAAAATTCAGAATTTTCCGATCAACAAGAGATGAAGAACAAAAAGTATAGCTTTAGGGGATTTAGAAAATTGTTCGCCACGTCGTACGAAGAAGCCGAAGAAGTGCTGAAGCATGGATAATTACGAAACAATATTTCGTGCTTATGAACATAACAACAAGCTCAAAGCTAGAAGCCAGATATATACCAAATTGGCGTGAAAAGGATACCTTATGGTGATAAGCCAAGAATGTATGGGGAATCAAAGACCGTAATGACCTGTGATGAGTTCCAACAATATTTTAAGTACCAATATTCAGCGTACGTTTTTGCAACAAAAATCTCTAGCATTTCATGATTTGAGGTTGGCACAAATGTCTATGGTTGAATTTATATTAATTTTGTTTCATTATTGAGCTATGCCACACTTAAGGGATGTGAAAAATCAAAGGTAACAATAGTTCTGGACATCTTACTTGTTCATATGAAGGAAAGTGATTGAGTTTTTCAATCCAAGGATCATGATGTAATCTGGCACATGAATGTGCTCTCAACAGCCAGAAATGAAAGGGGGTTCCGTAGAGTTGGTCGCGATGAAAGGTGAGCACCAAATTTTTAAAATAATAAAGCCTGGGTAACTATAAAAATGCATGAACCCGTGAATAGACCATTCGGGAGAAACTAGCAAAGCAAAATGGCCGCAGAATACCCGCCTACCGAATCCAAATGTATCAACATCATGGATAACATCAGAAACCGCCCGCAATGATGTGGTGAAGCACATTATTATAAAAAATCATCAATTTTAAGGACTTGTGCCAGTTTTTTAAGCTATATAAATCCCGTAATAAAGTTGAAAATGTATCTAAAAGTATGAAATTTAAAAATTTTGTTGGTGTATCAGTCATCAAAAGAGGAGGGTTAATGTCAAAGTCTCAAGATTTCTTGCTGATAATAATAGAACCAACACATAAATGTTGAATTAAACATCTTACCTTGGGGTTCCTATGATTTGTTACTAGGGAATGGATTGGTTAGAAGGGCATTGGTCCGTAGTGGACCCACATAAAACTATTCGTTACATGGTTGAACATAGCACCATGAGAGTTACAAGGAATTAAGAACCACTCCATCAAGGCCCATTACCCCCTCTCAAACGGGCAAATGCATCTGTGAGAGTGTCAAATTTATGCCATTCACAAGAGATTTTCAAACTCTGAAGGAAAATACCCATGACAATAGAATATACTATGTTCAGAATTTATGATGTTTCATGAAACATACCAAGATTACCTAAAGTGAGACATTTAATTCACCATCAAATTAACACTGGTGGAAACACTGTGTCACGCTATACTCACACTCAATGAGGCACTTATGTTAACTGTAGTTAAAAATGCAAAACAAATAACATTGGACAAAGGGTATATCTCCTAGTGTCCCTCGTATACCCATGTTCGTTAAAAAGAAAGATGGCATGATGATTTTATGATTACAAGCAACTTCACAATTGACCCAAGAAAAAAGTATCCACCGCCATGGATAGATGATATTTTTAATCAAGCAAAGGGAGCAGCAATATTCTCAAAGACAGATTTAATATCCGGATATCACTGTATTACGATTAAGGATGATGATATATATAAAACAACCTTTAATTCGATATTGACATTATGAGTTCGTGATTTTACCATTTGGATTAACCAACGCACCGCAACTTTCATGAGTTTGATGTACAAATATTTCACCCATCTTGATAAGTTTGTTTTAATATTCACCGATGACCTATTAACATATTCATGAAGGAAGACAACTAACATTCACGCTAGCACGAAATGTTGAGGAAACATTAGCTGTGCGTACAATTCAAGGCGATTTTTATAAAGAAAATCCGTATTTGGGCTACGAATCGCTAAGGATATCAATACACCGACAGTAAATAAAGACGTTATGAATGGAGATACCTAAACGAGCATATACGTTATTTCATGGGCTGAATAGCCATTATCCGCGCTTCATCGAAGGCTTTCAAAATCTCTTTTCCCATTACCCCTGAAAGGAAAGGGACGAATTTTTAAACGGTGAACAATGAATGCCAAACCAATTTTGGAATTATTAAAGAAACTCGTTAACTACCATTTTGTTTCTAAATAATTTGACCCAAAAAAAGAGTTTGAAGTTTGGTATCGATGTCAGAAATAGCGGTGACAGCATACAAGGAAGATGAAAGTCATCACATATGAATCTAGAAAGATGAAATATCATGAGAAACTACATTATGCTTATGATTCAGAGTCGACCGTTGTAGCACGCGCTCGAAAGTATGGAGGAATACCTATTGGGGAAATATTTTTTGTTGAAAACATACCACAACAACTCGACTAGTTATTTTAAGCATTCTAACCTGAATGTCGCTGCGGAACATATTTCTCGAGTGAATTTAATTTTGAAATTCAAATACATGAAAGGTAAGGAACCGGTCATCGATGCCTTGAGTAGAAATTGAAAATGTGTTTATGAGCTATACTTTAACCGATGAACGGCTTAATTTAAGCAAGCATGAGGTAATCGCAAAAAATCGAATATTATTTTTTGTGGCAGCAAGCACAAGAGGCAAAACAATGGAAAACAATCGTATTATAAGATCAATAATGGAAAAACTATTGCCTTTCCACAAAATATACATTCCCAATCGTACGACCTTGAAAGAGATGATTTTGGATGAGTATCATTCAATTTCCATGCCGTATACTCTGGATATCAAAACATACTTAAGGCAACCGTAAAAGACTACTTTTGGCCCGGATGCGTAAAATATTGTTTAATACTTGACCAAGTATTTGGAATGTCAACAAAGTCAAGGTGGACATCAACACCAAGCAAGTTTACTAAATTTATTCCTTTACATCGTGGAGTGTAATGGAAGCTATTTCACTCGACTTTATTGCTAGCTGCACAAGAACAAAGTGACACAAATGAATTCATTATGGTGTTGCTTGATAGGTTGAGCAAGGAAGCTCACTTTATTCTCGTCCACCTCCAACTACACACATCTCTCGATATATCTTTATGAGGGAGGTGTTCGCACACACGATATTCCAAAAATTGTCATCTTAGATCAAGATGTGAAGTTCACCCTGTTTTTGGAAGGCACTGCTTCACTCTATCCGGGCAATATAACTTAGTTTATCACTCACTATCCTAAAACAAAGATGGGAAGACCTAGCGATTGAACCAAACATTAGAAGACACAACATGGTGCGTGATGCAACCTACCACAAAGGAAGATTATTTGCATTTGGTAGAATTCTGTCGTACAATAATGCACATACCGAAGAATCTCTCCAGACGAGTCCTTTGAGATGTCAGCTCAAAGAAAATGCTCAACACCTATAAATTGGGATAAATTATAACCAAACTAATGCTTGGGCCGAGATGTTGGAAGAGATGGAGTGGTGAAGGAAGATCCGAGACCTAAAATTTTCCTGTGATAGGAAGTGAAGCTTCACAAGTGGACGAAAAAGAACCTATCGGGAGTTCAAAGTGGGGGATCATGTATGTTATATAATTAGACCCAAAAATCACCTAAGATGTACCACCGCGTATTGCCTTTCTGCCTTCTACGACCTTTTGTCACATAGGTTGCCTAATAATAAAGATACCACCACATATGGTGCAGCAATAAATGTTTATCGTGTCTTTATTGAAAAATATGTGTACGAACCAAAGAACAAACATATCATTTAATACAAGGTGTCAAATTGGATTATTGACCCTAGTAGAGGCAACGCATTTTCAATCAAAGAGAAATAACACTTTGGAGGTTAGTTTGCCTGAACAAATTAAAGTGCAATGGAGGCACTTTAAGCCCGTGAGGAGGCTACATGAAGATGAATCTTTATACAACTTGTCCATAATTATTTACTAAGATGAAGTGAAAAACGTATGATGGTGTTTGCCTTGTTGGGAAGATGTAACACCCAACTTAATTTCCTTATTTTATTTAAAATAGTAAATTTTTTGCATAGTACATTTAACTATTTAAAGTAAAAGAGATTAATAGGTGTGTTAATTACATTTTATTTCATAAATAAAGAAATTACATTATGAATTTTCTACAATCGTATTGCAAATATTTTCAAGATTTGAGAGTGGTTGAAAAGTAAATTACTGATGCTATCTTTCCCCGAGAGAATAAGAATGAAATATCCATCGTGAAAGGGGTTTTTTGAAGGAGAAAATAGACAAGGAAGCTCGTCATAATAACCCTAAATCGGTTTGGAAACCATGAGCACTATTGATGGATTGGAGGCAGGCAGCTGTGTAGTCTAGAGGTATAACTTCAAACTTATTTTTAAATTGTTTGGTGAGGAGTACGAGGAGGAGGATGTGATCGCTTTCCTCATGGTTAACATCCACATGCAGAACATTCAGACAAGTTGTTTTAGAAAATGTTATTGACATGACCGTGTTTTTTATGTTTTCTCATTAGAAATGGTTACATGAATATCCAAATTATTTCTATAAAGAAAGTATAGATAAAACTTTAAAACATATTTTTAATCGTTAATTGCTCACGTTATTTGGAGTTAATCACTGTGCCAGAAAGCGTCTTAGATCGGGTCTTACCGCTGAGTAGGGACTTTAGAAATTTTAAAATTGGTATGAGACTCAATCACAAAAATAACAATAGTTTAAAACAAATTCGAGGCACACTACCTCGTCAATAAGGGTTCAAGCACAAGAGCAGGAGGTTTAACATAACAGGTATAAATTTTTATGGCAATAAATGCAGCTGTCACAAGTACGAAATTTGTTTAGTCACCATAGGTTTCATGTTCATCTGTTGGGTCATGCATTTGATGAAATTTATAAAATCATGTTTATCCTGTAATAAAAAAACCATTATGAGTCATGTCTTGTCATTAAATCAATCACTATCAAATCGTTCTCATTCCCATGACTAAAACTCAAAAGTGCACACTTGTCGATTTCAGATTTTTGCGATTTGTAAGAAATCCACAAATTTACATCTGTTGCCTAATAGTTTAGTAAGCGAATCAACATAAACCTAGCGTAACACCTTTCTGGCCCGAGTTTTTTCATCAAGTTATCGAAGTTATATGAGGTGTTGGTTTATTATTAGAGGAGTAAAGGTGGAGGTCATTGAGAGGTCGTTATGGTAAGTTTCAAATGTACCATGATGCTGTTTGATGTAATCATGATCCTTTTTGCTTGTATGTTCTATGATTAAAACCAAGTTTCTAGTTAACCTTTTAAACCTGTTACAAAAACAAACTTTTGTCATATTGGCAATTTTATCCTTGCATGTAGGTGATCTAGAAATTTGCTTCATCAATCAAAGCAGATTCTTCATCAAATTCAAATTCTGCGGTGTCATAAACAAGCGGGAGTGGTGAAGACTATAAAGCATCCATGGTACAAAAAACAAACAAGGGTGGCCGATATGTAGGTATGAACCCATGGATTTGAAATTACTCAATGAATACTACTGTTATGGAGGTTTCGGGGAGGGTAGGCGCTGCAAAGTACACTAGAGGTTACGGGGTTTTCATACTGGTCGAAGAGATTTTTCCACCAACTTCAGAACATCAAAAGTTGGGATTGAATCTTACAATGACACCAAAAAACATATCCAATAGCTGAGAATCCTAGAGGTGGTGAAGATTGGTTTAAGTACCAAATTCACAATGCGGGGTTGTGAGTTTCTCAGCAAGAACACGTTAGATTTGATTTAACCAATACCATCACAAGTTTTGTGAAGGGTATGCAAAACTACTAATGGTCATTCATCTTTACAGCGATGGAATATTCCACATAGTTTACTCATACCCTTCAGACTTCTTCTACCCTTGTGAGTAAGAATCACTTGACTTACCTTTCTGTTGTCTGAGGAGTTTAGAAAATGTCGAGATAAGGGTTGATTTCAAATCTCAGAAGGCGATGGACATCTCTATTTCATCATGGTATAATGAGGTTATTGGTGTTGGAAGAATTGAGAAGGTTAGATAGTGATTGTATTTCTTTCTTGTTTATGATTGGTTGTAAGTGATTATGGCCACTCCAAAACTTACTCAAAACCTAGAACTACTACATCACAAAATTTGTGTGAGAAGAAAGTTGAAGAAGAAAAAATATCATCCCTATGAGAATAAATGGACATAGGAGTAGAACCTGCTGTGGTAGCACCGTCAAGAAACACCTAAAAAATAGAAACATAAAGTCGACAAGCAAGACTGTGAAGGATGACTGAAGCCGGACATTGGCTGATTTGGAGGATATCCTTCATACAGAACAATGTGAAGAGTCACCAATAATACAAGCTAAAGATAATGAAGAAAGGTAATACTACTAAAAGCTAGATTTTAGGGTGAAGATGTTGGCTTTATATTTCCCAGCCAAGGAAGCCAATGACCGAGGTTTGCAAAGAAGGCCATGGAGAAGCGAATATGAAAAATCGGTGAAATTGTACAACCGGTAAACATCATATATTTGTCTCCCGCCAATGGAAGGAAGGGTTATTATCCCGGGCGAGAGAAAAAGGAAAGAAAGATAAGTGAAAAAAGCAAAATAGGATCCTCCAAAAGCGATTGAAGGAAAGTGGCTAAGGAGATATTAGATTTGAAGTACGACGACTTTCTTAGGGTTTGAGAAAGAAGGTTCAATTTGAACAAATGATGAAAATGCCAAAATATTGTTGAAAGATGACTCGTACATTAATAGGCAGTCAAACACACCGGAAGATGAACTTGTACTTGCAAGCTAAGCAGAGCATTAAGTCCAAGTGGAAGATCTTCGAAATAGCGAACTTGATTCAAGTTGAGTTGGAGAAGAAAGGGTTGAGGATCAATGGACTTGAAGAACTTATAGGTCAACTCATTGTAAATGAAGAAGAAACTCCTAAGGAGCGAAAAACTGGGTTGAAACATGTTTGATAAGGTTCTGGCTACAAAGAACCTAGAAGATTTTGTCTCGAGGAGATCATTTTTTAAAGGCTGTAAAACATCCGTGTAGTTTTAAGCATTTTAAGTAGTAGCAGGCAGAAGCCATAAAAATACTAAAAATTTCTGAAAATGCTATTTTTCTTGCAATTCAATTTTGTGAAGGATTAAGGAAGAGTTGTCAAAGATGTTTTGGCATAATAGGGTTAAAATATAAAGTGGCAGGAAGATGGATGAAAAAGGAAAAATTTCATACGCTACGAAGAAAACACACTCCTTTATTACATGCCATGGTAGAGAGTATTTTGAAAAGATTTTTAGGGTTCCAACTGCACACCGACCATACGGGGGAGACCTCGGCCTAAGCCAGTAGGCCATCCCCCCGAAGAGACTCATTACTCAAAAAATGGTGTCTGTCCGCTCAATAGGCGGAAACAATGATTAAAGTGAAAGATTATCATTCACAAGAAATGTGGAGCGTGTTTCCTAAATCTAGGGGTATTTTAAATATGTTGTTAGTGATGGTGGAATTATCTCTCCCAGAACACTGTGATCTCACATTATGTAACTATTTTCTTGTTAGAAAAATTGAATACTTAATAATAAGGGTAAAGTCCTATTAAAGGTATGACTTCTTAAAGGATAATTGTCCTTTTACCATTTAAAAATGGTTCAATTATGTTAGGTGTTACGATTTAGAGTTCAGAGATCTAGCTAGTTGGGTAGATCATTTACATTGTAAGAATATCTATTTATAAATTTGAACATTGAAGAAAGGTTGAATAAAGTGTAATTGCTACTTGTTATGTTCCATTTTCGGTAATAAAAAATGACATTTGCACTTCCGGACTTTAATTCTAATGAGTGTTTATTGTTTTATTTAACCCTCTATTTTATATTAATCACAGCAGTAGGTTTTGTATCTAATTACTCAAAATTCATGCTATCATGCTCACCGAATTCCAACACTGAGGGTTAAATTGTTGTGTTTTCCTTATGTTACATTATTATTGTATCATCCTTATTAAAACCTCCCTAATGTTGCCTCAGCTTCATGAGAAAAATTCTTTGTCACTAAGTTAGCGATGTTGAATCCATGGCTTAATGGTAGCAAACCTTTCATTTTTCAGCTTTTAACAATCAAGCCAACAGTCGCAATTCATAGGTTAGCCATCTAAATAATTGCTTCTGGTAATCCATAAATCCCTTCAGAGAGCCTCTCCATTAAAGTTAATCTTGATTAGAAGTGGTTTGAAAGAAGTTACATTAAGTTGATTGATGAGCAACTTCTCGAATCAGATTGGTGATAACATTTTAGTGCGTCTGCAGGAGTCTAAAGACATATTTCACAGATTTTGTGCAAATAAGTGAAGAAATTTGAACTCTTGGAAGTGGCTGCTTCCTAAGGCATGAGGTTACTTGAAACTTCTGGCCTTTGACTCCATTGTTGGTTAAAATTCATAGCTTAAATGGTGATTCCCTTTGGACTTATGAAAGGTTTAGATGTTACCATTCTTGTTTCAAGGTATTCATGTGTGAGTTTTTGAAAATTTATGGTTTCCAAATCACTTTTTCCCGAGGATACCGTATTTTTTAGGAATGGTCCAAGATTTAATGGAGAAGATTTGAGTTTGACCTTGAAGCATATATCAAATTTATGACTACTTTGAGCTTCACAAGATTTTTTTGTGCAAATAGTGAGAAAATTTGAACTCTTGGAGGTAGTAGCTAAAACTTTCGAGGGCTGTGAGCTACCTTGGTGACTCCCATTGTTGAAAAGTTAAGAATTCGCAGCTAAAAATGATTGCTGGACTTATGAAGAACTTAGATGTTTGCCATTCTTGTTGCAAGGTATTCATGTGAGTACATTATAGTTTTCCCAAAATCCTTTTCCCAGAGGATGCATATTTTTTAAGGAATGGTCCAAAATTTAATGGAGAAGATTTGAGTTTGACCTTGAGCATATATCAAATTCATGACTTTCTTGAGCTTCTTAGAGTCAACATGAAGATATTTTTATCATATTGTTCTATGATTCATTTAATGTAAACAATGGAATTAAAATTTTTACCATCGAGGATCTAATAAGTCATTTGCAAATTTTTGGCTTATGAAACGTAAGTGGAAAAGTATAAAGTTGGTGGCAGCTCCTTCCATTCAAGGTTTTAAACAATGTAATGATGATCACACTAATGAGGAAGTGGATGAAAATTTTTTTCAGCCTTGTCTTCTTATTGAAAATCATCCACGGTGCAAGTCAGGAAGACAGATTCAATTTTTGGATGAATTTGCTAAGAACCTTTAGAAAAACATGAAGTTTTAGAAGATAAAATTCAGTCATATATTCTTGATGGTCAATATCGGTCTTTTAAAAAAAAGTTATGCCAATACAAATAGAGGGTAGTGCTACCTTTTTCTTTTGAGATTGAGGAGAAATGCCTGGTTCTTGAAAATCGATTTGATAACTGCAATCGAAATCTTATGTTGCTAAATAAAGTATATATGATTTTTTTCTAAAACTGCGAGAATGTCTTCAAAAATTATCAAAAAAACTATGTCTTCTATGATCCTATAATTGACTACATTGAAGAGTTCTCTGATCCAAATTTTAGTATGTGTTTTCATTGTGAAAATTAGACCCATTTATGTTTCATGGTCATTTCGGTATCAGGTTACCTTTGTTCACTCTTGACCAAAAGTTATAGGTATGAGACCGGTTCATTATTTGGATTTATTGGAGGTTTCCTGTCTTGGAAACAAACATGAAGATTCGATTGTTAGAAGGTAGGTAGAGGTGTGTATGAATAAGCACCAAGTAGTGAGCATATTTTCGGTATGTATAGATTTGATTTCTCGGTGATAATCATCAAACATTTTGAGGAGAAATGTAAGAGCTTAGCTGATATTCATCATTGAAAAATTTCAATTTTTCAGAGAACACTCGAGTTCACAATTTCTTTGTTGTACCATGAGGACACACCATCCCACTAGTCTTCATTATCACACTCACAAATTTTAAATTTGTTTTGATAAAGTCCTATAGGTTTCATGTTATATCATGTTGGGTCATGCATTTGATGAAGAATTTATAAATCATGTTTATCCTATGTCAAAAAAGCATTATAAGGTCATGGCATGTCGGTGGGAAATAAGTTCCATATCATATGATTTGTCATTCCCAACATTATTAAAACTCAAAAGTGTACATAACTAGGTTTTTCACATTTTTGTGCTTGGTTACAAAGGAAATCATGATTTCACTACGAAATTGATTTTTTTAGGCTAGGGTTGTCATAGTTATGGGGGTGTCAATTTATGATTGGAGGTAAAAGGTGGAGGGTACGTTAAATTCATTGTCATTGGTTTCAAATGTACACAACCATATTTGATGTAATCATGATCTTTTTTGCTTCATGCCTATGATTAAAAACCCAAGGCCTACATCCCAGTGTATGCAAACTTCTCACCCTAAAACAACATTTTATCATATGTTGTTCATCCTTGCATGTGAGTCAATCCTTGGAAGTTTCTTCATCGATCAAAGTAGGTTGTAGTCTAATTCAAATTCTGTGAGGTGTCATCAACAAGCGAGCCGTGAATACAATAAAGCATCCTGGTTGCGAAGAAACAGACAATTGTACATTGTCTTGGTGTAGACATGGTTTAGAAATTACTCCAATGAATACCCTCACTATGGGTTTGGGAGAATTTGGCTGTGCAATTCTACCGAGGTTACTGAGGTTTTCATGCCTGAGTTTCAAAGGGATTTTTCCACCAACTTCATAGGAACAACATCAAAAGTTGGGATTCTTTGAATCTTATAGTGACACCAGAAGGCATATAAATAGCTACGGAATCCTAAGAGGTGGGTGAAGATTGGTTTGAGTACCAAATTCACAATGTGGGGTTGTGAGTTTCTCCAAACGAAGCAAAGTTTGATTTAGTGCTATCGTGGGAAGTTTTATGAAATTATGCCATGGTAGCGGTCATTAAAAAAAATTTTATGAAGGAAGATTCCTGTGGTTCTCATACCATATTAGACATACACGCACATGGTAAGGAATCACTTGACTCACACTTTCTATTTATAAATGAGTTAAGGAAAAATTTCGGATAAGTTCAAAGTCAAGTTAGAAGCGTTAGAAGTATCTATGTTTCATCATGGTCTAATAAAGTTGTTAGTGTTGGAAGAATTGAGAAGGAGTTGAGCGGACATTGGATTTATTTCTTGTTTATAGAGGTAGTTGCAAAATCAATGTGATCCTCAGAAAAACCTCAAGACCTGGAACTACTACATCACCGGGTTAAGCGGAAAGTTGAAGAAAGAAGATCATCCTACTTGGAGAACCAATGGACATATGGAAGCGAACCTGCGCAGAAGGCGCATGACCTCAAGCTGACACCTACAAAGATAAAACACCAAATGGAAAACAAAGCGGCAAGGGATAGTAGAAGCTAGACTTGTAGAAATGCAGGATATCCTTCATCTGAATTGATAATGAAGAGTCTAATGAGTACAAAATTTAGAAGATAATGAAGAATTTAAAACAATGTTACCAATGAAATAGGTAACATAATGTTACTACTTTTTTAGTAGCATAAAAAGCACCGGAATTTGAA
Source organism: Pinus albicaulis (assembly GCA_034641835.2). Lineage (NCBI taxonomy): Eukaryota > Viridiplantae > Streptophyta > Pinopsida > Pinales > Pinaceae > Pinus > Pinus albicaulis. The sequence continues at coordinate 1,008,951,048 of CM076580.1, read as the reverse complement.
AAAGTGGTGATCACAGGAATCACCATTTTTTGGTGCACATTTTGACCTCTAAATTTTATTTATGAAGTATGAATATTGTTTTAAATGTAGTGATTTTCATGCACTTTAATTTAACGAAATGTATTGATCATACATCAACACCAGAAGCGGTGATTTTTCATGCGCCTAATTTTTGAAGCATGTTGATCTTTTGCATCAACACTGCTTTGAAGCGATGATTTTCATGCTAATTTTTGAAAGCATTATTGATCTTGCATCAACACTTTTTTAAACTGATGATTTTCAAACTAATTTTTGAAGTATTGATCTTGCGCATCAACCTTTTTTTGAAATTAGTGATTTTCATGTTGGTAATAAAACACAAAACTTAGATTTAAAAAAATATATATAAAGCAAGTAAAAAAACCAATAAAAATGTACAAAAACAAGCTCATAAAAATAAAAAATTTAAACAAAAATAAATAAATAAAAACAAAAATATTTAATTATATCAAAATGACAAAATTTGAAGACACATAATTTAAAGAAAAAAACAAAAATTCACGAAAAATCAAAAACATATTTTTCTAACTTATTAAAAAAAACAATATATTAAAATACATATATATATTTAAAAAAAAATATTTAAAATAATTAAAATTACAAAATTAAAATTTAGAAAAAATAAATAAATAAATTTAAATTAAAAATAATAATAATAATAAGAAAAAAAATACAAATTTTAAAATTTACAAAAAAAACAAATTAAAAAAAAAAACCCTATCATTAAAAAACAAAAAAATGACCAAATACGAATAATTAAAAACAATATTATAGATTTAGTGTTTAGTGAAATTACATTTATAGGTTTAAAAATGAAAAACTAAATAAAGAAAAAATTAAGAAAAACAATTAAATTAAATTAAAATTTAAAAATTTTAATAAATAAATTTTAAATTTTAAAATTTAAAAAAATAATTATTCTATAATATTAAATATAAAAAAAATTAAACAAATTGAATTTAAATTAAAAAATTGAATTATAATTTTAAATTTTTTGAAATTCAAATTTATCAAATTAAAAATAAAATATTAAAAATTTAAAAAAATAAAAAAATAAAAATAAAATCAAATAAAAAATAGATGTACATATATATTAGCAATTTTCTTTAATAAAAATATTAAATTAAAAAATAAAATTAATTTTTTGATTTGAAATTATAAAATAAATAAAAAATTGTGGCGGTGGTGGTAGCGGCCACAGAATCGACCTCCCATGGAAAGTAGGAGAAAGCGTTAGGTAGCCCGTGCATGTTACTTATTGAGGGAACCTTTAAATACCATACAAATAATTGATAAATTTAATTGTTTTTAAATTTTTTTTAAATTTTTTTAAATTCAAAATATAATAATTATTTAATAAAATTCGTTTTGTTTTATTTTTTTTAATTTTATTATTTTTTGTTTTAAATTTAATATTATTATTATTATTTTTTAATAATTTTTATCAAATTTTATACATTTTTTTATTTAATTGTTTAATTTCATATTTTTCTTTATTTATTAACACACCTACGTTAGTTTTTTAATATAATTTTGGCAAATTCAATAAATTTAATATATATTTTTTTAATTTATTTGGATTTAATATTTTTTTAAAAAATGTTTTACTAATTACATAAATTTTTTTATATTTTTATATTTCAATTAAAATTGTGTATTTAAAATTAGATTTTTTAATGAAACTTAATTTTTTTAAATTTTTTTTATTTAATATCAATTTTCCATTTTTAATTGTTTTTTAAAGTTTTTAAAGTTTTTCGTTTAACAATATTTATATTTTTTTCTTTTTATATTTAAATTTATTTATTTATTCATTTATTTATTAAATTGTATTTTTGTTTTTAAATTTAATTTGTTATTTTAATATTAACCTCTTTTTTAATTTAATAAATTTGATGTATATACATATTTTAATTTAAGTTCATATATATATTTATTTTTTATAATTTAAATTTAATTTATTTTTTATAGTTTATTTGTTTTTTAATATATATTGTTTTAAATTTGATATTTTCATTATTATTTTATTTTTATTTTTTATTTACAGTCATTTTTCTTTTTCTTTTTTTTAATTTGAATAGTGTTTTTAAATTTGATTTTAAATTTATTAAAATTTAATATATTTCCTTAAATTTAATTATTTGTTTCTAATTTTTTTCTTTTTTTAAATTTAATAGCATTTTCTTTCTTTTTTTTAAATTTAATTTCTATATTTTATTTTTTTTATAATTTCCTTCTTTTTTTTACTTGTAATTTAATATTTTTATTTTGTTTTTATTTTTATTTTTTTAATTTCTATATTTTTTTAAATTTTAATCTTAATTTTTTTGGTTTATTTTTTAATTTTTTTCCTTAGATTTTAGGTTTTTTTAATGATTGAATTAAAAAATTTTTACTTTGTTTTTATTTTTTATTTTTTGTCTTCATATGTTTTTAAATTTCAAACTTTTAAATGTTTTTATTTTTTAAATTTATTTTTCTTAAATTTTAGGTAATGTTGAATTTTAAAATTAAAAATATTACTTATTTTTAAATACTAATGTAGCCTAAAATTTTTTTTATTTATTCCGGCATCAAGCGGTTTTGTTGTGAGGGTGTTTTTTTAATCCTTTTTCAAAAAACAATTTTGTTTTACCATAATTTTATAAAATGTTGAAAATTTGATCTTCAAAAAAAGCAAGTGCGTTCTGGAAGAGACACTTTTTTTGGGGTTGTTTTTTCCAATCCTTTTTTTCAGCATAAACAATTTTGTTTTTAACGTAATTTTAGAAAATGTTGAAATTTGACGCTTACAAGTGCGTTACGGAAAGAACCACTTTACAGTGTTTTTTCATGTTTTTTGAGCGTTTTTGGGCTAGGTTCCGTTTGAAAGTCGGGATTACCTATTTCTCGATACTTCGGTGTTTAAAGTAAGGCATGCATTAGATTTTGCGGTGAAGATGTGGCTGTATTTTGAGAAGCCTGACCAGCCAAGTTTGCAAAGAAGATACCATGGAGAGAAAAAAGACGAGAAAAGAAGTGGTGGGCCTATACGGTGATAAGCATCATATATTTGTCTCCATTAGCGGAAGGTTGTTGTACGAGAGAGAGAAGATAAGTGAAAAATGAAATAGAATCCTCGAAAGAACAATTGAAAGGAGAAAGCATTTAAGTAGATATTAGATTTGTGATGTGAACGTTGATAATGTAATTAGAAGGTTCAGATTTGAACAAATGATGAAAATATAGAGAGGTCAAATCTCAACTATCTCTCCAAAATCTATGGAAAAATGCCAAAAATATTAACACAAAGAGACTCGACCATTAAGAGGGAGTGGTTAGACACATAAAGAAAGATGAACTTGTGCTAGGAAAGCTAAAACATAAGCATTGAAAGATCAAGTGGAAGATCTTCGGGAAACGGTACTTAGACCCAGTTCAATTGGTGAGAGAAAAGGTTGAGGATGAAATTAATGGTTAAAGAACCTATAGAGTCAACTCATTGTAAATGAAAGAAGAAACTCCCTAAGGATGAAGAAATAGGTTGAAACATGTTTGATGAAGGCTCATAATGACTTCTGAAGAACCTAAATTTTGTCTCGGAGATCAATTTTTTATTTATCACAAAACAACAAATTTTGGTTTTTTTAAGCGATTTCACTCTTAGCATACTTCGAACTTGAAGCTAAATGCTACGAAATTTCTGAAAAGATACTGTTGCTTTGGAATTCGGTTTGTGAAGGATAAGAATTCTTTATTTTCAAGAATTTTTGGCGTAGTAAGGTTTTGACCTTGACAAAGTGGCAAGGAGAAGGATGAAAAGGAAATTTTTCATACGCTACGAAAGTGCCTAAAGCTATACCCATTTTCGTAGCGAGGAGAGGTATTTGAAGATTTTGAGGTTTCCAACTTAACCTTTTGACCATCTAGAGACCTCCAACATCGTTAGGCCATCACAGGAAGACTCATTATAAAATGAGTTTCACACATCAACTCAAATGAGAAGAAATGATTAAAGTGGTGTCCATTCCTGAAGAAAAGTAGGAAATTTGTGTTTCCTAAATCTAGGTATTTTAAATATGTTAAGTGATGGTGAATTGTCTCGAACATGTGATCTCTGTTATTATTTGTTTATTATTGAAAAAATTAATGTAATAAATAGGAGGTAAGTCCCCTGTAGGAGTATGACTTCTTAAAGGATGGTTGTCCTTTTTGCATTTTCCCGAAAATAGTTTTAGGTTATGTTGAGTGTCAGTGGGTTTGAGGATCCCCAAACTAGAATCATTGTAAATGTGTCTGTTTATAGTTAACCTTCGAAGAAACAGGGAGTTGGAAAACGTGCACCAAAATTGCTACTTGTTATGTTTTTCCATTTTGATGTCAAAAAGTGACATTTTGCTTCCCGAGACTGAATTCTATTAAGGAGTGTTTAATGTTTCTTCTTTATCTCTTTATGTCTAATCACATGTAGTGAGTTTTATCTCTAATTTCCTAGAAGTTTCATGTATCATGCCCTAACTTCCTTTAAGGGTTAAATTGTTATACTTTCATATGTTGTGTTGTATGTATCATCCTTATTAAAAACTTCTATTTGCCTCGCTAACATGAGAAGAATTCTTGTCACTAAGTTCATTGATGTTGACTCCATAGCCCAATAGTAGCAAGCCTTTCATTTTTCAACTTTGTAAGCTAAAACAAGTCACAATTCCATAAAGACCATCTAGAAAATAGTACTTCTAGTGAAAAATCATAAATCCCCTTTGAGAAACCCTCTCAAACTGAAACTAATCTTTGGTTAGATGTGGTTTGAAAGAGTTGCATTAAGTTGATTAATGGCTTGACCTATTAAGATCAATTTGGTGATAAAATCCATGAACTAGGGTGTCTACTGTGGTGACAACCCTACTTGATTATTTATGTATATTAAGCGAACAATTATATCTGAGATAAATGAAAGAATGTAAACCATCATTAAAGTTTGTCTAAACCGGAAGATTTCATCCCACATTACAAAGTAGCTACTAACGGAAGTTTTGTGTTCTCGAAAGGGTTGTATCATATTAAACAAGAAAAGAACTTCTCCAGCACAAAAGGATTTGTACATATAAATACTGGCATATTCATAACCTCGATTAGAATTAAGCTGCTGCAATAAAATAACCTAAATCCTACTTCTCCAGCATATTTAAACAAGATAGTCAAATCGTAAAACTTGGTATTTATGCGAAAAGTTGTGAAAAGAATTAAAATACAAAATGTCACAGGAGCTTTAATCTTTAGCGAAAAGCAATGTTTAAATCGCTCTAAATGCAAAGATGTAATAACAAAATAGTTAACTACATCAATGAAGAGATAAGGTAGTACTTCCATTAAAGAATAAACAAACATTGATAGGCAAGGTTCTTAATATGCAAGCTGGAGGAATATTTTGAATGTAAAACCTTGAATTAGGCGTATAACCTTTAGCTTATAATTCATTGTAGAATTAATACACTTATTCGACAAAATAATAATTTAAGTTAAAACTCTCGATCATAAGTTCAAATTAAAATATTTTTACAAAGGCAGTGTACTATAATTAAATAAGCAAAGCGAGGAAAGCGAGAAGCTGAATTCACGAACTTCCATTAAAATCAACCTCTAGCCGGAGGATGACCTTGGTGAACCACCTTTGTGTAGGGGGAGGAGTTTATTTACCACTCAAACTTGATATGGTTAAGGAATTACTATATATTTATGTCATGAGAAATGGTCGGAACGGACGAAGACCTACTTGGATAGTTTGGGAGAGGATCGGCATAGTTGAGCTTAGGGTTTGTAAACTCTGGTGGTGGCTTAGTGTGATCAGTCAAGAAAACCCTGCACATCCACAAGCCTGAACATTAAAAATTATGGAATGAAAACTATTGCATAGGGACAATCTTCATGTTGAAAAATAAGTCGGAAGAGGGTTTTCTGATAGCACCAAGCCATGTCGAGGGCTAACCTCTCCTCACTACGAGCGCTACGCTTGCCGATTCTCTGTTATCACAACGACATTAAAAAAACTCATAATGACATAAAATTAAGAAGAAAAATGAATTTGTAGGCGATAATGAAAATCCATGAAAACATCGCATTGGAGATGGGTGGGTATAGAAAGTGAGACAAGTTCCCTAAAAGAATATCGAGGAAGCCTGCGATGAAAACAACCCTACGGAAAACCTTCTTAAATGGAGAGCAACATCACGAAGGAAAAAATGAAAATGAATCGATGGTGAGCGTAAGGAGGGTTAGTTACCCCTAACCTCCTAAAGCGTCAATGGAAAACTAGTTAGATGTGATCTAAAAGCGACTCTCAAAGACAATGTTGGACATACCATGACAGTCTTGATTGAAAAGTGCGGAAGATTAGCGAACTATCCCAGCCATTGCCAAATCTTAAGTTTCAAGTTATCAATGAGTTGAGCAATCATTGACATGACCATGGTGTTCTTCACCATTAATTACGCTAAAAAATACACTTACTTTCGAGCGTACATCGCCTTAAAGATACGACAACAGAAATGTCTATAATTATGACTATAATAACGTAGAAGCCACTTTATTGAGGTAAAGACTAATGTGATAACACATCCGAATAAACGTGATTATTAACTTTATTTATGAATGATTATATAGTTAAATGGTGTGTAGACATATGGAAATTGCTAAGTATAATGTCATCTTATAGTATGAATTAACCATAATCATAAAAAAATATGGATAATTACAAATCACAAAATTACACTCATAGAAAATATGAGTAGTAGTATATCTTACAACTTATTATATTATAAGTCTTTTTTAAAGTTAAATTCTCTTTAATAGCATGTTTTTTGTTGATGTGAAAATATCTCTCTTTATTCTACTTACTATTATATTATGATACACGAGTGGAATGATATAATAAATTAGTTAACCCTTTATAATATATATAAAAGAAAAAACCTAAACAATTATTTCAAATTATTTAGATTTCAGCCAGCCATAATAATATCATAAAGTAAGTGTCCAAATCTATTTAGCATAGTAACATGTAAATTATAGTAAATTCATTAAATTCCTCTACACAGTAATATGTGCTCTGTATGTTATTCATAAATGTAATAATATTAGAAAATAGATGCAGTGACATTTAAATTATTTATCGATGAAATTGAAATTAAAATGTGATTTGATTTATTATTGATGCTTTGTATAAAACATTATGTAATGCTAAGTAGAAGGCTGAATTTGGCTACATCATGTTTTTGAAAACAAGAAAATGCAAGAATATCTATGTCTATAGAAATATGATAATCAAAGCTCAATAAAACCAACAAACAATTTAATTTATCATACAACATCGAAAATAAATTAATTTATTACAGGTGTTGTTGTGGCCGTGAATGCTATTGTTACAGGTATTTCACTTCATCATTTCACTGGACTTTACTCTTTGCTGAAATTGTTCAGGTAGATAAAGCAGATTCCAGTCAGATAGGTACTTTGTATTTACATATGACTGCAGATTCGGACCGCGAGTTTGGGAGAAGGTAGGTACATTGGTACAATTGGTACAATTGGTACAATTTAATAATGGTTCCTACATTAATACATTAATCCATGGTACAGTTTAACGATAGCTTTAGTCAGATTGTTTTTAACTTAGCTTAAAATAGACAAATTTTTAAGTTTTTTATTTTTTATTTTTTAATATATTTTTTATATCTAAAAAGTGTAAATAAAACTCCATAAAAATTCTCAATCATGACCAATAATTTAGAACTTTTTGAATTTCAAAAAATTTAAAATCATTTTAATATAATAATTTTTTAAAACATTATAAAACTTTGCCCAAAAATTTTTATAAAAACAAAAGTCAATTACTTTTTTGACTTTAAAAACAATTACAATATATAATAAGAAGACAAATTTTTCCTATTTATTATTATTCATTTGTAATTTCATTTTTGCAAAATAAATTTATTTATTTTATTCGTTTAATTTGGTTCATTATATATATAATTTATACGAAATTAATTTGTGAAAAATCAATTATTATATAATTTAATTAATTACACATTTGATAGATAAATGAAAATGATAGTTAAATTCTACGATAATGATATATATAATTTTAGAAAAAATAAGTCATTAAGTGAGCATTTTTAATAGTTTATTTTTATGATAAAAAATAAGAAAAAATTAATATAGTTTGTTCTGTGATCATCAGAAAGTGTTTCATCATCATTGTAGTTTGCTATCTTAACAAGTCAAGAAATTTAGTAGTGTGGCAAATGTTTTGAAGAAGAACAGCAATCCCACGAGAAAACATGTTTTTCATCTTCAACTCTCTTAATATAGCAAAAAGGCGATATTACATCCCAAGGTGTTTTAGGGAATAAATCAAAAAGGCGATATTTCATCCCAAGGTGTTTTGGGAATAAATCAACTCTGGTTCATCTAAGCTCGCAATTACTTCTTATCTTTACACATGTTCATTTCTACAAACCTTTGATCAAGATAGAAGAATTAAATTATAGTTAACAAGAAAGTTGTTGATCACCTTATTTATAATATCTTGAAAGCAATTTCTCTCTAACTCCCATATCATCTCACAACTTATCAAGTAATGATGTTTAAATATCATCCTTATTCTCCAAATGATCTCCTCCTTTATTCCCACAATGGTTGGAGCCATTTGGACATTCCTACTTTCTGTGGCTGGACATCCCTAACCACCTTGCTTAAACCATAGGTGGGGGTTTTTGACTAGAGTTGGTAGAAGTATTTATTTAAAAATAGGATTTTTTACAATTTTAATTTAATTATTAACAATTAGAAAACTGAGATGATATAAATGAAATGCAGTATAGTTATATGTAATATTAATAAACTATGAGCACTGCTTGATAATATCATATCAAAACTTATTTGCAAATTAAGAATCTTGTACATGTTTTTAAAATGTATATATATTTAAATTATATGTTAGTTCTACTTGTAGTGTATATATTAAATAATAAAATTATAATTTAGTTAATTATTATTATTATTATTCAGAATAAAAATACTTAACGGGTGAAAAAAGGGTTATTTGACTCCACAGGTGATGCGCATGGAGGCTGCACTCGAAACAGAAGGGAACACTACGGGTTTATATACATTCATGAATGATTACATCATTAAGTACATCACTAGGAATTAGGAAGTTACGGAAACAAACTCCTAAATTGTGGGAACTAATCCTGGCTTCACGGGAATACGTTTACAACATGCCTTATTTCTCAAGTAATATAAAATAATAATGGTATTTTCAACTCCCCTTAATGGAGAAAAGGATTATACCAGACTCCCAGCATCATATAAACAATTCAAACTTTACCATGAGAGGCTTGGTAATATGACCATATTGTCACAAGTTTTACAATATTCAACAAATATCTTTTGACGTGGTTTCTCTCGAACAAATGGAGACTGATATCGATATTATGGTATTTTATGAAGAAGGCTGAGTTGTATGCAAACTTGATGGTACTGATTTGTCAATTTTGATAATAGTTATTCGCTACATTCCTTCTCTGCATGGTTGAAGTCTTCTCGACGAGATATTGTGGTTGCACCTGATAGCGGTATCAGCTTCATGAAGATAAACTCACAGTGCTTTGCTTTTGTTGCTCCATGTTATGACCACGAGGATCGTCTTGCGGCGTAACACCCAGCGATAGACAACCCGGTCATCCAGGGTTACACCTTTTCTGAATAAACTTTGCCGTACGCCAGGGTATCGTTACCACCAAATACCACCAGTACTAGTGCCGTTAAAGATACCTCAACACCTTTTTTCTTCGCGACGTTAATTTAGGTGGTTTGACATGAAGCTGACGGCTCAGCATTATAACAGGTATGCCGTCTGGTCTGGTGTAGTAAGAATATATCAAAGCACCAACTAATTGTCTATACATAGTGGCATCCACCTGCTGGTACCATCATTCTTGCTCAACTTTAGGTTATAACAATGGTGTTAACAACACGATCTACCTTTTGCTCCATTACGAACTCTTCCACGACAGGGTTGCGGCATACTTCCCGCTTGAGTAAGAAAAGTTTGTCCAAAATCTCTCCATACTTCGATCCCAAACAATGATGAAATTTCAAAGTCTTTTCATCAAACACTTGCGACATCGTCGTTTGATTTCTTTGATCAGATTGTTAGCATCACAGTACCAGTCATAATAAATACCACATACAAAAATCAAAAATAATTTTCTCATTTATTAAACGGTATCTGATTTGGATGTTCAAGCTTACTATGAAGCCCATCTTTGACCACAAAAAGCGAGTCAATCTTCTCCTTTCCCGACACGGAGTGTATTTTTAAACCACATAAAGTGCCTTTTTCAATTTCCAAACAGATGTTCTGCTTGCACAAAACGCTTAGGCTGAACTAAATAAATTTCTTCTTTCAAGTCACAGTGAAAATACGGACTTAACATCTACAGTGTGAAGTGCCATTTGTGTTTTATTTATAAGAAATTAACATTCTAATGGTGTTTAATTTGGCTACGGAGCAAAATGTCATAAATCTATTCTCTTCTTGTGAGTAACCCTTTGCTACCAATCTAGCTTTAAGTTTTTTCTATACTCCCATACGCATTTATTTGGGTTTGTATTCATTTGCATCCTATGGGGGTTTTTCACCATGTTAATTTAACCGTCCAAGTATGGTTTTTATTAATTGATTCAATTTCTCCTTCATTACGACCCTCCATGCATCGATTGACATGCTTCTTCATAATTTGCGGGTTCTACGATGTTTAAATATTTGTCATTAATGCATAGTCTTTCAATGCGGATGATAATTGAGTCTTCCTACTTGATCTCCTTGGTGAGGACTTACCTCCGTCTGTCTATTCCAGCCTTCTCCAGGCCCATCATTAGTTACATTACACCTTCACTTATTTTCTTGTTTATGATCTTGTTCTTCATCATCCTCATTGTTTTCTTCCATTAGCAATGGAATGTGCCAATCATTATTACGGTCATCCTTTCCTTCTTCAACTTTGTTCATGAAATAAGCATCTCTGCTTGCAAAAACCTTGTAGTCATGAAGTTAAATAACTTATATGCTTTGAACTTCAGTGCCATATCATAAAGGTACATTCGGGGCTTTAGGATCTGAAATTTCTTCCTATCTACCTTGGGTATGTGACAGCTTTTGACCCAAATATTCTTAAGTGACTCACTATTTGGTTTTGAATCCAAATAATGCTTCAAGGTTTTAAACCTCGTAATGGGAACTCTATTTTTTAAATGACAGCTTGATGTTAATAACCTTTAAACCATTTGATAATTACATACCTTGAAGCATGCTCTTCGCACTCCCACAAGGGATTCTATTCTTGCTTTCTGCCACTCCCATTCTATTTGTAGTGTGTGAGCATAAAGCTATTGAACAATCCCATGCGCAGAAATTATGAACTCTCTAGCCTATATTCTCCCTTGATACGGCGGGGGTACATTCTTTTTCACCATGCAGGTTTTCTGTAGATTTAAACTCTTTTAAAATATTTGAGTCGCTCTTTCTTAGAAAGTATATCCATGAAACCTAGTGCAATCATCTGTAAATAAGAAAGTATGCCTCTAGTGACCTAGTACGCAAGTCCTTATACCTTATGCACCAATTCTAAACATCTCTTTCCTTTCTATTAACATACAAAGACTCTTATATACATTTCTAATGCATCCATCACTGATCAAGCTGAACATTATGTAAAAGCAGGGAGTCCATCGACCATACTTTTCTCCGAAATCAGGATGAGAGTCTTGTAGGTCAGATGCTCGACCCTCACAGTGCCGATATATTTCCGTTGTCGATCCAACTCTGCGACCATGCGTCTTTGTTGTGGCATACACTTTTTCACATCTAGTCCGTATGTGCTCCCCACGCACACTCCCGTCTGCAATTGTTTCCATTTGGCTATCCTTTACGAAACACAGCTAGTCTTAAAGAATTGAACGTGCATGTCCCGATCAATGATCATAGATACAAAGACCAAATTTTTCTTAATTCCTATGCACATACTAATCCACATTTTTAAGGTGTACTAATGTCACCGCTAGGTCAACTTTACAGTAATATGACCATATCCTTTCGATCTCATCCGCTATCATCTTCCTAAATATATTTTTGACTCCACATGAAGTTTCTTCAAGACATTCAAACCATTCCTTCTCCACCGTCTATAACCTGTGAGGATGCGATCTGTAATACGACATACCATATGTCATCCTCATCTCTCCCTTTGAAGCTGACAAAGGGCACAATCACCGTAAATAGTCGCAGTTCATGGCTATGGTCCTCATCTTCACTCATAAAGCATATCCTTTGTGCTTTCATCGATTTATTTCTTGGCTATACCTTTTCGCTCTCTTATAACATTCTTTTAATCACATGACCATGTTTCCATGATGATAAAACATTTTTCTTTACTTGGGACGTATTATGTAGATATACTCTTTAACGAGACTCTTTTGAAACATGTTGTTCACATGCCGTTTGTTGACGTTTGTTGTTGTCGCTTTCGATAGTCCTTGCTACCCCTATACTCGTCTCCCTTGCCACTGCGGGCAACAAGATTCGTGATCTATGTTGTTGCAAATGTTGTCGTCAGTCTTCTTCTTGTAGCAGAATCCCATCGGCTCTTCTGCAACGCGGGGCTTTCTCACTCATTGCCCAGCTCCGATGATGAACATATGATATTCATCCGTCATTTCCATTCAATGTGATCGTGACCGGATCCGAATCAGTAAACTTTCTCTCGATATCTCCCAATGCTGTCCTTCGAGGTCTTTGACCTTCTGTAATGAATCCAAGAACGGACTCATTCTCCTCCATCTTCATTGCAAAATAGCTTTCCTTTCGAGTGACACGACTTGGTTTGTGATTCGTATGCTGTAGAGAGTTCTCGATCGTCTTCCAAATGTCGATGGATCGATTCTACAGTCTCTAACATGTGATAATATTTTCCCTGACGGACATCTTCAGTATGACCTTTGCTGGTATTCTCTTTTATCCCGGTCTTGTTCTCAGGTCAAATCAGCTCTAGTCTCAACTCTATTTTCTATGCACCATCGACCACGCATTTAGCAGCTTTCAAGCAATGTTTCGTATCTTGAATTTCCGTTGGTGAAATTAGATCCATCGAGTGTTTCCGTACTCATGGAGATATGATTTCTCCTATAATGTTATTCATATTGAGTCGACAAACTTTCTCCGATCCTCGCGATGAATAATTTTACCCAATCGAACAATTGGCAAGATATCTAAAAAAATCATCACATACCAAATCTCACGCACTCGTTCTGTCGATAATTTCCGTACCTTCAATATGCCACCAGCGGACATACTGATCCTGCGCTCCTCCAGGTGAATTAAAACTTCACCGCGCTCACCAAGACCGGCTAAGTCCGATCCGCCACCGAGCAAATTAGGAACTAATGCGCCACCACCGGGCAAGTCCGATCTGCCGCCTACCACCGGGCGAACTTTGGAACTTCAATGCCACCAACGGCAAGCCACGATCCGCAAAAAATTTACGACAGCTTCCCCAAAGAGAGAGGCCGGCACTTCTTCGATGCGAAAAATCCGCGCGCCCCAAATCAAAATGCGGCTATCTCCCAAACTTGGTAGCGACTTTTGCGTGTACTTCGCCGCGCCCTTGATAGCGTATATTTTGTCGCATGCCGGCGTTTATCTCTCCGACACTGCACAGCGATGCCATATGTCCGTCGCTGACAAAACTACGCCAATCCTTTCTCCCTCTTAGAGATGATCGAAATCATCCGAGGCCCCGTGTTTCAGGGTGTTACCAAGGAAATCCACCTCATTCGCTGAAAATTCTATATACTCGCTATACCCACTACGTTTTTGTAATCAATGATGCTAAAAGAATAAACTAAATAAGGCTCTCCCTACTGCGTGCTCGCGATACCAAGATAAAAATACGCACCGAATTCGAAAAAGCATATGCTGCACTTCACCAGGTAGTACTCCGCACCTAGAGATCGCACTCAAACCAGAGAGAACACTCCCGAGTTGCATTCTACATTCATGAATGAGGAAATTACATCATTAAGTACATCACTAGTGAATTAGGAAGTTGCAAACAAACTCTAAATTGTAGGAACTAATCCTAAACTAAGGAGATACGTTACAACTTGTGTAACCATTTTACTCATTAATATAAAATAATATTAATTTATTTTTCAACTACTTTAAATTTTAACAAGGTAAGATATATATAAAAGAAATGTATTAATGTTGAGAGTATAAATTGATGTAATAATTTAATTGTAATAAGTTGATAAAAAATAAGGTGTAGTCAAACTTATAGACTAAATAACTTTCGCCCAATACAATTTGAAGATTTTCAGTGTTGTTCAAAATGCATATTTTAATGTATAAATGGATCCAACACCATGAAAAACCCCTTGACACTCAAATTATGCGATTAAATAATTTAAACTCAAAATTTTAAAAATCTTCATTTGGATTTTGATTAAATTACAAAAACGTCATTTCGTTTATAAGGTAGATCATAATCTACTAATAAATCATTATCAATACTTACTACTAGTAAGGTAAACAAGAAATCCTTAACTCCTCATCTATCGTGTAGTTTGGTAAAAAAAATTGTTATCAATCATTAACAATATTTCCTCTAGTGAGGTAAACAAGAAATCATTAACTCCTTACATCTCATGGAGTTTGGTAAAATTATTTTATTAGCAATGCTTCTAATTCTTTTATCAGTGATGAACTTGACGTGGGTTGAGTTTCAGTAGATTTAGGCTTCCGTGATCTATATCTTGATTACTAAGATGATGCTCATCCGAATTCATTCAGTCCACGCTTTAGAACTGTCCAATGTGATTAAAAGAGAGTGTGATGAAGAGAAATTAATTTTTAATAAGAGATTATTTCATAAATTAAAACATAAAATTAAATTAAAAATAATAAATAAAATGAAAAAAAAGTAAAAATGAAAAGAGAGAAAAAATTAATTATAGTTCAAACAAAAAAGAAAGACAAAATTAATTAACAAAAGAATCCGCAGGAGGGAAAATTAACAACCAAACCAACAGAGAGAAATCAAGATCAACCCTAATAAAAAAGTTAATTATAATAACAACTCATTCATGTTAAAATGAAGAATATAAATATAGTAGGAAGAGAGAGAGATTAACAACAAGTGAAGAGATAAAAAATGGATCGGACTATTAATACATTTTTAAATAATACATTTAAAATATTAATTAGACAAAGAAAAAATTTATTTTTAATATGCATATTAGTATGGAAGAGATGCTTTTGCTTTGTCTTTATTTTTTCGTTAGTGTCATGTAAACTTTTGATTTGACTCATATTACACTGAAAATAATAATAATAATAATAATAAATAAAATAATAAAACAATTATAATTATAACTATTAATTAAAATATTTTCGATTGAGTCATAATACATTAAATTAAAAATAAAAAAAAGATTTGCCTTCTCAGGATCCAAAATACATATATATATGATTGCATATAAAAAGCATTGAAAAATTTAAATGAAAATATGTATATGTTAATAATGTAAGTCTCTAATTACTTATTTGTTTTTTAAAAATTTAATAAATATTATAAAACATATTTAAATAAAAATAAATTTTAAAATATTATATTAAATAAATTATAATATTATAATATTTATTTTTTTATTCGTTTTTTCAAAATAGAAATAGAAAATGTTAGAGTTTTAGTTCAAATGGACACTACATTCTATTGATTCAGGCTTTCATTATATTTTTTAGATTTTGATGATTGCCTTCACTTAAATAAAAATATAACAGCATTGATCTACGGGTGGAAAAAATTATTGACCGAGTGTTTTTTGAGGCTTCTTTTCATAACATATTGCTCACTTGACTTAAATTCATCTATGAACACGTGACTTAAAAGAATTAAATTGAAAATGTGTTGTGGATTCCATAATTTCTCTCGTAAATAGATCCACAAAGAAATGTTTTTGCACAAATCTACAAGAAATTTGAAGTCATAGTGCACTCCTACTTTTACATCCTATGGGTTGTAACCCACCCATACTCAAGTTTCCCCATTGCCAATATCTCTCCTCTCAACCTAAAAAAATATTACGCATTTCTATATGAGTTGAAACTCCTTTTTCTTAGTAGGTAACCATAATCACAATTTTTGAAGTAAAGAAATTGGATTTGATAATTTAGTTACCATCGAAATCAATATATAATACTTGATTGTAACTAAATTATCAAATCTTATTTTGAATGAATATTAAGAAATGTGAAAAACACAAATATAATTTTTTAATATAAATTAATCTGGGTATAGGAATAAGATTAAATGTTGATAATAGAAAATGTGACAAAGGCTTAAAAGAAATAATATAGAGAAAAGAAAATAATGTGAAAATATTTTTAATTATTTTTATTAAAATGGTAAAAGTGATATAGAATTATGTTTTTACAATTTGGTGAATACACATATTTATATTATTTATGGTATTTTTCACTTAGAATCATGCATTATCTAAATTGTAATAAAATACCACAAGTTACAAAAGCCATGCATGAATACCATCAAATAACTATGGTAAGCATTGAGTATGAAACAAGTGGTTAGTAGTGTGTGCAAAAATTAGAGTAACGGCTTTTGAGTATGCAACAAGTGGTTAGTACGAGTTGGGGGTAAGCTTGAAGTTGAAGAGGGTGCATCGCCCCGGGGGTTGAGACCACTCGGGCACCCCATGCCATGTATAAATAAACCAAAGTATGAAGTGAGATAGATATAATTGCACAACAACACAACACACAAAGAACACAAGAGTCGAAGAACCGAGCAAGGAGCGAGAGAGGTCGTAGGTTGAGGAAGGCGGGAGGATGTGGGTTCACGTCACATGACATCTAGAAGTGGTGACATTCATCCTCCCAACAAAATTGGTGCATGGACTGTCTAAATTGACCGAAGCTTCTTGTATGAGGGGGTGGATGAGTAGTACGTGACTCGAAGTGAGTACTGTGACGATTCGTATCTTTTTATGGCCCTGGTGGTAGGGTGAAGACCCAACCCATTCCCTTTCGTAAAAAGTATATCGAAGCATTATAAAGAAGATTGGGAAGGATAGAACTGAATCCTAACTTATAAAATTTGGTGTTCTTCATGATGTATGTGATGCTTATGTAATGACTCTGAAGAAATATTAAAGATTACATGTTTTCATAAATTAATGTTGGTGATGATGATGTAATGTGGATAATGTACTTGACGCTTGGTTTTTAGCATAATTTTGATATTCCACTAAGAACTTAACATAAGACATAATAAGCAGAGATGTTGATTATTGTGAGGCGATATTCTAGGTAGAAGTATTGCCAAGGGGGTTGGGCCATTGATGAGAAACACATTAGGTAGTATGCATTAGAGATCATGAGTGCACTCATTAAACCATGAAAAGTCTCTAAGGGTGAGACATGGTATATAACACAGTAACTACAGCTAGGTGGGTGTTAGAGAATATTTTCCATTAAGTGCTGGAATCAATGCGAGCCATGCAAAAGTGAAATTTAGTCGTATCAATGTAGGTCATGCCGTATGATCAATTCATGAGTCAATCAATGGGTGGCATGTATACTATGGTAGTTAATCATATCACAAAAGAGATTTCCATGAGGTGAGAAATGAAGGAAACATTGCAGTGTGAAATTTGGTTCTAGAGAATCAAGCATGGGTTTACAAGAATCATCTTATGGATAGAAGCATATATAAAGCATTTAGACATACATCAAAGAATCTCAAAGCCTCATGTTAGAGAGCAGTGGATATGTTAGATGAAAATCAGACCTGTACCTAATATATCAATGGGATTGAAACCATGGAGTGCATACTAAATTTATGAAAGGAAGGAAAAATGTCGAGAATATTAGCAGATGGCTATCACTCAACGAGATAAAACTTTTGGATTTTCGACAAGAAGGGAAATATGGAAGCAAGGAAGAAGGAAGTCTATTTTGATAATGGAAATAAGAAGAAGGACCATGCGGGAAGTAAGTACTCAAAAGATAATCTCATACAATTAGATAGCTAATGCAAAGGAAAATACGTCACTTTCATGATATGAGGATTGTGTGCATAAGAGCGTCGAAAAGAAATATTTTGGTTGAACTAGAGAGGTGGTTGCATTGGAACATGAGTGCCCCAATAGCGAGAGTATTACAAGTAATTTTGGGAGTAGAATTTAATGCAGTACAATAAAGAAAGCTAAGGATAGGGATGTGACTTGAATTTGTGAGTGTGGATGTTAATGGAAATCAGATGACCACTATGATTGAAAGATGATGGTTACGCACTTAACTTTATTAAGGAATATGTCGTAAAGGGGAGCTCGACTAAAATTAAAGCTGTCCATGAATCCTTCAAAACAATGAATTCAAGATAGATGTGTGTGGAGTGAGATAGTTTGAGGATGTACCCATTCACTTCATAGGATAATGGGAAGGGAGGAAAAAAATCACCATTGTATGCATTTGGATGATTAAGAGTTGGTATTGGGACATGAGTTTTTGATTGCCAGTAGAGAACAATACTAGTTATACACATGGGATGTTTCTTCATTCTATCAAGGAAAGAACCAATTTTTGTGAAGACTTTGAAAGTAGATAGAAGAGTAGCAA
Organism: Pinus albicaulis; assembly: GCA_034641835.2. NCBI lineage: Eukaryota > Viridiplantae > Streptophyta > Pinopsida > Pinales > Pinaceae > Pinus > Pinus albicaulis. The sequence goes on along the minus strand of CM076580.1, from coordinate 1,008,932,270 downwards.
TTAGGATGACTTCAATTTGGATAAATGACATGGAAAATAAATAGTTCTAGTAGTGAAGATAATGGAAGGATGGATGTAGCAGAGATGAGCTTCTCTTGAAGCATGCACACATTATGACATATGTATGGACCTGGACAAGATAAATATGTTGGATTAAGGAGTGGATCAATTGAGGAGAATAAGTTGAAGCCTATTGTTTTCAAGTGAGGATGGGATGGTGGCACCTATCATTTAGGAATGAATGGATGGGGACCTGCCTTAGTACAAACGAAGAAAAGGAAGACAGTCATAGCCATAGGTGACATAGGAGGAAGATGCGATTATGTGATCCTGAGAGTTGGAACATCTTGTTGAGGAGGCCAAATGAAGGATTAGTTCCCATCGAGCTATTGTTGATATATTTTATAGAGAGGTATGGAGGAGTACTTTGAATACGGTGAAAATGACATAAGGAGGTGGTGGAGTCACCATGAATGTTACACCCTCATCTTCACATTGTGTCATTTGGCGCATTGGATCATTGTTGTAGATTGGATAGTAGAAGTCATGTGATGCTGTGGGTGCTCCTCGTGGTACCACATGTAGTAGCATATGTGATGATGTTGTGTCGATGATCTAAGATTTGGAGGACATTGCAATCAAGGTGTGGAGAGAAAATGAGTTATTTCTTGGAGCTTGCGAGAAATGATAAAATGAGCTACTTCAGTTGGCCTGATCCACACAGGGAATCCAACACATGGAGGAATGGAGGACATGTAAGAGTGATTTTGGTAGATGCACAGTCAGAAGACATTATTCGGAGCTAATACTTCATATTGTGACACTTCGATTTGTAGTGACCGAGCGTAATTTGGTGGATTGAAGCATTACCGAGGACGGCAATTAGCATTTTGAGTGGGGGAGGATGTAAGGCGCTTATGTTGATCATGCACTTAGAAAAAATGTGTGTTATTGCGACAACGTGGATATCACAGGAAATGTGATTCTAGTTGGAAGCTATTTGGGTTTACCGTGATATTGAGCACACATGTAGAAAAATGAGCGATATGATTGAGTGCTATGGTAGGAGAACACACCCTAAACCAAGACAACTAGACTTGGTTAATTGGGTGCAACACGATGAGGATGTCCAAGGGTTATAAGGATTATGGGATTGTTGTGCAGTGCACCATCCTAAGACTGATAGTAGGTGGGTAAGACGCGTAAGATGACAACATGTCTGATAGTGAGCAGCACCCATTACTCCACATGACATTATTATGGGTGAATTGCTAGAGTCATGGCATGAAACAATTGCAAGGAGGTGGAGGTCGAGGGAGTTGTTGTCTCGACCAAGGAAAGCATGGGAGACGATTGTGAGTAGATAAAACCAAGTGCATGTAGAGTTGACTATACATGTTACGGAAAGTGAGTGGATGATCCCACGAATCGAAGGCCAACTTCAACGCAAATGAAGGATCAACCAAATGGATGGACAAGTTGGCTTTCGAGAGTATATGACAAGTGGTTGGTAGTGATTTGAAAGTTTGATTGAAGTTGAAGGGACATGTTTCTCAAGGGATGAAAACCTTGGAGCGACCCATGCCATGTATAAATAAATTGGGGTGTGTAGAGTAAGGGAGACATAGTAGCACAACAACACAACAAAAGGAACACAAAGAGTGAAGCTTAACCGAGCAAGGAGTGCAAGGAAAAGGAGTAATTTTCAGAGTCGAGGGAAGAGGTTGTGGGCTACGCTTGCATGACTTCTAGAGGAGATATTCATCCTCCCAACCGAATAGGTTGGAGGAAATGAACCAACGGTGGGAATTTCTGAATGCTTGCAGTGAAGCTTCTTTTTATGAGGATGGGACATAGTAATTTGTGACACTGAAGTGAGTGCTTCGCATTGTATATTTGTTTCTATGGCTGGGTGGTAGGGTGGAGACCTAACTTCAGTGTCTCTTTCAGAGAATTATATTGTTGTTTTAAACAAGTTTGTGGAGGATAAGGTCGTGGACCATCATACTCTATAAAATTTGGTGTTCTTCATGATGTATTTGGTTCTTATGTGATGTTCATGAAATATTAAATATTACATGTTGTCATAACTTAATGTTGATGATGGTGATTTAAGGTGCAAAATGACACACTTGGAATTAAATCATAAGTTTGATATTCCACTAAAAGTAAATTAACTAAGACATATACATGCAAGTTTTGATTTGTGAGAAAAGAGCTTTAGTTTAAAGTATCACTAAATACAGCAGGTCATTGGTGAGAAATATGTTAGTTTTGCAAGAATAGAGATGAAAAAGCACCTTAAATAATGAGAATTCTATAAAAGCCATGACATCCTCGCTTAGGAAGAAATGGTTTCGATTGCATTAATTCCTATCACTCAAAATGAACTTCTACCGAATTTAGCTCTAGTGAGTGACTTTCTCATGAAGAAGTTTCTCTTTAGAAACTTGGTAGAGTTGTATGCTCTATTGGTAGATATATGATCTAGGTGGATATTGGTAGCCATCCACCTACTTTCACCAGCTTAAAGCACAACTCTCAATCTTGGCTAATTTTCAATAGTCTTTCGGGTCCTAAAATTTCTGGACCATTTTGAGGCCCTAAATAGATGTTTTATTGATGTAAGGTAGGACTTAGTCTATAACCATAGTAGAGTCTCAGGTAATTCGAAATGTGAAATTCTTGGCTATAATTTTCCAATTGACTACCGATCATGCCAAACATATATTATATACAAAATTCATGACCCCTAGTTGTTGATGTAACAACTAACCCCAATAAGGGGCAAGCCTTTTGGTGTTTCAACTCCTAAGGTTATGTTTTTGGAATTTTATGGTTTAATCACAATTTCATATGCTCAAAAGGGTCTTTTTTGCCTCAATTGTAACTCACTTTGGTGAAGGCGTATAGCCATCACATCTTTCTCTAGAGATAAACTATCAAATTATATGCTAGTTTGTTTTCATTACGCATTTTTTATAATTTCAAAATTTTTCCATTTATTAATAGAATTCAAGTTTCATTACATCTTTGTGTTTTGGTTATAAGTATATATTTCATTTTTTTTCCCTTCACAAATATGGATCATTGTAGTGTAGCCGTTTTTTTCTTTATCTGCTTTTTATGTGCATGTCCCCAACAAGGTGAGGGCAGTAAGAAGTTGGGACTTGAACTACTTGAGCTCTCATAAGTCAATACTCACCTTTGACTGTCAACCTTCCATGGTGGAAGAAATGAAAGACATGAGATGATATCCTATTAAATTGTTGCTCAAACTGAAGCCTTCATGCGGAAAATGAATGAGATGATGGATAATTTTTCCCTTTAGATCCTTTAATGGATGCCAATAGGTGACACACCTTCATTAAGTGGCCACTTTGGAGGCATTGTCTCCTTCAAGGTATAAGTTAATTTTGGATATTTCTATATTTGAAGGATAGATAGATGTAAATTCCTTAGAGAAATTTTTAAAAATTATAGAAGTGTATTCTTTGATCCACAAATTTTTTGATAGAGAAAAGATTACCTTTGCACTCCTTAAAGATATCCCCCTTCAAGGATTGGTGGAGACTTACCATGGAGAAAAAGGCTATAGAGGAATACACTAATGTTTATATTCACACACCACTTCAGGGACATTTTTAGGGATATATATTAAAGATATTAATATTACTCTTGTTGGAAACAATGAAAACCAATACATGAGATTTACTAGACTCATGACAAAAGAGGGAGCCAAATAGTGCCGTAGTTCACATGTATCTTCCCTCGCCTTATGCACCAAGATAGGTATTAAAGACTTGAGAGACATTTGGTGCTCAAGTATCGTGGTTTTATGCACATATGCATATAGATAGAAATGTAGTTCCTAGAGCATCTCCTCACTTGGTGCATCATGTCGATATGCTATCAAAATTGAGAGACAAATTTAAACATAACAAGCGAGAATTTGGATCTACAAATACCTCATAGAAAAACGGAGGAAAGGGCATCCCCAAAAACACAAAAACAAAGGAAATAATTTCGAGGTGGAACACCACAAGACAACCCATATAAGCTACAAAACAAAGTAAATGGTAATGGGAAGACAAAGAGAGACACTGAAATCAGTAGAGTTCCATAAGAGCCCTCTCCTCATAACATTGATGAATGCCATATGAGGCAATCATTGGTTTCAAGTTGAAATCCTTAGAGTTAGACATGGGTTTCATGTTGAGATTGCAACAAGATGATGAACTTAGTGGAAAGAAGTCAGCTTCACTCAAGTGGGGCTCTGACTATTTTTGGCGCAAAGTCTATTTTTTCGTATGTCATTTTTAGACATATGGATCATGTTCTATAAGTTGCGGGATGATATTGTGGATGGTTGATACAAGTTGGAAAAATATATGGATTTCTATTTTTATACATATTGTGGAATCTATTTTTAGATTGCTACCTAAAAATAGATACGTCAATATTATTAGCTCTCAATAATATTTTAGACTCTAAACATTATCTTATTCTCTTGAGCACTTCGATTAGTGTACAGAAATGTAACCAGAGGAGTCGACATGAAATGGAATTACGCTATTACTAAGGGTTAAGTGGAGCTATTGCATGGATACTTCATTAGAACTCATGGATAGAGTTTAATGGAGTTGATTGAGGAAGTTAGTGGAGTTGTATTCAGCTTAACTAATCTAAACATAGTTGAGCTATTTGATTCAGCTTAACTAATTGATACAATTAGTGAGAGTGGTGTGAATTAATTATTAATTAATTCACTAATTATAAACTCATAAATCAACTAAAGAATACATCATTTAACTTCATTGCATGGACATGCTTATGGAGACCAAGTCAGGAGATAGGGTGAAAGAGTAGGTTAACTATCAATTGTGACTATACAGCTTGCTATTTGCAACAGCACAGTAGGTGGGAGAAGCCCATGAGGATTGCATGAGTACGATGCGTGGTTTATGTTATTTAATGAGCCATCCCATAGCATTGATTATGCAATAGAGGTAATGTATCAAGTGGCAAAGATTGGAGCATGTCTTTTGCTAGATCTAGTCGATAGTGTGTAGAAATTGAGGGTGTATGAGAGCTTGTGAGGAGCTCTTTAGGGACTATGATTGTTATGATGATCTCCATGACATATAATATACATATAGTTGGGGTTTTCACTTTAAGCTTTCCCATTAAATACTCGTGTTCATATGTGTGATTGTTTGTGGTTTTAATGTGTGCATGCAATTGATTTATTTATGTGATGATCAATGGTAGAAGAGATTCGCTATACATGCATGAAGATAAAATAGGTGTGATCGGGGAGAATCTCAGGGATAACATATCAGCTATTAAAATTTATACATGGTATCGTGAGCTGATATTGATCATTGGAGCAATTGCAAAACATCGTGTTTAAGCTTGAGTTTTTCAGTCTGGGTGAAATTCGAATTTCTGTGCAGTGTTTTCTTTCGGTGTCAAAGTTGAGATGTATTTCAACGGATTGCAATTGAGTATGCCCTTGAGGGTAGCTCGAATTATATTGCATGGAAGGGCAATGATGGAGGCAGCTTTGGATGACAATGGGTTGAAGGAGTTCATAGATGCGTAAAGTTCCAAAACCTACTTCTAGTGATGTCCCACTGCATTTGACGCATGGCAAAAGAAGACAACAAAGTGTCGAAGGATTCTGTTGGAAGGTGTGAGAAGGATCACATAGTGTCCAACCATGGTAAGGCTTCATTATTGATGTGGAAAAGCCTAGCATATTTATTCATAGAAAAAGAGCTACCGTAGAGAAGTTGGTGCTCAAGGATAAACTCGTAAACATAAAGATGGAGAAAGGCAACACGCATGCCCCAAGTGCCCAATGAAGTTCACCCATCTGTGGGATGGAGCTCGGGTAGTGTGGGGGTGACTATTGATGATGATGGACTCTGGTGAGCTTGGCTCTCCTTGGGCTTCCGAAGAGTTGGCATTCCTATCGAGACTCATCAATGGTCGTGGGAGAAATTGCCAAAGATGGGGAGCGACTTTGGTTTGGGATTCTGTGTAAGGAGGAGATAGGCTGACATACTAGGACCGATCTTCATCAAATAACTTTGATGAAGAGAATTGCGCTATCGCTAAAAGTAAAAATAAGGGGAAGAGCAAGAAAGATTCTTCATCAGGTAAAGCAGTAAGAAGCCAGTGATATGTCCAAGGTGAAGTGCTTTCAACTCGCAACCAACACCGACATTACGCCACTAGTTGTCCACAGAAGAAGAAAAATAAGTGTCCTGGGATCAGAATGGAGAGGCCTTAGCCCCGTAGTTTGAGCTAGATTTTCGCTGATCGCATGCTTTGTCTCAAGTATGACGGGATTAGTGTGGTTTCTTGCCAACGTGGTCGCGTCTTTTTCACATGACACAAAGGAGATCGAGATTTGTTTATTGATCTAGATGAGAAAGATCTTGGAGTGCACATCGAGATGAGCGATGATGGTAGATATACAAAGTACGACGATATCGGTACCATTTCCTTTCGAGAGGGAGTCCGGTGAACCCTTCGTATTGAAGGAAGTGATGCATATTACAGGATTGAAGAAGAAATCTTTATCTCTCTATTAGCGATGTTAGAAGACAATGGATAGATGTTGTCTTAGCGAGGGAAAGGCTTTCCTGCGCAGTAAGGCATCGGTGAGACTTTAGAGGATAGGGGGTCTGAGTTAAGAACCCTTTTATCAATTGCAGTAGTATGTGTCGTCAGCAGCAATGGCGAGCAAGGCGGGAATGAGTGGTGAGTCGGGATGATGGCGAGTTGTGCGTATCGTAGATTGGGCCACCTTCACCCATGGAGCTTTAGAAAGATACTGCAACATATTTCTACTCGAAGCTTCTTAAGGGTACTCTCATACAGTGCTCAAATGTACAAGAGGTTTGCCTTGGGAAAATTTGTGAAAGCCACCTTTCACAGAAGGATAGTCGTGCCACGACCATCCCTTAAGAGAATCTCACACATGACGCGTGTGGACCTTTCTCAGCAGCTTCGACAACGAAAGCACAGTATTATGTGATATTGTTGATGATTTTTCTCGTATGGCCGGATCTTCTTCATGCGGAAGAAGAGCGATACATACTCAAAGTTCCGTGAGTTCAAGGCATCTGGTTGAGAAAGAATCCGGGGAAGTTGTGCAAAGGCTCCAAGGAGCGCATAATGATTGGTGAATTCATCTCTCGCGAATTCAAGGAATTTTTTATGAAATCAGGGTAGAGGAATCAAAGAGAGTCATAGACCCTCATATCCCACAACAGAACGGAGTTGTCGAGCGAGAAACGTAATGATCGTGGTACGCATGGGACGATTTTTATGACTCGTGCCTACCCATTCACTGTGGGCTGAGGCATGAAATATCGAAGTATATGTGCAAAACCATTGGCCTCTACAGGGGATACTTGGCATGAGCACACCCGAGGAGGCGTTTTCGGTAAGAGGCCCGATATTTCCCATTTGAGGATTTTTGGTTCACCCGTTTATATCTCATGTGACGAGATGCAGGGAAGAAACCTGGAGCCGACTGGGTGGGAGGTTGGGATATTTGTGGGGTACATCGATACGCCCCACTACTATCGTGTGTATTTCCCGGACAATCGCAAGATCGTTGTGCGACGGGATATCAAATTTCATTAGAGGAGAAAGCCATGAAGTGTTCGCTTGAGAGGGGAGCCACACTTGCATGCAGATGAGGAGCTATTAGTTCCTAAGGATGAGTCTCTAGGGATGTGGATCATCCACAAGATGAGGTTCATGGAGTGGAAGAGACCACTCAGCGGGCGCCAACCCACTCGGAGGCGAAGCGCACTGACGAAGTCGAGCGATCGGCTCCAAGAGCAGCAGAAGGTTGTAGAGCACCCTACATCTAGCCCAAACAGACAAAGACAAGTCACCGACCAAGATATCGGATACATGGCTCTTATAAGCAAGTGTATCGTGACAAAGCCATCCCCTCTTCGAGGAAGTCTGGGAGGGACCCCGCATGGGTAGATAGGCCATGGAAGAGGCATGATTCGTTGTCGTAAAGCAGTGTATGGGAGATTTGTCCCCGAGACCCGGAGGGGAAAATCAGTGGGTTCGAGATGGATCTACAAAGTGAAGCGAGTGATTGACGGGAGTGTGGGAGAAGCTATGAGGCAAGACTTGATGCCCTGAGGCTTCTCGCGTGATAGAGGAGATCGATTATGAGGAGACCTTGCAATCTGCCTAGGGTATTCTTCCACACAGACATTCATGTGCTCTCTCTCAACGCAGATGGGGGTGGTACATTCATCGGATGGATGTGGATATCGCGTTCCTTCAATGGGGTGATTGAGGAGGAGGTGTACATAGAGCAGCTCGAAGGTTTCAAGATCTTCAGTAGCGACAGTCGCATGTGTGCAGAGCTCAAGAGAGCTGACTCGTATGGGTTAAACAAGCACTCGTGCTTGAGCACACTACCTTTGATAGACAGTTATTTCACGGACAGATGGATTCTCCCAAGAGTGAGGTGGATCCTAACTATCCCGAGTCAATTTAGTGTGTCCTAAATTGCTACATTAATTTGTCAATCCTGGGATTCAAGCCGACGTAGCGTGTGGCGCATATGTGCAAGATAACCTATCTTTACTTTTTTGTCGTTTTTTGGGTTTTTTTATTTATCTTGGGGGGTATCTTGGTTGGTTTCAATGTAGAGATGAAATTCTAAAAGACAAGTATGGATATAAATGTTCAAGGAAATGATGTCCTTTATAATGATTTCTAACTGCAAACTTCAAAAAGGGTGCATATATACACAAAATTAATACAAAGCTATTCCTAAAAAGAAAAATGAAAAATGTGCTACTATACTAGTCAAACAAACATGATGAACTATTGATCATGAAAAACCCATTAACCTTGTCATTTGTCTAAATACAAAAAGAAACTCGTGCTCAAAAGAAATCAAGAATTGCAAGTAGTAAAGCTAAAATCAAATTACATCAACTCATATCTCTTTCGACCCCTCACCATTAGTCTCGCTATGGCTTTTAGGAAATCATAAACAACTTGAGCAATATGATATCTAATTTGGTAGAAAAATAAACTAATATCAAATTATACACTCATACTTCAATCCCTCACCATTAGTCTCGCTTATGGCTTTCAGGTAACTGCATAATGACATGAGAAATTTAATATCTAACTTGCAGTAAAAATAAACTAATATCAAACTACACACTCATACTTCAATATCTCTACCATTAGTCTCACTATGGTTTTCGAGGTGAAATTGATAATGACATAGAGTAATTTAATATCTAATCTAACTAATAAAGCAAATGTACAAAACTGAAATAAATAAAAACAAAGGTCGAATTAAAAAGCTAAGAAAAATAAATCAAGAAATATGACAAGACTGATTCCATGTCATTAGTCATTGTAAAACTATGTGCAAATGCCCAGCTGCTTATCGTAATATAGAACTAAAAGACACCCGATCGATAGCATAACAGATAAAGCATGAAAAATTATGGATGAAATAAAATGTTAATACCATAAGAGATGTAATATATACACGTGAATAACTATGCATAATGAACGTAAGGAAATAAAGCATGAAACTATACAACAATAAAAAACCTCGACCCAGGCAGGGCCCTCTCGCACAATCCTCGGGAGCAAATGACTATCAACCACTTAATTATGCTTATGAACAGCAGTCTTCTCATGTATTCAAAACGTGAGTCATCATAAGGAAATAATGTCACAAAGACAAATGCGCTTTCTTTTCAAAGCAAAAAATTACATTACGTAAGCTAGCTACTATGTGTATGAGAACGCATTATTTATAACAGAGGATACAACTACTTTCCTACAATCATACGTCGATAAAAGACACGTGAAAAACCATAGTCCAGAAAATCTAGCATTATGGTTGCCGTGAAGATTAAATCTATGGAGGGTGGCCGTTGGATTCAAGCCTATGGAGCAGCTTCATAGGTGTTGATATCCCCCCGAGATTTAGGAACGGCCACGCAAGTCTTCACGTGGTGAAAAATGGAGTTCGTCACCGTAGGACTCCTTAGGTTGACCACCCCTGACTACCTTTGACCACGACCTTCTTTGGTGAATTCGACCGAGCCAATAGGACTCGGTCCATATCCATGTCATTTCCAACTTGCCCATGTGGCTTTGATTTGCTTGAAAGACACCCGCACGATAGACTTTTATCAAAATGGTCGTTAAAAGTTGGAAGTAGTCTATGAAAGTGGAAAGATTCCGTGACTTCAATGAGAAAAAAATCTAATTCAAACACACAGAACACAAAACATAGTTAAAAAACCACTTTAAATGCTCTTTTATGATTAATATGCAATGATGTTGATGACTTAGAGGTCCAGTAAATGGAAAAAGTCTCAGAAAGGTGTATAGGAAAGATGCAAGTTTGGGACTCAACATACCCCCACAGTGAAGGTGTTGCATGTCCCCATGCAACCAAAATTTTGATCATCCTCCTTCAATTCATATGCCCTCTGATACCGTCAAAGACATCCGACTCCTCTTTCTCCTCTTTCTTGGTGTCGCTAACATCCGGGCTTCTTCATCAAGCATCCGAATTTGAGATTAATCATGGTGCTCTACTTATCTTCTTGCATTTCTTCTTCAATTTCCTCGTTATTTTTGTGCCATAGGTCCCCGTATAGTAGCATAGTGTTGTCGTGAATGATCTTGTCCAATCGGCTTTGTCTCTTAATGCTTCATTTTCATTTTTTAATATGTCTATTTAAAAACCTCCAACTCAAAGACTTATTGTTTCAACGATTGGACTAGAGCTTCTGTGTCATGTGTGAGGTCGAGTGGGATGAAGTGATAGGACCCGTGCGTCTTTCTTTCTAAAGGATTCTATGCAATCATCACACCTTCTTGTTGCTTTTGGATCTATCTCGGGTGTCATTTTTCCTCGGGTTGTCCCCAAAATGTCATGGAGGAGAATTGACTTTCAAAATCTGGCCGAAAAGGACTCATGTCAACATCTTGAGGACTAGTTTCCAACGTTTGGCCGAGAATGAGGTGGACTACTGCCACTGAGTTTGTTCAGTGTTCCTTCTCCCCAAATCAATAAAATGGGGTCCTTTTGTTTTCGTGCTTTCCTCCACTTTTCCTTTAAGTCTGCAGCTTCTTCTTACATGTCGGACTACGCTGCCTTTTTCCTTCTATTTTTCTTTTTCCTTTCTTTTTGGCCATAGTCGACATTTCTGACGAAGGTGAACTAGTCTCTCGTACAATACTTGATGGTCTTCTTCCTGAGGAAGGGGTTTGATGCACGTACCCTCAATGCTTCTTTTTCTCTTTTGATTTTGTTGGCTTTTTACCCTCCTGTCTTTTCCTTCCCTCCTTTGAGAGCTGCATCTTTCTTTCTCTGCTAGTTCTTTCAACTCGTGTTAGTAGGAGTGCTTTGAGTTTTATCACCGTTTTCTTTTCTTCTTCTTTTTGATGTACTGCCTTCAAGTGTTTCTTGGGGTAGAAATTTCTAATTAAAACTGCACTCCTGTGTGTCCTTTTTTCTCTTTTTAATTGTTTTTTCTATCAAGATTTTTATGAGACCATGGTGATACAAATGTGGTTCTACGTCCCCCGTGATGCTTTTGACGGTTACATACATATTTTTCAAATTGTTTAGTAAAAAGTATATGATTGAGGTTTGGTTGTCTAGGAAATTCATCATGACGCTGGGTATGATACATGTACATTGATCCAAAAACGTCCCCTCACGGTGTGATAAACTTTTGAATAATCAACAAGAACCGGCCCACTCTCTCTTTGCACATGGACAGAATTCCCTTTTTTCGAAAATGGTGACATCCATACCTGGGTTACGTAGGATCACTCTCCGAGCTTCCTCGCCAATGCTCTTGTTCTTTGAACCAACGTTCACCTTCTTCGAGGGAGTTCTGTAGCATACATGGATGCCTCAAACATCGTAAATTTGAGGTCCCCAATTTCTACCTCTAGGCCGTTGAAAGACCCCGCAAAAGCTTTTGTTACCTCCTTATTGTAGCCTTTAAAATTTTGAATAAACCGAAGCCATTTTTTCCTTTTTCAATATGTCTTTGACTTGCGAGTATCCTTCCATAAATTTGGGTCCCTTCCGGTTCGCGTCCTCAACAACCGACCCATCCTTCCTTCTCGCTCTTTAAAACTCATCTACGTGAGGAGGGTTTAGTGGAGGTAAGACTACTGAGATTAGCGGAAATGAACAGGTTTATGAAGGAGACCAAATGACCGTAAGCGGATATCGAGAATAGGTACATGAATGAAGCGAAATCGTAGAACAAAAATGGGGTGAAGGCTCATGTGGAGCACGTGGAAATGCGTGTACCGTGAGGTCAATAGAACAAAGAGGGGGAGTAAAAGTGCATCCGACGACATTTAAAAATTGGGTGGTCAGCAGAGTAGACGCAAGCACGTTTATCAACGACCATGCATTTTGTGTGGTCGAGAGAAGCCGTAGTCAAATCAACCACGTTCCATAATTACAGGTGGAGTATCAAAGCATAGCCGGACACGAGTGAAGACCGGAGGCTCGATTATGAGGCCGATTTAAAAATGAATGCAAGGATTGTGCGGGGAATCGTATAGAGATCGTAGGAACAGGTTATGGAGATATCAACACAATCATTGCATATAATGGAGCTATGGCTTATAACTATGTAAAAATGTGCTTGAATGCCATTTGAAATAAATATCTACTCATACCTTGGAATTCTTGCCATTTTTCATTAGTCTTCAATCAATTGCTCCTCGTTGATGCTTTTGAATGCCTCATGTATTCATAATATGTCCTTATACCTGCATTTGATTTCATGATTGTTGAACTAACATCCGAACTCGTAAATTTTTTAAAAAAGAGTGTGGCATTAAACCGGCTTCTTGTCTGCGGGAAACTCGGTGTCGCTATGAAACCGACACAACAATTATTTGGGTGAATGGAGATGGATAGATGATAATCGATTGAATGAAAATGGTCATGAAAGAAAAATTTTATTAGTGAAATGAAATGAAATAGATGAAATGGAGTGAAATGAAATGAAGTGGAGTGGAATGAAGTGGAATGAAATGGAGTGGGTTGTCATAAACTTTATGACATGAGAGAGAGAGAGTATTTTTTTGGAAAAATATAGGGTGTCGGCATTCCCCGATTTTCACCCTACATTTTCCGTATAAGACTCGCCAATCAGATGATTGGTTTTCAGTGCTTATCAATAATTTGAAACTAAAAAGAACATAGGTTAGGGTCAGTGGAGAAGAAGGATTCTTCTTCACCAAATTTTTATTGCAGAATTATCTTGAAACATTTTGACAAATTCCTCTTTTTGAGAGGGAAAACGCTAGGATAGATCTTTAATCTCGTGGCCATTCACAATAAGAGGAGTTTGAGATTCATCAATGGTCTTGATTCTCACCGCTCCATTGCTAAAGATCTTGTCAATCTCATATGGCCCAAGCTAATGAGTCCCAAATTTTCCTTTAAAATATTTAAACTTGGAATCAAATAGCAATGCCCAAACTCCTTCTTGAAACTTTTTCTCTTTGATGTATTTGTCATGCCATTTAGCTCTTTGATATTGAAAATAGATCAGCTCTTAGAATTGCCTCTTGTCCGATCTCATCGAGCTCATTCAATCGCCTCCATTCTATGCTTTTGGGGTTTTGATAGATCCATCCCCAATCGAACTCGCCATCTTGAAAGGTTTTGACTTGGGAACTCAATGGGGGAGTAGGACTTCTTCTCCCATACAACAAGTTCATGGGAGAATGTCTTGTTGTATTTCTCCATGTAGTTCTCATAGGCCCACAAGGCTTCGCAGAGCTCTTCTGCTAATCTCTTCCCGTGTAGATGAACGATTTTTGGTGATGATACTTTCGAGAACTTTGTTTGTAGACTCCACTCGACCATTTTCTCACGGATGGCAATGAGTAGATCTTCCGTGCTTGATTTTGTATTCTTCCATCGCCTTCTCCACGAGGTTGGATGTGAATTGGCTTCCCAGTATCCGAAATGCCAATTTCTCTTGGAACACCAAAGCGAGTAAAAATATCCTCATAAAGAAAAATTAACAACTAAATTTTCGACAGCGTACACTCAATGCTTTGGCTTCCACCCATTTAGTAACATAATCGATACAAACCAATATATACTTATTTTGCTTAGATGGTGGATTAATAGGTCCAATGAAATCTAAAGCTCCATTTTTCAAAGGGTTCGATGAGTACCTCGTGGTTGCAATGGCATTTCATTTGAAAGGGTAGGTTTCCCCTACTCTTTTTGGCAAAATTATCACATCCTTTTGACATATTGTTTTGCATCTTTGAAAGAGAAGTAAACAACATCTCTAAAAGAGAGGATTTTATAGGTCAGTCTTTTTTGTCAAAGAAAGTGTCCGCTGCATGGTTCATCATGATATGCCTTGGAGGATATCGCATTTCATCCTCCCCTCGACACATCTTCGCATCACAAGATCCGCCCCCGTTTTAAACAATTCATTAGAAATCCATGAATATTTTGAACTTTCCTCAAATAATCTTTCTCTTTCACTTGGAAATAAATGTGGAGTGCGCTTCCCCGTAACCAAATAGTTAGCAATATCCGCATACCAAGGGGGGTCTTAGTAGTTACCGGCGAAACAAAGTATTCATCGAGAAAATTATCCTCTACAGAGAATCTTCTTTAGTATTCTGAATCCCAGACAAGAAATCAGCTACCGTATTTTGTTTCTGGTCTATCCAACACATGAATATTGAATTCCGCAAAAGTAGGGAGCCATCTTGTCACTTTGCACATTAGTATGAAGTTTGTTCATTAGATATCTAATCGTGAGAATGACTCGGTATGAATAAAAGTTTCATAGTCCCTCGTTATATAATGTCTAAACTTATTGATTGCATGAACAACAACTAAAATTTCTTTTTTCAAATATACAGTATAGTTCAACTCAAAGGGGGGAGTCAAATTTTTATCGGGTATAGTAAATGGCATAAGGGACTAAATCCTTTTGACCCAACACAACTCTAGAGCTAAGCATCTCGAAGCATCCGTAGAAATATGGAAAGGGAGTTTCCAATTTGGTCCTCCCAATATAGGTGCTTCGGATATTCTTGTTTTCAAAGTTTCAAAGGCCGATCGACAATCAGTATCCCATTTGAATTCACGACTTTTTGTATGCAGTTTGAAGAGTGGAGATGCTATTTTAGTGAAGTTTTTTATAAATCTTCTATAGTATCCAAGTAAAATCCAGAAAACTTCTAACATCTCTTCGACAATTTGGAATAGGCAACTTGGAGATGACTTCAACTTTTGATCTATCAACCTTAATCCCATCTCCTCGAAATATGATGCCCCAAAAACAATACCTTCGAAAAACATCATAAAGCATTTTTCATGGCTTAATGAAAGGTTTGTTTCTTTACATCTTATAAGGACTTTTTCCAAATTTTCTAATGCCTCTTCAAATGAATTACCATAAACTCGTAAAAATCATCCATATAAACCTCTACACAATCAGGATTAGATCAGTAAAAAAATTCTTAGTACCGCTTCTTTTGGAATGTTGTAGTATTACATAACCCAAAAGGAAGCACTCGATAAGCAAAATTTCTACGTGGACAAAAAAATGTGGTCTGTATCTTGATCTTCAAGTGCTACCCTGAATTTGATTATAGCCACTAAAACCATCCAAAAATGAAAAGTACTTTTTGCTCAAGCAATGTATCTAATACCCGATCGACAAAAGGGCAAAGGAAAGTGATCCTTCAAAGCTCTTTGTTCAATTCTCTGTAATCAATGCATACCCTCCATTTACCATTCTTTTTATGTACTATAACCAAAGGAGAAACCCATCGGCTATCTCGAAATTGGATACAAATGAAGTTTACATTGAGTAGTTTTTGGAGCTCTTCTTTCACTCATCTCCCTAAGGTTTGGATTCATCCTTCTCTCGAGGTTGTCTAATTCTTCTACTGTTTTCTTCAATATAGATATAGATGGATGCAAGTCTTAGGATCAATACCTTTCATATCAGACATACTCCCATGCAAATGCAAAGGGAATGTTTTTGCAAGATTTTGGTTAGTTCTTCCTATTGTGACTTTTCCAAATTTTTGTTGATATTCAATGTTTTTCCCCGGAAAAATCTCAATGGTAGAAATACCGAACTCTTCCATGAAGTAAAGAGACATTTGTCTCGATGATACATATTCAATGTCGATTCCATCGTAATTGTGTGGGGTAATATTCTCAAGATGTCTCAAAATTTTCTAATGTGTTCATAATTTGACTATCCTCACCGATTTCGTAAAATGGTAAAGACAAAGTTTATATATTGTCCTCATCATCGACCCATTCATTGTCTCCTACTTCGTGATTGATTTTGTCGGAGGATACAAATTGAATTTCTTTGTCGAATTACCATTAGAAATGTACATATCTCTGCATCTACAACTAATGAAAGCATCACCGTGGCTAGCTCAAGGTCTTCCTAAGATAAGTGGGTGCCCTCCTAGATTAATCTTTGGGAGTCAAAAATCATAAAAATCTACCTGGATATTCCCAAGAATTTAAGGAGACCGAAATATCTTCTAATACACCATCCGGTTTGATAATTGATCGTATCCGCAAGTTGCGTAAAGTAGGTGTAAAAAGAAGATTAGGAATTTTAGTTGTTCCATAGTCTCGTCTACTCACAATGTTGATAACAAACCCCTAAGTCAATCAATGTGTTTGGAATTTCTATCCCATTTATATGTGTCTTCGACAATTGGACCACCCGGATCTATATACTTCGCATGGTAATTTTTCCGATCATGATATCCGCAATTTTTTCCTACCAGTGTGGATTCTTCTTTGTATCTCTTTGGCTTTCTTCCTAGTCTTTTTGAGACTCAACTCTTATTGTTTTTGCTAGAATAGGAATCTCTCTAATGTCTTGTAGCAAGGGAATCTTGATACAAACATTCTTTAATTCATCTAGAAAAATCATAGTTAGGCAACAAGATTTGTTTTTCCACCCCTTTATCAATTTGTAATCTTTTCAGTAATGGAGGTGTGGATGAAGATGCAAAGTTTCTCAACTATAGGAGTTGTGGGGGTTAACTTTTCTTTTCTCTTTTTGAATGTTTGAGTTTTGAAGAGATGCTTCCTCGTAAACCCTTATTGACTTTAAGAGAGTCCTCCTTAGAGGTATCTTGCTCTATGCATGTCATTTTCATTTCATTTTTTATTTTATTTTAAAGTTGGGCTAATAATTCTCTTTTCGCATCTTCCCATGTCACACTAGGTGCAAGAAGAGAGCATACTTAAGAAATTGCTGAACCAATTACTCTCTTTTTCGATCCTCCCGATCACACTAGGTGCAAGAAGAGAGCATACTTCAAGAAGTTATCAATTTTTTCCCTTCTTTTTTTATTGTTTTTTTAAAGAAATTGGCTACCTAGTTACACTGATTTTCAAGAATCGGCCGCCAAAATGTTTGGGTCAATTTTAATGTGTCCTAAATTGCTACATTAATTTTTTCAATCCAGATTCGTAAGTCGACGACAGTGTGGCGCATTATATGTGCAAGATAACCTATCTCTTACTTTTGTCGGTTTTGGGTTTTTTATTTATCTTGAGAATATCTGGTTGGTTTCCTAATGTGAGATGAAATTCTAAAAGACAAGTATGGATATAAATGTTCAAGGAAATGATGTCCTTTATAATGATTTCAAACTCAAACTCAAAAGGGTTTAAACATACAATGACAAAATTAATTCCTAAAAAGAAAATGAAAAATGTGCACTATACTAGTCAAACAAACAGTGAACTATTGATCATGAAACCCCATTACCCTTGTCATCTTGCAAATACAAAAGAAACTATGCTCAAAGAAATCCAAGAATTGCAAGCAAGTAAAGCTAAAATCAAATTACATCAACTCATATTCTCGACCCCTCACCATTAGTCTCGTCTATGGCTTTCGGAGGTAATCATAAACAACTTGACCAATATG
Organism: Pinus albicaulis; assembly: GCA_034641835.2. Classification (NCBI taxonomy): domain Eukaryota; kingdom Viridiplantae; phylum Streptophyta; class Pinopsida; order Pinales; family Pinaceae; genus Pinus; species Pinus albicaulis. Next base: position 1,008,914,238 of record CM076580.1, on the reverse strand, counting down.
ATATCTAATTTGCGTAGAAAAAATAAACTAATATCAAATTACACACTCACACTTTCAATCCCTCACCATTAGTCTCGCTATGGCTTTCGAAGGTAAATCTATAATGATATGAGAAATTTAATATCTAACTTGCAGAAATCAACTAATATCAAACTACACACTCATACTTCAATCCCTCACCATTAGTCTCGCTATGGTTTTCGAGTAATTGATAATGACATGAGTAATTTAATATCTAATCTAACTAATAAAAGAAAATGTAAAAAAACCGAAATAAATAAAACAGTTCGAATTAAAAGCTAAGAAAAAATAAATCAGCGAGTAGGACAAGACACGATTCCATGTCATTAGTCATTGTATCTATGTGCAAATGCCCGGTCGCCTACCGTAATCTAGAACAAAGACACTAATTAGTTAACAAAGTAAAGATAAAGCATGAAAAATTATGGATGATAAACGTTAATACCACAAGAGATGTAATATATACACGTGAATAACTATGGCATAATGAACGTAAGGAAATAAAGCATGAAACTATACAAAGAATAAAAAAAAGCTCCCCTAGCATGCAGGGGCCCTCCGCACAACTTTCCTAGCAACAACTATCAACCACTTAATTATGCTTATTAACGTAGTCTTCTCATGTATTCAAATGTATTATAACAAGGAAATAATGTCACAAGACGTAGTGTGCTCTTTTTTCAAAAAAAATTACATTACGGGTTTAAAGCTAGCTACTGCGTATGAGAATGCATTATTTATAACGAGAGGATGACATAACTACTTTCCTACAATTACAAGTGATAAAGAGACACGTGAACAACCACGTCCCTGAAATCTAGCATTATGGTCGCCGTGAAGATTAAATCTATGGAGGGTGGCCGTTGGATTCGGCTTATGGGAGCGTTCACGGTGAGTGATATGTCCCCCGAGATTTAGGAACTGCCACGAAAGTCTTCACGTGGTGGAAAAATGGAGTTCATCACCGTAGGACTCTTAGGTCGACCACCAGCTTGACTACTCTTGACCACTCGCCTTCTTTGGTGAATTGACCGAGCCAATAGGACTCGAGTCCATATCCATGTCATTTCCAACTTGTCACCATGTGCTTGATTTTCCGAAAGACATCTCGCAAATATAGACTTTAACAAAATGGTCTAGCAGAAGTTGAAGCATGTGTAAAGTGACAAGATTCTGTGAGCTCAATGAGAAAAAAATCTAATTCAAATATGCAGACACAAAAACATAGTTAAAAACCACTTTAAATGCTCTTTTATGATTAATATGCAATGATGTTTATGACTTAGGAGGTCCAGGTAAATGGGAAAAGTCTAGAAAGGTGTATAGGAAAGATGCAAGTTTGGGACTCAACACTAACCTATACCAGATTGTGGTGTAGGGTAAGTTACTGATCATTGTACTTTATGTAGATGATTTGATTTTGACAGGTGATGAACTGTTGATACACTCATGCAAGGCTGATCTTGCAAAGGAGTTTGAGATGAAGGACTTGGGCCTCCTTCATTATTTCGGAATTGGAAATTTGGCAACAGTAGTGGTGGACTGGCTTTGTTTCTCGTGTAAGTATGCTCTGGGAGATATTGAGAAGTTCAACATGCATGGCTACAAACTCCGTTGATACTCATCTTCCTGGTGGTTGGAGGAAGGAGGATACTACTTCAAAGTGAGTGTAGTGGATGCCACCGTTTATCGACGATTGATAGGGTCGCTTATGTATTCGGTCAATACATGAATCGACATATGCTATGTTGTTAACTAGACTTTCACAAGCTATGGTTAAGCCAACCAAGCTCTTTTGGAAGGCGGGGAAGCATGTATTGAGATATCTCCCGAGGCACATCGGGATATGGATCATGAGTACAGCATGGGAGGATGAGTTGAGGCGGCATGGCTTCACGGATAGGTATCATCATATCGAAGTTATTGTGCAGCGAAAGGTCATGTTACTTTTATACATTCCCACGGAGGATCATGATGTTGATATTCGTGCGAAGGCGCTCACCAGAGCAAGTTCGAATACCACGAAAAGAGGATAGGGTTACGATGATAATCCTTATCTTGTTGAGAGGGAGTGTTGACATTGCAACAAGATGATGAGCTTAGTGGAAAGAAGTCGCCTTCACTAAAGTGGGCCCTTGAGTAGTTATTTTTAGAGCGCAAAGTCTATTTTTTTAGACTATGTCTATTTTTAGACATATGGATAATGTTCTATGTTGCGGGATGCTATTTGTGGATGGTTGGTCAAGTTGGAAAAATAGATGGATTTCTATTTTCTTTTAGACATATTAGCGTAAATCTATTTTTAGATTTCCATCTAAAAATAGATATGTCGAATATTATTAGCTCTTAATAATATTTAGACTTTTAAACATTATCTTATTCTCTTGGAGCACTTCGGGCTTAAGTGCACGGATGTGGCATAGGAGTTGACGAGAGGAATTACGCTATTCCCGAGGGTTAAGTGGGAGCTATTGCATGGATACTTCGATCTAGAACTCATGTGATAGAGTTTGGCGGAGTTGATTGAGGAAGTTAGTGGAGTTGTATTCGCTTTAACTAATATAAACATAGTTGAGCTATTTGTATTTAGTTTAACTAATTGATACAATTAGTGAGAGTGGTGTGAATTAATTATTAATTAATTCACTAATTATAAACTCATAAATCAACTAAAGAATACATCAGCTTAACTTCATTGCATGGACGAGTTTCAGTGGAGACCCAGAGTGCGTAGATAGGTGAAAGAGCAGGTTAACTATCGTGTGACTATACAGCTTGTTATTTGCAACACACATGTATAGGTGGAGAAGCCCATGAGGATTGCGCAATACAAGCCAGGTGGTTTATGTTATTTAATGAGCCATCCCATAACATTGATTATCGCAATAGAGTCGGCTATCAAGTGGCAAAAGATTGGAGCATGTGTTTTGCTAGATCTAGCTTGATAGTAGTAACAATTGAGGGTGTGCATGAGAGCTTGTGAGGGAGATTTTGTACTATTATTGTTACATGATCTCCATGACATATAATATACGTGATAGTTGGGGTTTTTAGCTTTAAGCTTTCCCATTAAATACTGTGTTCATATGTGTGATTGTTTGTGGTTTTTACTCGTGTGCATGGAAATTGATTTTATTTCCGCATGTGATGATCAATGGTAGAAGATATTACGTCATTGTGCATGAAGATAAAATAGTGTGTGATCGGAGAATCTCGGTGGATAACATATCAGATTATTAAAATTTCTACATTTCAAATTTGAATGAGACATAGATAAGGGGAAAGCAAATTATTGATGCGAGAACCCAATGCCACCATGTCCACCGCCAAGGTCCAACAAAGTGGGTAAAGGGTGCTCTAATGCAATTCATCATTGATAGAGAAAAGTGAAAAGAAACTCATCTGCGAGCAGGTCATCAAGTAGTTGGACCTACGAAAACACCAAACCCACAACCATATACCATCGCATGGCTACACAAAGCGTGATATATGCATGTGCGCTAATAATTCCACCTACCCTATGACATCAAGCCCTTCAAGGATGAGGTATTATGTGATATTTCTCCCCCTGAAGTTTGTGATGTTTTTATGCCAACCATACTTGTGGAAGAATCATGATATATGAGTCCAAACCTCGTAGTGTTATTATTACTTTGGGTAGAAAGATGACAGGATACCGCAGGTAGCTCCACATATTGTCATTTCTTTGAACTCTAATAAGAGATACGAAAGAGGTCATCTCCCGGATCCGGAAAAATTTTTCTTCTTCCTAATTTTTTCTCAAAGTAAGGAGATGATTGTGGCCACATCCATGGTATCCACATAGGGGCCCCTCCACATGGAAAAATCAAGTGGACAAGATCATGGAAGAATATAAAGAGATCTTCTACTCACCCATTAGGTTACCTCTACACTATCGGGTCAATCATTCAATCAATTTGGCTCATGAAACACCTCTACCCAATGGTCCAATATATATTTTCTCTCTTTTGGAACATGAGGAAATCAAGTTTTAGATCAAAGAACTACTCCAAAAAATGGAACATCCGATCGAGCTCCTCACCTCGTGGAATCCCAATTATACTTGTGTAGGAGAATGAAGGGACTTGGCAACTCCGCATTGATTACTAGTGCCCTTTAAAAAATCATAGTTAGTGCATCGTACTCCGATACCATGGATTGATTACCTTCTTGACTAGCTCAAAGGGGGTCAATTACTTGGGGTTATTAGATTGATTTTAAGTATATCTACCACCAAGTCACATTAGAACCAACTCGATGTACAGAAGACCACTTCCATGTCTAAGGAGGATAATTTTGATTGGTTGGTCATGCCCCTTTGGTTTGATGAATGCCCTAAAAGCATTCATGAGGATGATGGATGGTATATTGTAGCCTTTCACCAATTATTTTGTGGTTTTATATTTGGATGATATCCTCATATTTAGTAAAGAGTTGAAAAATCTTGCAATATATTTAATAGGTCCTTCATAGCCTATGGTAGCACTAGCTATGTCCTAACTTGGAAAAAAATCTTCTTAAGCATGAAAAAGGTCGAATACCTAGGCCTCATTATTGATGAGAAAGGTGTGCATGTGGATCCATCCAAGATCCAAGTTATTTAGGATTGGTTAGCCCCCGACAACTCTAACGGTTTTCATAGCTTCTTGGGCCTTTCTAACTTGTATCAAAGATTTATGTTGGGGTTCTCTTATATCACTTTTACCTTAAGTCAAGTGACCAAGGGAGGAGAAAAATCTTTTTTTTGTCTGAGTCACAACATAAGACATTCGTTGATATAAAACAACACCTTTTCTTTAAATTAGTCCTCACTCTACAAGACTCGCAACAACCATTCAAGATTGAGAAGGATTCCTTTGACTATAATATTTGGTGCAATCCTCACTTAGTAAGGACATCTAGTGTCCTATCACAATGAAACACTCTCTCGATATTTTTGGAGATATCCCACCTACGATAGGATATGTACTCCATCGTGCAAGCTTGCGTATAATGGAAGCATTATATTTTTGGGAAGGAGATGATTATCCACACCGATTATAGGCCTCTACAATTTATGTAGACACAAAGGAAGCAACGTAATGATCACCATTAGAAATGGTCCACATAATTGAAACAATTCCATTTGAACATCAAATGAAATATAGGTAGCACCAATCATATCCTAGATTGCCTCAATCATCCCCCTGTTGTGGCGCTAACCATGGTTATTAACTATTGTGGGCATGAGACATCTATGTGGCCACAATTATACAATATTGACTTGGAATTAATTTCCACATACTAGATGTTGATGGTAGGAAAGAAAGTTCTAGACTTCCATCTCTAATATACACTATTCTCGCTACTCGGGCCACCCTTTTGTGTTCCTTCAAGCGAGCGTGCCAACTTTATCTGGGATGCACATTATAGTCGAGTGGAAGGGAACTTTGGTGTGGAGAAGACAAAAATAATACTTCAACAATATTTCTATTGGAAAAAGCTTCGATGATATGTCCAATAGTATATCAGCATCATGTATTACTTATGCTATTTTTTAAACCAATCATTAAAAATAAGGGGTTGTACACTCTTCTACCTACCTCGTAAGCCCTAAGAGTCGCTCTCCATGGATTACATGTCGAGTTTTCCATCCACCAAACATGGAAATTATTGTGTGTTTGTGGTGATCGAATGTTTCTCTAAGATGGTCATTCTAGCATCGTGCAAGAAGAGTATCCCATCTAAAGCAACTACTAATCTCTTATTTCAACATGTTTGGGTTCATTTTCGGGATACCTTGGACCATTAGTTTAGATAAGGATAGTAGGTTCCTCATAAAAAATTGGTCGACTTATGGTGCCTCATGGATACTAATTTATCAAAAATGACTTCCTTTGATCCCTATTTAGACGAACAAAGCATACGTAACATGATGATTGTGCATATATTTACATGTAAAACTCCAAGTGCCCATATACATGGGATAAAAAAACTTCCATGTTTTCATCATAACCATAACAAATCCCTCCACAACTCTATTATAAATAATTCTTTTCAGTGTGCTTAGGGTTCCAACCATTGGCCCTAATTGATGTATCTATGCCCATTGCATTTGAATTGATCAAGTCCTCCCCATACCTAGATCGAGGAAAAATAGGGTAGCCAATTTTCCTTTTTAGTGGACCAACACCTCCAAAACAAAGGTCCATGATATCTTGCAAAAAAAGTTGATGCCAAGTACAAGTAGTGGCATGAACAACACAAGGTTCCACATAAGTTTAAGGTTAGTGATAAGGTGTGGTTACACTTATAGAAAGAGAACCTCATGGGCCCCAATAAGAATCTCTAAAACCACTCCAATATGTGATTTACACAATTGCAAAGGAAGCAGTAAAAAATTCTTTTGAATTGAGAATTCTCCCATTCCTTGGCTTGCACCCAATGTTTATATGGGAGTTTCTTTGACCATATTATAAAACTCTGATTAGACACCTTAGAGGTAGCCAGCAATCAGCCCTTTCACGAAGATCAATCCTAACTACATTAAATAGGCTAAAATGGATCATATCATAGATACAAAGATAAAGGATACTCGTCAAAAACACATCCAACTCTACTAGGTTGTGAAAGCTTGGTAGCTTCTTCATCAAGGTAAGTGGCTCACTAGGAGACAAATTCAACAAAAGTTTCCCCATGCGATGGGTGCCCCTCAATGGAATGGATACAATTTATTATTAAGGGGGAGGGATCGATCTTGGTGGATATCATTGGTCATCCACCTAATCCAGCAGCTCAAAGGATAATTCTCCATTTTGGCATTTTTTTTCATAAAGTTTATTGAGTCCCCAAGCTTCTAGGTTTTTTTTGAGGCCCCTAAATGATGTCTTTTTGATGTGGTATGGACCTAGGCTACAATTTTAAACATAGCCTAGGTTATTCTAAAATGTGTAACTCTCGGCTAGAAATTTCCAATAAGTTTATCAAGCACACCAAAAGAATATTGTAGGGACAAATTTATGACTCTTGGGAAGTTGATGTCTCAACTAATTCCAGTGGGGCTCATAATCCTTTTGGCATTTCAACTCCTTGGCTTAGGTTTTTGTAAGTTTAGGGTTTCCTTATTACCTTTGATGTTAAAAATGGCCTTTCAGCCTCATTGTAATTCACTTTGGTGAAGGCGAGTAACCATTAGATCTCTTCTCGGAGATAAGCTACCACCATTCAAGCTATTTTTTTTTATTTCTTCATTTTTTTACGGTTTAAACATTTTTTTGTTTATTAATAGAAGTCAAGTTTCATCGTATCTACGTGTTTTGGCTATAAATATGTATTTCATTTCATTCTGATCATAAATATAGATTAATGTTCTTCATCATAGGCATCCATGATTTGATCCATTGTAGCTCGAAACTTGTCTGAACTTGATGTTAGTCACGTCGCTATTTGTATTTGAAATTGGATTTTTGTAGACATCATGAAGTTTTTCTTGGAGGTGTTATATATGTACAAAAACTTTGGATACTTTATATGCTTTGGCTTAATCATGGGAGGGGATTTTTGGTGAAGATGTAGTTGGAAGAATGACATCCATGGGAGGGATACTAGTCGGAACCTCGAACACATCCGAAATGAGATATGACTAATAGAGTTATGAAGAGCTCTATTGTATCCATGTTGAGCATATGTAAGGCCATCATTTCATGTATGTGGATGTTTTAATTGGAAGTGTAGAGGAACCCTTGTAGACGAGGCGAATATATCTCTCGACCCTTCTAAAATTTTATCCACTTGTTTGTTTAGTAGAGAGAGCTTTGACTATGAAGTTGTGGTGGTTGTAGTAACTTATTGTTCACCTTCTTAGAAAACCATGGAGAGGAAAAAAATTGGTAGTATGAGATATTACCTTTTTACTTTGTTTGCTAACAATAATGAATTTATAGTAGTTGGAAATAACTTTGGAATCCTATAGAGATGATCTCCCAAATTAACATGACAATTGTAGGGGTCGAGACTCATAAATAGCATAATATTTAGACATTTATGTTTGTGCTAAAAATAACGTCATAACCTTGAAATGGGGGAAACATCACTAAATACCTCATCTTTGAAGGGCTTAATGCCATATCACACATGACATTATTGGATTTCATGGATGTATTTTGCATGGGCTCAACCAACCAATGATGTATACTTGGGGGTGTGGCACTATTGAAAAGTTCAATATCTAAACAATCTTGGTTGATATTAGGTTATTCTAGCTCCCACTATCAACAATGAAATGTAGTGGGTCCCATTTACCCACATCTATGAACGTAAGAGGCACTCTTCCTCCTCAAGAATCAAGATCCCTCCGAATATTTTGGTTGATATTTATGGTTTCAATGGTAACACTGGGTTCTACATCAACAGATATGCTTCCCTTTATCTTGTTATAAATAAAAATATGATCCAATGCTTGTTTTTTTTCTCTCTAATCTTAGCTAACAATGATTGTTTCAAGTGGCATTCATCGTTATCACGGTAGTGGCTTTTTTTAGAACTTGCACTAATTTTAGGTGCCCTTATTTGACTTCCCATTACCCTTATTTTTCTCTGCAAATTGGAATGGTTATGAGGTTGGTTGTCCTTTATTTGTCCCTAGTTTTTGTGAGATAGGGCCCTCCCTTTTCCACACTTACTGCTACAGTGGATTTGCACACCCAAATCGTCACTTATTCTTTTTTTTCTTTCAATTTCTTGCTCTAGTTTGACAGCATATTGATAAGTGATTCCCTATTGAGAGATGCCCATGAAATCCATCTCCATTTGGATGTACTTATGTAGGCCATTATAGTATTTCAAAACGAGTTGTCGCTTGGAGCCTTTTGATACTCATCTTTAAGTGCAAAGGTATGAGATTATTAGTGTACTTCGATACCATCGGTCTCTCTCTTATCACAAAGTTGTCTATCTCATGTATCTATTCATCATAGTTTCCTAAAAAGGTAGAATTAATAATTGAGAGAATAAACAATAACACGGAAACATCACAAACTTGTCTTCGTTATAACTTTACTTAGTAACCTTCCCACCAGATATTTAACACTGGGAAGGGATTTCGAGAGAATGTAGGTGATATTTTCATTGATCAATTTTTTTTGGGGATAGAGTAATAGCCCTCTAATATATTTAACCATTTATCCAAAGCATCCACATGTATTTGGCCTTTTAATAAGAGGATATTAAAGTTAAATTGTACCCACGAAGGGTGTTTCACGTCCAAAATTTCTACTTGTTAAGTGTGCCTAGGTTGTTGTTGGAAGTCATAGAAGGAGTTGGGTTAAATAATCCATCATCTCATTTCTTTGTCACATAGAGTGCTTCCTCTAACAATGACTTCATAACATATCCTAATTCATCATTTCTCTTTTCTTGCCATGAGAGGTTGCTTGTCAACAAGAAGTGGATTGTCCTCAAGTGAAACTAGCTTGAGATTCAATGCACTATACTCATGATCTCATAAAGGATGCATTGGGAAATGACAAAGAGAAAATAGCTCCGATACCATTGATCCGGGAGTTGTTTGAGGAATGATACGAAATATTGATAACAAAAGAAATCACAAGTGCATAAAAGAAATAATATAAAGGAAATACAATAATATGAAAAGATATTTAATTATTTTTATTAAATGGTAAAAAGAGACATAAGACTACACACTAGAAACTTCACGACTTTTATTATTTACAATGCCTTTTTACCTAGATTCATACACTTTCGTTATATTTCAAATGCCATAGGTTACAAAAAACCATGGGTGAATACCATAAATCACTATAGTAAAAGCTAGCAATGGTCATATATATATATATATATATATATATATATAAGAAATATTTTATATTATATAAATCCATGCCTAGCTCACGGAAAATACTTTGGGAATTACATAAGCAACTTCTTTAAAATTTATATAATTTTCTCTTACCCAAGAGATATGCTAAATTTCCTAAGGAGCATACTACTTAAAGCGAAAAAAATCATGGTTTTTGTAGGTGTATACCCTACTGAAATTACTACTAGAAGAATACAACATTTGGAAAGCATACAACTACTAATTGATAATAAATTACTTGATGACTATGAACATGAGTCCTGATGAGTTGATATGCATTGGGATAAATTATTTTTTGAGTTATTAGACTCACTAAGGGATAATTAATGGCATAATTTGGCCATTCATGCACAATTATCCTACTTTTTAATTTTCATTTATCATTAGCGAGCTTTGTATGTTTCTTTGTTATGGTATTAGAATACATGAACGTATGTTATTGATGGAATTTATTTTACCATTTTTTTGTTCTCTTTTCATGATATTTTCCAAAGATTCTTCCTTCAATATTGATCCTTTAGCTAAATGCCGCAAAATACTGGGAGGAAGTCTCCCAAGATTGTGATATCTTTCACCTTCTTTTTCTTTTGAAATCAAGAGAACTTGATAAATACCATGAATCTATATTTGATTATTCATCATATGACTGAGTTCCCATGAGTACCTAAACACTTTTTCATCATCAAGGCCATAAAGAACTCCCTCGCTCCTTCCACTCCAGTTTCATTTTGGATGCTCCATCAAAAATAGAGAATCCTTCCATGTTTGCTACTCTTTCCAAGTTCTCAATTCTACATGTGACATTATAATTTTCAACATTCTTCCATATTTTGTTGATTCCAACTAGTAAGTTGTGAAATCATTTACACATACCTACCAATTTAATAAAGCTACTACTGTCTAACTAATCCAACTCTTTCATAAGGGATCTATAATCATGCTTTAGAGATTCAAATTCAACACACACCGATAGCTTCTTTAATTGGCAGATGCTTTGAGGGAGGAGTAAGCTTGTTGTTAAATATTTCATTATTCCTATCAATGTCACACTTTCTAGCATATAAATTTTGGAAAGGGATTCCCAATACATTTTTGAGAATTGATTTCTATATAAGACTTCCTTATAATTTTTTGCTCGAGAGGAGAAGGATTATTGTAGAGCATAGGGCCATTTTGACCCTCGTGGTGGAGAGGAGATGTTGCCTCCACCCATACCCTTTTTTGTATACTCACATTCCAAATAAATATGAGAGATATCTTCCACTTGCTTCTTGTAGAGAGAACATCTTGAGGGGCCATGGATGTCTCTCTTTCCAAGGTTCTTAGTCGTCAATAATTTTATTGTCATAAGGAGCCAATTAAAGTAATTCACCTTTGGATTATTATTAGTCTTCCATATTTTTTTTTCCAAAGGTTGAGATGTATAGACACACTAGACTTAAGAGAAAAGTCGCATATCATTCCTTAACTAAATAATCTAAATCATTCCAACTGGAGTTTGTTATTCATCCCCCTCTCTCTAAGGCACACAACCTATTAGCCTTTGACAGAAGCTTGGAAACCAAGAATTGTAGATTTGGTGGAACATTATTTAATTTCCAATTCATTCAATTTCCATCTTCTTCCCAACCAAAGATGTCGACAAATGTAAACTTCCTTTGAGCACAAAAATATTCTCGCAAGGGAAGGAATTCAGAAATTGCTCTAAAGAGGTCGCTAGTCTATAATATTATCGTAAATCCATAGATTAATACTATTACCATTTCCTGGATTCCAATACGTCCCTCGAGAGTACTGGGGGGGGATGCTAAAAACAAATCATTTATATATTGAGGAACATCCTTTCATTATTTCAATAAATTTCAAGAATCAAGGTCTTTCTCTTTGAAAATATTTTTCCTTAAAGACTAATTTCAACCATTTTTCTTCTTCGGGTGACAAATATCCAAACTAGTTTTTCTCCTATTTCCTTATTCATTGGAAATGTATAGCATATTCCCCAAACCCCCATTATTTTTATAGGGCCATCACCAAAACCCATTTAAGCAATTGGGAATTCTATAGAGCTTGCCTTACCACCTTCCCATAGGAATTTGCTAGTTTCTTTCGCGAAATTTGAGAGGATGCTTTGTAGATAAAGGATAGTTGAGAATTGGTAAAAAGCCAAAGAAAATAGATTTGGCTTGATAATAACATGCCTAGAAAGGTTGAGCCATCGAGATCCCCAAGAGGAAAATTCCCCTTTTATTTTTTTCTAGAATTCTTCCGATGCTTGAGATGAATGCATTTCAAGCATATTGGAATTCCTAGATATTTTAATCCCTTCCATGATTCAATTGTTTCAAAAACCTATAGTTATCCCATTTGTATATTCTTCCTCTAATAATACATTCCATGTATAAATATGAGATTTCACGAGTTTTTTTGGCCTCCAGGCTTGTAAAGGAATCCATTTTTTTATTAAAACCTTTTTAGTTATTATTATGGAGGAAACCCCCCAACAGGGCGTGTCATCAAAAAAATTGAGATTGATTGATGTTATTGATATTTATAGGAAAAATTATAATTCTTGGAAGGCTCAAACATCTGCTTTCGTATTACAACATGTGACTAAGAGAATCTAACAAGATAATATGCAATAAATGAAATAGAGGACAACCTTGCTAAAGCCTCTTGAGATGCTTGAAGAAACTAGCCACTCTTTCCATTAACCAAAGGTGAAATCCATGGCACTTTGATACATAAAGAAACCAATTGAATAAATTTAGCATCAATTTAAATTTTTCCCCCATTACTTTGAAGAGTAATTTATGACATACTTTGTCAAAGGCATTTATCGTATCTATTTTATGACCATGTCCCTTTGTCCTCCCAATTTTGGTTGGAGTTGATTGCCTCTTGAACTAGGGTGATATTATCAAATATTTATCTTTGATGCATGAATCCTCCTTGATTTTTTTGAGATAATTATGGGAAGAATAGGGTTAATCCTTTTGGCCAACATCTTTGATAGTCGCTATATAAGAGACATTACAGAGTGAGCTAAAATATTGAAAAGGAAGAAAGATTTTGATGTTTTTGGAATCAAGGGCTAAAAAGAATACTATAATCCCCAACTCCCTTTATACAATTTATATTTGAAAGTATATACCACATTTTGTAAAAATAAAATTTTTGTTACCTCCCAAAAACTATTGGAAAAAATTGAGTAGAGAATCCATCTGAGTCTTAGTGCTTTGTCGAAATTGAAGGAAAATACAACTTGGAAGATTTCTTCTTTAGTGGGTTCTTTTTGTCGAGTGCATCATCATCTTCCCCATGAAATATACTTAGGAATATGTTCCAGATTAATTTTTTCCACTACAGCATGTGCAAGGCTTTATGGCACTATACAAATCAACGAAGTGATGCAACGCCTCCTCTTTTGAGTGATGTAAAATCCAAAATTTTTATTCCTCTTGCAACAATATCTTTAATATTGTTTTTTCTAGACTTGATTTTTTTACTTTCTTGTGAAAAAAAATTGTGTTCATATCTTCAACCTTTAACCAAATGCTTTGGGTCTTAAACACCGAATATCTTCTTCCTCTTTGATAACTTTATGATAAGATACACTTTACTCTCTTTCTTCTTGCAACAAAACAAGTGTCGGTAACCCATTCTCCATATTATCTTGTATAGTTTCCATTTTTTTTCATGTACTCCGTATCTTTCTGTTTTTATATTTTTGGTATCAAGCCCATTGTTTTAATGCAAGCTTCAAGCACTTGCACCTTTTTCTCCCATATTGTGACTTTGGGCTTGCCAATACTTGACTCACTCCAAACCTTCTTCACCGCATCATTGAAGTTTGGTGAGTTTTCCCAAATCAAACAAAGTGAAAGTGAGTAGTTGCCCAGAAGTCAATGTCTTCACGAGATATCAAGAGTGGTTAGCCTATGATTTGAGTTGATCTAAGAGAGGATTTTGGAATTGACCAATATTTTTTTTGGGATAAGGATGAGTCTAAAATTAAAATTTTGTCTAATTGGGCAACAATATGGCTCGATCTAATCTTCTTATTACACCAAGTGAATTTTTTTTAGTGGAAGGATTTATATATAACACATTTAATTTATGGATAAGGTATTCTAAACATTCTTGGAATTGATCGTGAACATGAGATCCCCCTTTTTTTCTCCCAATAATGCGGGGGGTTGTATTGATGTCACCATCCAACATGCATTTGGATCCAAAAAATTGTGTCCCCCAAGGGCCACTAAGAAATTCCAACAATCATGTTTTTATTTGAATTAAATAGGCATGTAAACATTGACAAAGGCACATACCCGATTTGAAGGAATATATAAAAAATGAGTATCCAACCAATGATATGTCAAACTAGATTCTAGCAATTTGAGCGAAGATTGAGACCACATGGTGGATATTGTTATAGGTCAAATAACCTCCTCATCGGCTCGCAGGAGAAGATAAATATGGAAGGAATACAGAGGCCTAAACTAAACCTACTTCTACCAAGGTAACACACCCCTATAACAACCAAACGAGCGCTTATAACGCACCCGATCAATGAAAAGGTTACGTTAGTGGCTAGGGAAACGCTACATTTAGACTAGAGGGTAGCGTTACCCGTGTTTTGATTTTGAAACTGAAAAACCCCATGCAGTAATGATTTGAAATTCCAACTTTTTTTTCATAAGAGAGCCGATGACAAAATAGAAACTACAAAGCACTAATCTCTTATTGGGCCTTGCCAACTCGAACTCTTAAGGAAGGAAAAAGCATGGGAAGTTGAGGAAACATCTTGGTTTTTTCTATTTAGAACGCGGTGGAAGGAGAAAGGAAATGATTTCTCTCTCCATCTCCCATAAAATGGAGCTATAGGCTCTTGGTCTCAAGAGTCGAAGGTTTGTCGAGTTTTTTTTGAATACATGTGAAGCGGAAGCATTATTGTTGTAGTGTGAAGGTCAAATATCAAAGAGGTTCATTGAGAACATTGCTGATCAAGACATAACCACATTGAGAGATAGAGAGATTGGAAGGCTAAGGAGGGGCTTGGTACAGCGACGGTTGTAATCCTCCTTTTATAAATCAATAGAATCGTATTCGTTTTGTCCATTCTATGCGTTGATATTGTTATTGTTCTTTCAATTACTTATATAACATGAGATGAATGGCTTAGATGTGCATTGTTTAATGTTTATCATATATTAACTTAATTGATAGGAAAATGTATATTGTGGTAGAGATTACACGGTGTTTTGGTTGATCACGTGGGTCTAGATTTGGAGCTAGTGAAGGAGGATCCCTACTTCGGCTGCCAGCGCTCTCAAAAAGACTTCAAGATCAGTAAAAGAGGTAATCTTCCATCTTATTCCATCAAGTTGTTTAAGTTGATATGAACATGTATGTATCTTCTTTGTGAACTATACAACTAATCTTAATGTTTGCGCGGGGATCGAAAAAGCCTACGAGAGGGATATTAGAGAAACGAAAAAACCCCAAGCATTTTACCCTATGAGAAATTGGCGACTCCGTTGGGGAGTTTAACCCTAAGTTTCCGGATTTTTTTCCTTCCTTCTTTCCTCTCGTTCACATATCCTTCGACCAACTTTTATGCCCGAGTAAACATTTCAAAATCTCGCAGAGTTTAGTCTCAGTACTCTTTTTGTCCATTTGAAGAACTTTAACACCTGCTATCGTCGTCTTCTGTCGATTATTCCGAGCGTTATAATGTGGCCTAGCTTTGGCTATAGGGTGTTAGTCTCTCGCATTAACGTTGTCTGCGCTCGAAACCGTTGACGTTACTCACGAAAAAATTTCTGTTCACCCCCGTGTTGTATTCCTTTGGTTGCAGAGTTTGTGGCCATCGAACCACTTCTTGACTGAATCCCCGTAGCTTGTTTACCAGTTCGCATCGCTATTTGTTTGTTCTTGTTTAAAAAGTTAGTGTTGAATGCATTTACTTTTTTAGAATAATAGTTTTTTCTCGCATCTAGTTAATTAATTCGAAAAATTTCAGGTTAAAATACTCGTTAAGATGAGGTAAATAGATGTCTGAATCTTTAAGGTTGAAATTTTTCTATTTGAGTGTTAGTGCATGGATGTTGAAAGGGAACCTCTCCTTGTAGAAATACTCTTCATCGAATTGAATATTTAGACCATATTTTTGCATGGTTTCTTGAGTCGAGTCTCATTACATTTCATACGTCCACTCCCCTCCGCAAGACTAATAATCAAGTACACTAAGAATCAAGCAATAATAAAATCAATCACATTACTCTTTTTGAGCTCACACCAACAGTAGTTCAGGCTAGGATCTTAGGTTAGGAAAAGTGAGAAAATCACCCAAGATCTCAAAACTTGAGACTAGAGTCATTAACGAGTGAAATCCTACTGCACTCATATTATCAAGACCGTTCCTTTACCGAAGCTCAGCACATGACAACACTTGGGTGCACAAGAAGGTAGCCCGCCTTCGACTGCATCTGGTGGGTATGCTATATATTGGGTTTCCCTTCGGGGATGTCAAAACTAGATTGGGGATCTAGGTATTCTTCCCATATAGCATGTTGTCCTTGACTGTGGACCCCCTTGATGATGTTTGTGATTTGAGGTATCTTTAGTGGCCATAATTTTTAGGGACTTACACAAGCCTGTGACTGGGACGGTCTGTCCTATTACCTAAAACAGACGAATCCACTATGTCTTCAGTCTTTAGGAGGGTACTCGTCTTCACGAGAGTGCTTACACCTATTATCTGAGTTTTAGGCGAAGCTCTAGAGTGACCGTAACTGTACTTTCGACCACCTCTCTGTATACTATTGTGATACTGGATTTCATCACCAGCAAACGGTAGTACTCAGACAGGGCACCCTATTCTGGCTGCTTGCTAATTGATTTTAGAGAGCCCTTTTTTATTTTTTTTATTTTTTAGGTGTGTGGTTACTGTCATTGAGACTTTATAATACATCACAATTTATTAAAAAAATTTATAACTAAACAGGTCACCGTTGCATCATCCGACCCACGTCGTTTGTCTCGACGACAGCAAGGTCTACCTCCTCTGACTCTTGAGGAAGAACTAAACCTTGGTGAACCCATGCCTTCTGCGGAAGAATAGTCTCCATTGACAAACCCTGATTTTCACATAGCCTCATATCATACAAAATTTCTGGAGGACCCTTCACAAAAGGTGTCGTACCTCATTACAATCCTCCACTCACTGATCCGTTGGGGCCTGTGATAGTTCAAATTCCACCGTGCCAAGACATGTATTCGGCCACACAAACATCCATTTCACAACTGGCATCCACAGGGTCAATACCAATGGCAACTATCCCAGGTTCGCCACCATCCTCCCCACTAGTTGTTAGTTCTATGCCATTACTTGGTAACCCCAGTAGTCAACATATACCTAATCCCAACCCTATAGTCATCACAACTGTAAGTAACTCACCGATTCCTTCAGGCTCTACTCCTACGGTAACCACGTTGGGACCTATGGGTGCTCCTCCCACGAGTGTGACTACCTCAGTTCCTTTTAGCAACCCTTTCGGTTGGAACCCTTTGCTGAGTTCAAACCCCTTGGCCACCATACCAGGGGGCAGTGTCACCAACATGCAGATAACAAGGAACATTTCACTACCCCTACAATCGATAGGACAAACTAGACAACCTATTTTTAACACTATTCCCTTAAGTGGTTTAAATATAGGTGAAGGTTATGTGCTATTGCTAAACTATGCAAGTAGTAGCATGCCTCCAGGAAGCTTTATTGCATCCATATGTAATAACCCACTCCAACCTCCATCTGGAATGGGAGGGCACTTTTACACTGGGGGCAACCAACCGTTTGCCCCACAATACAATATGCCCTATGGACAGCAACCATATATCCCTACCCCTCCACCTATAGGAATTTTTTATCAAAGTCATACTTATCCTACTGGTAACACATTGATGGGCAGACCCTATGGTCCACATAGTCAACCAATGCTTCCTTGGTTAGATTCAGGGGAAAACCCGTAATTGCCATTTTTGGTAGCTCTAGACATCCCCGACATCTATAAACTAACTAATGAACCCATTAATCACAACCCGCTCTGGCCTCTAGTACCGCACAATATTCCTTTTGACATCCCAAAGCTCAATGGAAAACAAGGGGAAGACCCAGCCACACACATCACCACCTTTCATTTGTGGTCCATATCTAATTCCATGATGGATGATAGTGTCCGGCTTCGACTATTTCCCTGCACCCTTACAGGCGATGCCGCCAAGTGGTATATTGAATTGCCACACGTCGCCATAAACACTTTTGGCACTTTAGCGACGGAGTTTCTAAAGAACTTCCAATTACCAATCAGATTTGAAATCGGAACGAAATTGTTAACCTCGCTGTGCCAAGACACCTCCACCCACATCTCCAATCACATTCATGAATGGAGACGTAGGAGGAGGCTAGTCAAAGCGCCAATCTTGGATCATCTCTTATCTAATTGGTTTTGTCAGTCTCTCTTACCCCACATCTCTAAAGACATTGGCCTCTCCGGTGCGGTTACAGAAGATCAATGCATTCGTCATGCCCAACATTTGGATTTAATATATTCACAATCTGGCACACTATATGATTTACTCCCCAATGCCCCTGGTAACCCAAATCCTCCAGCTACTCAAAAAACCGGAGCTCACACCGACGGTCTCGTTGGCACAATCTCTGGTGTAGCCAAAAAATAGTCTTGGGGGAAAACCTCCCAGCCATCCTCGGCTGCCACCGCCCCTAACCAAAAGACTAATCTTCCTATCGCTGAGGTAAATTCTGTGCAAAATTCACAAAAACCTAGTGGAAATAATAAGAAGAAAAAGAAAAAGAAATCTTCTTCGGAAGAACAGTCGGACAATCATAATAATCCTAATCAAAAAAACGCTACCAAAAATGACAAAGGGAAAGATAAACTCGTGAAATTTATTTGCAAGATCTGTGTGGAGGACCACTTGACATACAAATGTCCTCGGCTGTAGGAATGCAGTGATTTTATCGTAAACAAGGATTCTAGGCGAACACCTGCCGTTCTTCATAATCCTTTCGCTAATCAATAGTAGCAACACCAACACATGGTTGACAACCTGCCACAACCCCAACAACGGGGCAATGGTGATTCACATCCTTCCGGTGAAGGATCATCCGCCATTTATGGCATTGAGAGAGTTGAACTTCAAACACAAGCCAAGCTTTATGGAAATCCTACCATAGACGCTCTAGAACCTGGTACTAGTTCAACCCCACCACCGAAAAACGATTTGCATATCGAACGACCTACTGCTAATCCCGCGATTCGTCTCCCCAAAGGGACACTTCGACACACGACTCATAACACCTCTGCATGTGTAGCCCAAAACTACAACATTGTAGAATATTTGGCACAGGCACCGTCAGCTATGTCTGCTCTCGAAGTATTGCAAACTTGTCCAGCACAAAGGAAAGCCTTGCTTTCGGCCATTGGTGGAATAGACCCCCAGGATTCCATGCTAGCTATCTTTGATATGGAGAAATCTCAGACTTTCCTCTCGCACCAACTCACATTCCAAGTGTAGTTTGTGTCAAAAGGGAGACCAATCCATCGCACTGTCATTGACGAAGCTGCTTCGACCTGCATTATTTCACAAGCTTGTTGGCTCGCTTTAGGTTCTCCTACCTTAACACCGCCATCAAATTCCATAAAATATTTCGATGGCCACACATTCCTCCCAAAAGGATACCTTGCTAGCTTTCCCATAACTCTAAGTGGGAAAATAGTAACCGTGGACGTTGAAGTCGTAGATTTCCATCTCAACTATAATCTATTGCTTGGTCACAGTTGGTCTTATGCGATGACCACCATTGTTTCTTCAGTCTTCCGACTCGTCCTATTTCCATTGGATGGGAAAATAGTCACAGTGGATCAATTATCCTTCTGCACCCCTAATTATTCCACATTACCAAGTAGCATTGTACCCCTAATAGGAGGTTGTCCTAACTCTTATGTTAGTATTGGTACCCGTCTTCTGAAGGCATCTTCTGTACTAGGTTGTTTTCCTCTCCCGCTGCCAGAGATCCCAAATACGGTTGCAATGATATCCACCACTTTCAATGGCTCTATTGACCCATGGATCCTCCTAGCACCTTCAGACATTGATTCCTACAGAGATCAGATGCCGCTCTCACCAGCCGAGTTGGCCTACCAAGCCATCCAAATTACATCTGAACCCTCCACTGCTATGGTTTCGACCAAAGGTACAAACCTCCCACCCATCACAGTTCTCTCTAAGGATCTCCTCAATGAAGTCTAGCCTACAGATGAAGCTATTCAAGAGATCATGTCTCTAGAAGAACGACCTTGGGGAGAGTTTCACCATCACACTTCAATGATCGACTCAGATGTGATAAATACTAAAATCCCATCCTTTGACCCACCTGAGATGGTTCCCTCCACTCACACGACTGTTCAAACTATCGATTCATA
Source organism: Pinus albicaulis (assembly GCA_034641835.2). Taxonomy (NCBI): domain Eukaryota; kingdom Viridiplantae; phylum Streptophyta; class Pinopsida; order Pinales; family Pinaceae; genus Pinus; species Pinus albicaulis. Next base: position 1,008,893,835 of record CM076580.1, on the reverse strand, counting down.
AGGGAACATGGGTAATCTCTCTAAGACAATGCTCATTTATATCTCGATCAAAATGGGTATCGTGGAAAGTATTCAGATTGGAGCATATTGCAATCTTGAGGAAATTGCACACTACACATCCCTTTTCAAGGATTTCCGTGATGTGTTTGCTTGGTCTTACAAGAAAATTCCTGACATAGATCCTTCTATTGATGAGAAAGAGATCAAGAAATACCGAGCATTCTTTTTATGGTATTTTTCTTGCTCGTTAATCTGAAAAACCTCTAGTTCTCTTCTTCAGACTCGTTAAACTTATATGAAGTTGATTTTGAGCATTCTTTTTATGGTATTTTTCTTGCTCATTAATCCGAAAAACCTGGAGTTCTCTTCTTCAGACTTGTTAAAACTGATATGAAGAAGCACTGAGCTTTCTTTTTAGGGACCTTTTTCTAGCTCATAAAACTGAAAAAACCCCGCGTTTCCTTTGTCGGGCTTGCTAAACTACCATGACAGAGAGTAAGGAGCCATTCTTTTCCTCTTTTTCAAAGCTCTTTAAACAGAAAAAGTGACCGAGTTTTCTCCGCGTGACTCGTTAAAATTTCACGGAGATCACCGAGTTTTTCTTTGTTGGACTCGTTAAAATTTCACAAATAGTACTGAGTTTATTTCATCTTTTCATACTCATAACAAAATGAGGTAGACATCCATCAAATATAGATTTCTCACTTTTCTGGATTCGATGGACTAACCCATGGATAATGAACTGTTTCGGGCTTACTATTCTCCCTTTGTCCGATTATCAAGACATGAAAAAGGTACCCAACGAAGTTGTCTTTTACAACATTTTTCAGACTTTCTAAACATGAAAAATTCACCGAGTTTACTTGTATGGACTCATTAAACCTAATCAGATGGGGTACGGAGTTGTCTTTTACGTTATTTTTCAGACTCTCTAAATATGAAAAATTCACCGATTTTACTCGTCTGGACTCGTTAAACTTAATTATACAGGGAAAAATTTGGAAAAAATGGATACTAACTCTATTACATTTCATAAACTTCGATTTGGCAGCAAAAATCTTGAACATGGAACTTCCCAGAAAACTCTTTCGCAGTTAGCCAAACCCTACCATCTATGAGTATTAGCCTTCATTTCCCAGTGTCCCTACACCGGTAAAATCCTAACACACTCTTTGGTGTTCATTAAGCCTCAGCTTCCTAGTACCTTGTTACAGTGCCTTCTATTGTTCAAGAAGATCTCGCTATCTACTGCTCCTCTTATCAACCAAACCGCTCATTATGCTAGAAATTAATTGTCGTCAAACATCCCCATTTGCTCTTCATTATCTCCATCAAAAAAAAAATCATTTGGTTTCTGTTTCGTGTTGACTGATGTAGGACGCTTCAGTGCCTACCTTTCAATAGATCTCTTCCTATCGACTTCAACATCTTATCTAGGAAGTTGATCTAGAAACCCATCAGTACCCGGATACTTGCAGAAATCAGTGGCAGGTAGTCTTGTGTTTGATTAGGAGTCTTCATCATTGGCTCCTGATCGAATGATTCTATGAGTGTTCGACTTCAACTCTTTTTATTCACACTTGCTAGATTATATTGTGCATCTTAGGGACCATCATAATTATCGGTGGCCACCTTTGCGTATGTTAACAGTTTTCATTATCGACTGGTAATTAGACGATTTCTCACATGTTCAATGAAAAATCCTTCATTCACATGTCGAGAAATATGAAGTTTAAGTGAAGCGGTGGTCAAGACCTTAGGGCAAAGGTTACATCATTAAAGCTATGTTCCCTTCCCCAAGTTGCAATATTGTTTATGGAGACAGCTTCTTCAGCATGATCCTATTATGACAGACACTTCCACATTGTGCTCATAGGTGGACAGATTCTTCATATCTCTATTCTAGAGAAATCATGTTGATTAAGCTACTAAGCATGGGAATGCCCGACTCAAGGCAGATACTATATTTTCTGACATATGTTGTTGTTTTAGGTTTTCCTCAATCTTTCAATCTCTTTATCTCTACTGCACACATTATAAAGTATTTTGGCCACCATCTTTGTCTCTGACCTCACACTTTAGGGGGCATATGTTATAGGTCAAAATAACTCCTCTTTAGCTCATAGGAGAAGATTAATATGGAAGGAATACAAAGACCTAAACTAAACCTACTTCTGCCAAGGCAACACACCACTATAACAGCACAAGAGCATTATAACGCACCTGATCAATGAATAGGTCATGTTAGTGGCTAGGGAAATGCTCTGTTTACACTAGAGGGCAATGTTACATGTGTTTTGAGTTTTAAACGGGAAAAACCCGCGGATAATGATTTGAATTTCCAGCTTTTTCTCACAACAGAGTCAGTACAAAAAGGAAATTACAAAGCACTAGTCTCTTATTGGGCCTTGCCAAAAACAACTGAACTCTCAAGGAAGGCAAAAGCATGGAAGTTGAGGAAACATCTTGGTTTTTTCCTATTTAGAACTGGTGGAAGGATAAGGGAAATGATTTCTCTCTCCATCTCCTATAAAATGGAGTTGAAGGCTCTTAGTTCAAGGTCGAAGGATTGTCAAAGTTTTGAATACTTGTGAAGTAGAGAATTATTGTTGTAGTGTGAAGGTCGAAATTCAAAGAGGTTCATTGAGAACTTGTTGATCAAGACATCACCACATTGAGAGATAGAGAGATTGGAAGGCTGAAGAGGGCTTGGTGCAACCAACGGTTGTAATCCTCCTCTTTTACAAATTAATAGAACTGTATCTGTTTTTTCCATTCTATGCATTGATATTGTCATTGCTATTTGATTATTTACATAGCATGAGATGAATGGATTAGATGTGCGTTGTTTAAATTTTTATCATATATTGACTTAGTTGATAGGAAATGTATGTTATGGTAGAGATTACACGGGTGCTTTGATTGATTACAGGGTCGGGATTTGTAGCTGGTGAAGAAGGATCTCTGCTTCACTGCTTAGCGCTCTCCAAAAGACTCCAAGATCATTAAAGAGGTAATCTTCCACCTTATTCCATCAAGTTATTTAAGTTGATATGAACATGTATATGCCTTCTTTGTGAACTATACAGCTAATCTTCCTGTCTGCCTCGGGCACTGGAAAGCCCTGAGAGGGATATTAGAAAACCAAAAACCCAAGCATTTTACCCTATAGCAATGCATCCTCAACCTTGAGATCATACAGGTTCTTGACTCTTACACCGATCTGCTTCACATGTCCCATGGCTATGTGTTTAAGGAAAACTTTTCATTTTCTAAACATTACTTCATAACCACATTCTTCCAATACCGCTATGGAGACAAGATTCTTCCTTAGGCCTAGAACATGCAAAACATATGCTAGTCTGATATGGGAGTCATTCTCCCTCTAAAAGGTAATTGTACCTATGTCGCTAGTGATATACCTCTCGTCATCTCCAAACTCTATGCTTTACTAGAGGTCCTTCTCCTGCAAGTCACTCAAGAGATCTCTATCCCTCATCATATGGAATGAGGCACCGCTGTCTAAATACCACATGCATCCCATTACATTGTTTTCCATGCATGCCATTAGAGTAAAATCAAGCTCAAACTGTGAAGCCAATTCTTCACCTGCTGCAACTACAGCCTCCTTTTTTCTTTCCTTATTCTGTGGACAATTCTAAGCATAGTGCTCATGCTCGTGACAGTGAAAACATCTGATCTTGGACAAGTCTCTCTTACCTTCTTTGCCTTGGGATTTCTTTCCCTTGGCCTTATTTTCCTTACTAGCCAAGGTACAATATTCCTCATCATTATTCTTGGATGAGGATCCATCCCTGGTATTCCGCTTGAATTCTTCTTGTACCAAATTCGACCAAAGTCGCTCTGAATCTGGTAACTTCTCCATCCCATTGATAGAGTCTTGATAACTATGCCAACTCTTGGGAAGGCCTAGAAGTGCTAGGGTCACCAATTCATCATCTTTTATGGTCACACCAACACTTCCAAGCTCATCCCAACATTGAGTGAACTTTTCCAAGTATGTTGGTACAGTATCACCCTCCTCCTTCTTAATTTTCCTGAGCTTGTCCTTCAGTGCCAACTTCCTTGGTCATTGTTGTTCTAAAATAGATCTATCAAGGCCTTCCACATTGCATGTGGAGTCTCCTTGCTATGGAGACTCCAAAAAATGTGATCTCCAACTCCCTCTAATAAGATCCTCCTCGCCCTTGCTACCTTCTTTTTCCAAGCATCAAGAAGAGCGGCGTCTGCTATTGCGGGCTTGGGAATATCATTATAAATGAATTATTTCAACATGTTTTCCTTCAGCATTGCCTCCATTTTGTTTTTATATGCAATATAATTATAATTTCCCTCGATTTAATATTCCAATCTTAAGCCATTGAAATCCATATTGATCCGCTTGTCGCAGCAACGAAAGTATCTGCAAGTTTGAATATTTTTCAACACAAACTCAATTTCTTCTCCACTATTGTGATTTCTGGCACTCTGATACCATTTATAAATTATACAAACGATATGTATTCCAATGATCTGATCATGCAATATAATAGATAAAAATATTGAATCCTTCTGTAATTAATTCTGCGGAAATTAAACACGATCGCACAATCACACCAAGTAAAAGAAAGAAGCAAATCAATCTACAACACATATATTTTTCCTGGGAAAATATTTTTGTTTAAAACCCCTCTATATCTATTGTATAATGAACCAAGGAATCATGAAACAATACAATGAATTCTTTCTCACAAGAATTTGTTGCACTCTCCTGACTGTCTCACACTGATCCAGACAAAATCGGACCAACACTTAGCCAATTCTCATCTTGTATTTAGCCTGCCTTTCTCACACAATTCATGAGGAATGTAATCCCTATTCTTTAAGAATTTTAGCCTTCCTCAACTACGCAAGTATCATGGGAAATTTTTTTAACTACATCCGAGCAGTTTGCTAACAATAAAACTGATAGTCAACTTCCCTTTAATATTTGTCTCAACTCGGTCTCCATCAAAACTGACATGCATGCAACTATTAATATTAAATCATCAATCACTTAACAGATCACTACATGTGAATTAAATATGATTTAATTCACTTGAGCTCTCACTAGTGCAACAATCAGTTACAACTAGTTAGACTGAATTTAACTCACTTGATTGAGTTAATTGATTTCTCATGTATTAAACTAATGCACTAACTACAAATTGGACTCAAAAACTAATAGAATCACTCTACAAGCCTTACCAACCACCCTCAACTAGAAATTCATGAGCTAAGTAAGTCTATCACCCTCAGTTCACTATTACAAGTGTTTATGAGATAAGATTTCAATTTATTGTCCAATTTAATTAAGGGAAAATTAAATTAGACACATTTCCAATTTATTAAATAAATTGGCTTTCACACTAATGTATCGCCAGGACCCATCACTACATGACCTGTGGTCCCACACTAGTGTGTGTGTTGTCATGTTGTTTTTGGATGCCAATTTTATTGTTTATTGTTGCAAATTTAAACAAAATTAACCTTAAGTCTGAAAGAATGCTCCCAGACATTCATCCTCCATTTCCACCTAAAGAGTTTGAGAAGGGAAAGGAATAAATAACCCTACAGACCAATCAACCTCCTTTCCTTGAGCGACTAATCCATCCTAGCCAGCACACCCCAGAAGAGACTGAACTTTAGGGAGAACTAAAGAATCTGTGTAAAAATACCCCTTCTCTAGGCCATTAAAGATGTTTCCATCTACAATAATCTCATGAAATAAAAATTCTTCAAAAATGCTGGGAGAAAGAATAAAGATACCCCCACCATCGATGTTATGGGGAAATTGTCTGACTTGATGTTGGGAAGAGTGATTTTCCCGAAGTACCTAGACCCTAGGAGTCCATTAGTATATGTACACATCAATGGTATCATTTTCCCCCATACCTTGATTGATATTGGGGCTTCCATCAATGTGATGACCACGGAAAAAATGTTGATACTCAACCTCCAAGGAGCTTTGAGAAAGACCACCATAGTTCTACAACTTACAGATAGATCCACAGTAGCTCCAGAAGGATTTTTGAGGATGTTATGGTCTCCATTAACTCCTTGGATTATCCCACCAAATTTTTGGTACTTCAACCCAAAACCAAGTTTAATGGATAACCTCTCATTTTAGGAAGACCTTGGTTGGCCACTACCAATCCTTATATCATTAGTAGGGCCAAAAACATGGCTATCAAGAATGGGCCCTTATCCAAGAAACTGGTATTATATCCTCCTACCCAGCCTTACATTGAACATGACCTACCTTTATGGTTGGAGGATGAAGAAGAATATGAAGTGTACCATACCACAACCTACCCCATTTGTACCATAGATATTGTTCTTAGTGGGGGGGAAAGCTGATGAGGATGACCTCATTGACCATCCTTCAAATCCAACCCCCCACTATCGTTCCACTCGATGACCTGGTGAGAAAATATAAAAGAAACCCTTAGATTGAGTTGTGCTCAGTTGACTCAACCTTTGAACCTGCCAAGGTTGTATACTCTTGGCCCATCCAGGTCCCTAAAGATCAACCCGTCTCTCTCGGCAAAAGAAGAAGAGAAATTGTGCCAGCTACTAATGAAGAAATTAGATTCTTTTGCTTGGGATTACAAGGACATGAAAGGGTTGCATCCCTATATGTTCACGCATCATATTTAAATCAAAGACGGATGCAATCTTGTGCATCAGACCCAAAGGAGGATGAACCCAGCCTTAAAGGACATAGTAAAGGATGAACTACAGAATTTGTTGGATGCAAGGTTCATCTACCCCATATCCGATAGTGAATTGGTGTCCCCTTTGGTTCTAGTCATAAAGAAGAATTGGAAGTATTGAATCTATGTTGAATACCGAGAATCAAACAAAACCACTAAGAAATATCATTTCCATTTTCCCTTCATTGACCAAGTCGTGGATGGTCTTGTAGGAAATAAGTTATTCTCTTTCCTGGATGGATTCAGTGGGTATAATCAGATTTGGATCAGCCCTAAGGACCAAGAAAAGACTAAATTCACCTGTCCTTGGGGCACCTTCACTTATAGAGACCTTCCCTTTGGCCTATGCAATGCACCTTCCACTTTCCAGAGAGCAGTTCTAAGCATATTTTCTGAACTTGTCCATGATTCTGTGGAGATTTACATAGATGATTTCACTCCCTATGGGCATGATTTCTAGGAGCCTCTCTCAAATTTAGTTAAGGTGTTAAGGAAATTCATTTAAATGCATCTTTCTATGAGCCCTAATAAATGTGACTTCTTGAAAAAAGTAGGGATTTTCCTAGACCACTCCATATCTCCAGCAAGAATATAGGTAGACCCAAAAAAAATCACCATTATAAAAAGGGTGTCTATTCCTTAGAAGCAGAGAGATGTCACAAGTTTCTTAGGTTTGGTTGGCTAATATAGGAGGTTCATCAAGGACTTCAATAAAGTGGCTTCCCCATTTTTTATTTATTTGGAAAATGATTATTAATTATGTTGGTCAAGTCTTTGTCAAGAGGCTTTTGATATCATCAAATAAAAATTGATCGTTGCCCCTATACTTCGAGGTTCCAATTGGGATCTTCCCTTCCACATCCATACTAATGCATCAGATAAAGCTATGGGGTAATCCTTGGGACATTTGGATGATAAATTACCCTATTCAATCTATTTCATCAGCAAAAACTTGTCTAAGGCTGAACTAAACTACATTGTCACCGAGAAGGTGCTTTTAGCTATTTCCCATTCCTTAGATTAATTCAGGTATTATATTAATGGGTATCAAGATTTTGTGCATACTAACCATGTGGCAATTAAATATGTAATGAAAAAACTTGATGTCAATGTTAGAATCATTATATGGTTATTATTGTTGCAGCAGTTTTATTTGACCATTGTTGATAAGCCAGGAAACAAAATGTTGTTGTAGATTTTTTATCTAGAATAACTTTGCATGAAGACGAGGAAGGGATGGTTGATGATCAGCTTCCAAATGAATGCCTATTTTCTATCTCAACACTCTCTCCTTGGTTTGCTGACATAGTCAACTACCTAGTTTCTAAGAGGTTTCCTCCAAACCTTTCATCCAAATAAAAGAGCATAATTGTAAGAAAGAGTGCCCCTTTCACTTGGATTGGTGGCAATATCTTCAAATTGGGAATAGATAAAATTCAAAATAGATGTGTCAAGGAAGAGGATTTCTTTGACATCCTCTTATCATTTCATGATGGTCTCTTTGGGGGTCATTTTTTTTGCTAATAGGACATCCTTCAAAGCCTTACAAGCTGGCTACTATTAGCCTAATCTCCACCAGGATGCTAGGAGATACACCAGTAGATGTGACCAGTGTGAGAGGGTGGGGAGACCTACACTGAGGGATGAAATTTTTTTACAACCTCAGGTGGCCATAGAGGTATTTCAGAAGTGGGGCATGGACTTCATTGGACACATTTATCCACCATCCGATTAGAAGAGATACATCATAGTCTGCACCGATTACTTGACCAAATGGGCTGAAAAAGGGGTTGTAAAGGCAGAAACAGAAGAAAGGTGGTTGATTTTTTAGAGAAAATGTGTTCTACAATTTTGGATATCCCAGGGAGTTAGTCACCAATAAAGGGGCTCAATTCACATCTCATCTCATTGAGAACCTCATGAGGCAGCACAAAATCAAGCACAAGAATTCTACTACCTATCATCCTCAAGAAAATGGTCAGGTGGAAGTGACAAATAGATCCTTAGAGAACATCCTTTCCAAAGTTGTGAGCAGCAGCAGAAAATATTGGACATACATATTGGTGGAGGCCACTTGGGCTTACAACACTACCTAGAAGAAAACTACAAGGTTTTATCCATATGATCTGGTTTATGGGAAGGAGGCTTTTCTTTCCATTCAATTTGAGTATTACACTCTTAGAATGGAAGCTCAGTTGGATTTGGACAACATAAAGGCACAACAAGAAATATTGCTTTAGCTAAATGGTTTGGATGAGGATAGGATGCAGGCCCTCATTCATACATAAGTAATCCAACTACATAGGAAGGTTTACCATGACAAGCACATCAAAGAGAAGATATTTCAGGAAGGAGATTGGGATTTTCTCTATGAATCCATATTCAAGTACTTCAAGAGAAAGTTCATGACTAGATGGCTAGGACCCTATAAAGTAGATAAATGCTATGAAAATGGGGTTGTTCAAATCATAACCATAGATGAGGAGGGGATCCCTCTTCTTGTCAATGGTTACAAGCTGAAAATGTACAAAAGGCCCATATCCAAGGCAGAATTCATCAAAAAATCAACAAAGAAGTGAATGTAATTGGAAGCCTGGGTGAAAATCTTTCTAAGGCATCCAAGGCCAACTCCAGGGTTGAAAACCTCCATGAGGAAATCTTGGAGCAAAAGAAAAAAAAAGGAAAAGAGAAAAAGAAAAAAAATAGAGAAATAAAAGATCCTTGGATGAAAACCTCTTGGAGGCACCCAAGGAAGGCTTGTGGGGTGAAAACCTCTACTGAGGAAACCCACTTGCCTTCAAAACAAAAACAAAAAAATATCAAAATAATAAAATGGCACCAAGGCACTAACATGTTTCTATTTTACATGTTGTTGAATAGGGATAATATGGAAAAAGGGAGCAATATTCTTCCATCTCTCTATCTATCCTCTACCTACACACTCGACATCCAACCCTTGCACTCATTCCTCCATCAATTTCTAACACCAGGTGAGAAAAAATTTCAATTTTTCCCTATCTCTGTGATGCTACAAGATGTCCTAAGCAGCTACAGGAAATCTTGTAGTGCTACAGGAAATCTTGAAAATCTACTGGAAGGATACCTGAGGCTAGATGTGCTCACCCAAAGCTCTCTAACCCTAGAAAAGGAATAAAAAAGGTTAACCCACCAATTCCTACCATCCCTAACCATCATTCCATCCCAAGCATGAATAATCCCTTACCTAACCCTCTATTATGCCAATGTGAATCATCTTGTTTTAACACACACTCATAGGGCCTCTTCTATTATGTTTTTCCTAAACCACACCACTACGTCAAAACCCTAATACCACCCTCAGAATCTCCACATCCTTCTCTCCCTCGTCATGTCATTTTTATCTCTAGATGTGTAACAAATGGACTGTTACAAGAATATGATCACTTCCTGTAGCATACCTGTGCATATAACAGAACCTTTCGACCACCATATATCACATAAAGAGCAGTAGAAGTATGTTGACGATCACAAGGGGACTCCAAAAAGGAAGGTACAGCAGCAACAATAACTTGAGGTCTCCATGAGGTACCTGCAAAACACACAACAAATAAAAACACTGTAAGCACCTCACTCAAAAAAAAGGGCAGTATTTGTGACCATTCCAATGCTCCAACTCTCTACATCAAGCATCTTGCAACTCATTGGCAACCAGGTAAGACTCAAGTATGTTTTCCTCACCCTCTTTCTATGCATAAATTGACTAAAATGAATTATTGTATAGAAGAGAGGGTTTAATAGGAAAAAAGGTGGCCAGTTAACTTGCCCAACATCGACAGTGGAACTAGAAAAAGTTGGTGGAGTTGCATGCCATGTAGCGTTGTCACATCAGTCAAGAGGAGATAACAGAAAGTGGGAGCTGATTACGAGGTAGGAGTAAATGATATATTCGAGTGGGACCAATGGTACAAATATGGAAACCTCATGCGAATTACACATCACCACTATGCTCTAAGCGCACTTAAATTAGCATAAAGAGTACTTTGGCTCATTTTCCCTCACACTTATGCTCATTTCAAGTTCAGTTAGAAAAAGGAAAAATTCAGGATACCACTGAGGAGTTTCGATCACTGGTTAGTTTTTGTATGCATGTTGTGCTACAAGAAACCCTGCAATTGCTATAGGAAGTTTCCAGGGAAGCCACAGAGTGTTGAGGAGTGACATGCAAGCCACCACCAGGGTATATTAGCACCACAATACCACACTTCAATTCATAAAATTCAGAATTACGGAGCTAAGTGGCCATTAGCCCCATCAAATTCACAAGAATTTTCATGGCAGTTTTCATACAGTAGAGCCATAATTAAGAAAATTAAAGAGATGTATAAGGATGTAGGGGATAAGAAAACACACATTTTGGGAAATTTAAGAGTCTTAAGGTCCCATATCACCAGTGATATTTGAAAATAAGCCACAGAAGAACACCTATCAAACACAGTCAAAATATGGGGGGGTTTCAAAAGAAGAGAACCCACAGACACAAAGAGAATTAGGTTACATCCTCCTGTTGTTGACATCTTCAAAAATCATCAATGGTTGGGGTTATTCTCCTCAAAGTATATGATGATGAAGTAAATTGATATTTTTTAATGGCTTTGCAAGCTCAAGCATGTGACAATGCCACCCCAATGGTAAGAGTGCTAGCAATAAATATCACCCCTAAGCTGATTAACAGAGTTGCCACCTTACCACTAGGGATCAATGGAATAAAGAGGATAGGGTCTCTAGTACTTCTTCCAAGAAGATTTTATTTCTGCCTAATGAGGAACTCAATGAAGACAAGAATGGGGTAAGAAGGGATATTTTTCCTTACCTAAGGGATTAAGTGGCTTACCACATTATGAAGTATATCTCTAGTGAGGGAAGACTGAGTGTAGCTTATGGATATCATTTTAGGATGTTGCATGAGCTGAGGTTCAAAGAAGATATACCTTTGGATCAAAGGCTGAACATACCATATTTTCTCCTTCACTCCATCAGAGATATGATCCATAGGGTTAGGGAAGGAAAACATCAGCACCTAGCCCATCATGGTCTAATTAAAATCATAGTAGAAGACGCCTCAAACAAGCTCAAAATTCTTGTGTTGTGGTCCAATTTCATTTACATGGATAGAGAAACTCTAATAGGGACACAATGCATCACCTCTTGGGATACCCCTGCCTCTAGCCTTCGATATAGTGACACTAAAGCAGGGGAGGAAGAGACCTAGAGGATAGAAGAAGAAGAGGAAATGGAAATAGAGGAATAAAACATAAAATATGTAGAAACAGAGAAGAAAAGTGAAGAGAAGGAGGAAGAGAAGGAATAAGAAAAGGTAGAACAGGAGGAGGTTTTGAGGCCCAAGAAAACCACTGATATCTCCCCTAAGAAAACCATTCTTTCACCAAGGAACACTGAGAAAGAAGTGGTTGCCACTTTAGCTACTTTAATCACCCATGTGAAAGCCACAAGAAAGAGGAAGATCCCCGTGTATTTCAAGACCAGGAAAAGCACAAGGGTGAAACAGGGGAGGCCTCAAACTCCAACAAATAACCACATCACCATTGAGGAGTCACCTAACAAGAGGTTATAAATAGAGCCAGAAGAAGGAAATATTAAAGAAGTCACTTCCCCAAAGACAACATCCAAGACAGCCATGACATATGCAATAAAGCACTCCTCCATATTAGCATCCCTAAAATAATCAGAACTATGCATAGACTTCCAAGGAGGAGAAAAAGAGATGATACAAGAAAAACAGGGTGTGCTACATGAAAGACAGAGACTGCTATAGGAAAGTCATAAATTTCTACAGGAAGAGAAGAATGTCCAAGGGGAGGAACAAAAGGCAGAAATGGAAGGGAAGAGTGCCCAAATTCAGGAACAAAAGGCAGAACAGGAAGGGTAGAATGCCCAAGTTGAAGAACAAAAGGCTCAAATAGAAGGGCAGAGTGCCCAAGTTGAATAACAAAAGGCTCAAATAGAAGGGAAGAATACCCAAATTGAAGGAAAAATGGCAGAAATAGAAGGGCAGAGTACCTAAATTAAAAAACAATAGATGAAGGGAGAGGCACAAAGTACAGGACAACCTCCACAAGCAGAGGCATCCTCTCCACAAACTTTCTAGAAATACATCATAGAACTCCAACAGCCTACCCCAAAACCCAGTTTAAGCTATTATTATAAATTCATTGAAGGAGCAAGGTTGATCCCTAGGAATTTCTCCATTCCCATATTCTATGAGCTAGAAAGAGAAAGGGGGTGCACCCACAACTAGATGCAAAATGAAAAATCTATAAATGTTGAAGATGTGGGAATAATGGAGGAAAAAATTAGTGAAATGGGGAGGGACCTAGCTAATGTTAGGCTCAGAGAGGTAGTGTTGAAATAATAGTTGCAGGAGGCACAAGAAGAGAACATGAGACTGAATGAACAATTGCAACAAAATAACAAACAAATTTCCACTATGGAATATCTTTGTGTGGAGGCAATACAATACAAACACCCTTTCGAAATTATTATGCCATCTATTTGAAATAAAAATGGTTACAGTTTTATATCAAAACTTTAGGGCAAAATGGTTCATTTCCCTTTCAACACTATAGGAAATTCATTGATTTCTGCAAAGAAACCAGTATGGAAGAGAGAGCCAAGTTGGCAGAATTATACATGCACAACCTTATTCTAACTTATATGAACATCTGGGACACAAATTCTATGTTGGGAGACATGCAGCTAATGGACTTAGCATCTTGGGTGGTCAATGAAGAAACAAGGTCAGAGGAAGTCAAGAGGGTGATGAGGAGAGAAGAAAAAGAACCCCTCTAAAAATGGAAGAACTCGTCAGCCCTAGATCCTACTTTGGAGATTAGGATCTAGCCTTCCTAATTCTCAGAGAGGGCTCTCTCTTAATGATTTAACTTTGTTGTTTTAATTGATTTTAGGCTAGTTATGTTTGCTTGATTTTTTTGATCAGCGGTTGTCATTGATGTCAACCCAAGCAGCACTAGGGGCTAACCCAATATTGCATGGAATTTTGACCTATCAAATTAATATATTTTGGGTAAACAATGCTTTTGATGGTTTCTACTTGTCGAGATGTTTCCGTTGATATATGGCACGCCATGTAATTCTTCACGGTTTGAGAGATATTCATGTTTGAAGTTTGTACCCCTAGTTAGTGGGCTAAAACCCCATGGGGTTGGGGCATGGGTCATTGAAAAGTCATAATTAATATTTTTTTAAGCTACTAAAATCCCCCCCACGTTCACTTGTTGAAGCCCCTCTCAACTTAAGCACTTATATAAATTGCGATCCTCATTTCCTCCTTATGCATGAGATTCGGCCATTTGAAACAGGTCATCGTGGCATTTTTGATCTAACATTTTTTCTACGAAGGTTCAAAAGCTGAAATTTTTATGAGGCAAAGCCGAAATCCTGAGGAAGCTACAATAAAACTTTTAGAGCAATTTGCACAATATTTGTTGGAGATATGATCTGTGGAAGTAAGGGTTTTTGCAAGCTCCTAAAATTCATCTCAAAGAAGTGACCTTGGGAAAATCGCCATAACTCTCTCTCTGAGTATCAGATTGGAATTATGTAAAAAGTGGCAGATATTTAACAGTATTTATTTTTTTCTCTATCAATTTCAGATCCAAATGAAGAAACAGTGACACGTGGCATGTCGTACAATTGCGCTCTTCGGAAACAGTCCATAATTAGGGCATTGTGAGAAATTTGGTATAACTCTCTCTTCAAGAATCCAAATTGGGTCATACCTGTGGCATTGGAAATATGACTCAGAGGACTAAGACAAGACTGAAAATCAGATATTGAGGATCTAAAATAACAGAGATACACTACATTCAATATCGAGCTCCTAGAAGGCAAGAAAAAGCTACATCATGTGTTGTTAAGGATTGCAAAGGATTAGACTTTCTACGACAGAAAAGAAAAGCAAGGTGCAGCAGAGGATAGCATGACAAGAGATGCAACCAAAGTACATAACAGTAGCAATAATTTCATCATATGAAGTCTTCAAGTGGGTTGCACTGCATACAATCATTGTAAAGGTATCATTGTACTTAGTCATTGTAAATACATTATTGTACAAATTGTACTAGTGTCTATCTGCCAAGGGTTGAAGAGGTAGTGTTGGGAGGTCTAGGATCATCATTAGGTGGTTGTGTCAAAGTTTGGGTTAAGGTATAGTATATCTTCTTCTTCTGCATCATTCTATATCATTGTAAAGTGGACCATTTTCCCTGGTACGGGAGTCCATTCTTCTTTTATTATTCTATAGGGTGGTAGGGTGGTGTTAGGGTGAGTTGTAGCTCATTGGGTGTTGGGGCATCAGTTCAGTTGCTACTGAATAATCTCGGGCATGGGAGCATCCATCCAGTGGGAGCTGGAGAAGAATATTTTTCTAGATTCTAGGAAGTTGGAGCTTTATTTTCAATTGGAGTTGAATATTAAAGAATTATTAGAAAAGCATTTGGTGGTTTTTGTCTCGGAGTGGGTTTCCACCTTAAAAACAGTGTGCATTTGTGTTCCTCTTGTTTGCTTCTATCATTGTACAAACACTGATAATAATTGAATATTAACTAATGCTCTAATTGAAAGGAATACCGATTCACCCCCCCACCCCCCTCTCAGTATTTCCAGCAATTGGTATCAGAGCTTGGTTCCTGCAATAGCAGTTTAACAGCTGGAAGGAGGTCATGAAGCATACCAAGAATGGTGTACCTTTATTCAATGAAAATAATTATGCGCTTTGGAAAGGAAGAATGGAGGTTTATCTCTTGGCGCAAGGTTACGAAGTATGGGACACTGTTCAAAATGGATTTACATCAACTGCAGATGAACAAGGTAAGAAGAATTTGGTAAATGATGAAAAAGAAAAGAATATTATTATCAGTGGAATTATTGAATCTGCTTATCATAAAGTGTTGGGTTGTAAAACCGCCAAAAATGTATGGGACAAGCTTGAGAATATATATGCAGGTGACTCAAATGTCAAAGAATAAAAGCTTCAAATCTATAGAGAAAAATTTGAGCAACTCAAAATGAAAGAAGATTGCAACATTGTTGCATACTTTCAATACGTTGATGAAATAACCAATACCCTGGAAGGATTGGGAGAGCCAGTTGACGAGAAGAATATTATACGGAAGATTCTTATAACGTTACCAGGGAGATTCAACCCAAAGGTATCGGTTTTAGAATACATTGCAAATCTAGACAAACTCAGCAAAGAGGAATTACATGGAGTTCTCATAGCATATGAAATGAGACTTGATGAAGAAGAGGGTACTTCGCATCTAGAAACTGTGTTCATTGCATCTAAGAAAACCAATAAGGATAAACACCTTCAATTGAAAAAACATGCACCTACAAGTGTGAAGAAAAGGGAGATGATGAAAAAGGTATTTCAGATGAAGAATATGCTTACTTCACGAGAAAACTACAAATTGGTAAGGGAAAATTCAAAGGTAAATTTCCATTGATATGTTTTAGCTGTAATGAGGTTGGGAATTTTGCAACAAAATTTCCAAACAAAAGTAATGGCAACTCAAAAAGAAAGAAAGAAAGGCTTTAAGAAATTCAACAAGCAAGGATCCAAAAGGAACTTTATCTCTAAAGAAGATAGCTCATCATCCGATGAAGACAATGATAGTGAAGAAGAAGCCAATGAGAGAGTATTGTTTATGGCCAAGCACAATAAACCCAAGCACAATAAGCAAGAGTTATCAAAAAACGAAGAAGAAGGATGGACCATAGACAAATTTTATGAGGAAGCAATCAAGCTTATAAAAGATCTCAAGGCGGAGAAGATATGTTCCAAAACTCTTGAAGAACAAGTTCAAGGTCTCAAAATTGAAGTTGAAGAACACAAATGCATTGAAGATTCACTTCAAAATAAGTTGGAAGAAAGCAACCAAGAAAGGGAAGAATTAGAAGCTGAAGTAGTCTCGCTGCGTGAGGAAGTGAAGAAAGGAAAAACTATCCAAAACTATGCCAACATCTCAAAGGCATTGGAAGAACTCATCAACAATAAACGATCTTACAACGAAAAAACTGGCATCAGTTACAAATAAGAAGAAGCATGACCTTCTACAACAAAATACAATGAACCTATGAGATTTGACATGCATGTAGACTTCATTGGACAAGATTCGCAAGAACATCCTTGGAAGACAATTCCTCGACGAAAATTTTCATCCAAGTACCAACATATTTTTTATGGCTATTGTTATTCATGTGGAAAATTTGGTCATAAAGCTGTAGAATGTCGCACGTACCTTAGGAACGAATACAATTCCAGGAGATTTGTCAAATATGAACCTCCTAGGGCTCAGCGAAACATCAATAGATTTGAACATTTAAGAAATAATATTGAATGTTACAAATGTCGAAACTTTGGACACATATCCAAATACTACAAACTTGAAAATCCTCCTAAAGAATCTTCGAAGCCACAAAATGAAAGAACATGGAAGAAGAAGAAGAATGATTATTGTGCTCTCGCTCTCAAGGCTAAAAAGAACAAAGATGTGTGGTATGTTGATAGCGGTTGCTCAATGCATATGATTGGAGATAGAAATAAATTTGTATCTCTGAAAGAGAAGAAGGATGGAACCGTGTCCTTTGGAAATGATGGATCTTCAAATGTTATAGGATCAGGTACTGTCACTCTCGAAAGAAAAGACGTTCTAGCCAAGAATGTTCTATTGGTTGAAAACATGAATCACAATCTTCTCAGTGTTGGACAAATGTGTGATCAAGGACACATAATACTATTCAACTCCACGAAATGTGAAATTAGGAAAGGCGTGTATGGTGAAATTGTGGCTACAGCAAGTCGAGCTCCAAAAGACATATATGTTCTAGATGAAGAAACTAAAGCATGTCTAATAGCTAAAGCGGATGATAAAATAATTGGTAGCAATGATGATTGACTAAGTAAGAATTTTTCTACAAAGGTGCAAAGTGATTTTGAGATGTCTTTACTTGGTTGCAAATTGAGCATAGACAACTCATCTAAGGATGTGGATCAAAGGTTGAACAGATCTATGATTAGTAGTCTTCTATATCTAACAGCCTCCCGACCAGATGTTATGCAGGTTGTTGGACAAGTAGCAAGATTCCAAGCAACAACAAAAGAATCACATATTAAATATTCACCAGCATTGGAATATCTTCGCCAAAATCTTGGGATTCTCCCAAGTTCTCATTAGATTTTCCTTTTTCGGAATATAAAGGGGGAGTGGAAGTGTGTACATGTATGTAGGACGGTTGTGTGTCAGCGCGAGTAGAAGTGTATACAGGTCCATAGGATGGTTGTGTTTTAGGGGGAGTTACCCTTTTACATTGATGTCAAAGGGGGAGAGAATTTTGTAGGAAGAGGTGTCATGATCACAGGGGGAGTACTTGTGTTTCCATCAATGCCAAAGGAGGAGATTGTTGATTAGCGGTTGTCATTGATGTCAACCCAAGCAGCACCAGGGGTTAACCCAATATTGCATGGGAATTTTGACCTATTAAATTAATATATTTTGGGTCAATAATGTTTTTTATGATTTCTACTTGTTGAGATGTTTCCGTTGATATATGGCACGCCATGTAATTATTCACATTTTGAGAGATATTCATGTTTGCAGTTTGTACCCCCAGTTAGTGGGCTAAAACCCATGGAGTTGGGGCATGGGTCATTGAAAATTCATAATTAATATTTTTTTAAGCTCCTAAAATCCCTCCCACGTTCACTTTTTGAAGCCCCTCTCAACTTAAGCACTTATATAAATTGTGATCCTCATTTCCTCCTTATGCATGGGATTTGGCCATCTGAAACAGGTCATCGTGGCATTTTTGCTCTAAATTTTTTTCTACCAGGGCTCAGAAGCTGAAATTTCTATGAGGAAAAGCTGAAATCCTAAGGAAGCTACGTTTAAAATTTAAGATAAATTTGCACAATATTTTTGGAGATATGATCTGTGGAAGTAAGGGTTTTTGCAGGCTCCTGAAATTCATCTCAAATAAGGGACCTTTGGAAAATCATCATAACTCTCCCTCTGAGTATCGTATTGGAATTCTGTAAAAATAAGAAGATATTGCATATTATTTAATTTTCACTCTATCAATTTCAGAGCCAAATGAAGAAACAGTGACACCTGGCATTCCGTACAAGTGCACTCTGCTGAAACAGTTCATAATTAGGGTATTGTGAGAAATTGGGTGTAACTCTCTCTTCAAGAATCCAAATTGGGTCAGACCTATGACATTGGAAAGATGACTCAGAGGAATACTAAAGGACCAAAAATCAGATATTGAGGATCTAAAATAACAGAGATACACTAGATTCAATATCGAGCTCCTAGAAGACAAGAAAAATCTAGATCATGTGTTGTCAAGGATTGCAAAGGACTAGACTTTCTATGGCAGAAATTCAAAGCAAGGTGAAGTAGAGGGTAGCATGACAAGAGAAGCAACCAAAGTGCATAACAGTAGCAAGAAGTTCATCATATGAAGTCTTCAAGTGGGCAGCACTGCATACAATCATTGTAAAGGTATCATTGTACTTAGTCATTGTAAATACATTATTGTACAAATTGTACTAGTGTCTATCTGCCAAGGGTTGAAGAGGCAGTGTTGGGAAGTCTAGAATCATCATTAGGTGGTTGTGTCAAAGTTGGGGTTATGGTCTAGTATATCTTCTTCTTCTGCATCATTCTATATCATTTTAAAGTGGACCATTTTCCCTGGTACAAGATTCCATTCTTCTTTTATTCTTCTATAGGGTGGTAGGGTGGTGCTAGGGTGAGTTGTAGTTCATTGGGTGTTGGGGAATCCGTTCAGTTGCTACTAAAGAATCTTGGCCATTGGAGCGTCCATCCAGTGGGAGCTAGAGAATAATTCTTTTCTAGATTGAAGGAAGTTGGAGCTTTATTTTCAATTGGAGTTGAATATTAAAAAATTATTAGAAAAGCATTAGGTGGTTTTTGTCCCGGAGTGGGTTTCCACCTTAAAAATAGTGTGCATTTGTTTTCCTCTTGTTTTTTGCTATAATTGTACACACATTGATAATAATTTAAGATTAACTAACACTCTAATTGAAAGTAATACTGATTCCCCCCCCCCCCCCACCCCCTCTCCCAATATTTCCAACAGATTTGGATTGATTTTAATTTGTTGGTGGAATTATTTATTTAGATGGATAGGTGCCTTTCTATTTTCCATTGGACTATGGAGTCAATATACCATGAAAACATAACAGAAAAAAATTATAGAAGAAGTGTTAGAGGGCAGGATAGTTGAGCAAAATCAAATCTCAAGGCTGAATGGTGAAGTGGTTTTCAATCGGGATCAAGGAGCAGTTAAGAATTCCTTAAACCAAAAAATGAAGGAAGGTGAAGGAGGTCCCTCGGGATCATAGAGAAATTAAGGGTTCTTTAAATTGGATATCAGAAGAAAACATAAAAATGGATAACAGTTCAAAAAAAAGTGTATTTAAACAAATTTTGCAATAAAATTCCTGTTATAACATTAAAATTTAGAACACAAGAAAGTTTATGGAACACTTAAGAAAAGAACATGAACAATTGAAATTATACTTCACATAGATAGCTCAACACATGAACCCTGTAATGAAATGCCTTTATTACTTGTCTTGTATGTCAACTGGAAAAAGTTACAATAACCCTCAGGTATTAGATCAATTAGCTATAGAAATATTCAAAATTCCACACTCAATACTTCGAATTGATGAAGTATTTATACAAAACTTTACACAAAATATCTTGTCAACTAACTAGGATTTATTTAAGGAACTAAAATACCTTCATGCAAAAAGATAGTGACACCTAGTAACTGATTGAAATTTGTCCCTGTTTTATTTGATTTTATGTTTGTTGTTTGTTTCTTTCATGTTGGCTACTTCTTTCATGTTGTCTTCTCTTTCACAATGTCTTTCATCTAAATTTTCTTTCATTTATTTTCTTCTATTTACTCATTAACCTGTGTGTTCGTTTACATGTCTTTTCTTTCACTTGTCATAATAAATCACACCATTTTTCTCAGGTTTCTTCATCTAGGAGTTTAGTCTTCATCATCCTTCGGAAAATATCATCTTCCTCTGTGTATTTGGTAAAAGTAGGCTTATTTACAAAAATATGATTTACCTCATGATGTAAATAAAATAAGTTTTCCAGAATTTGAAGTAACACTTTGCCTGTGGGAATGTCTTTCAATGAGGAACTGCTGGAAGATACTTTGGCTACTTCCCTTATCTTCTTATCATAATCTTCATGTCTCATTAGTTTATCATTGATTACTAGAGAATTAGGCAGACCTTTCTATCTTAATACATCAAATTTTTTCATAAATATGTTCACTGCAAGCTCCATAGTTTGACACTTGCCCTCAAGATGTACCATCAGATTTCTCTTGGAAATTAATTTCTTCACCTCTAAGATAGTTGTTGTTTCGTCAGTTATTCCTAATCTTCCAATTCATGCTTGTTTTTAGAATTAAGAAACTTGATTATTTCAGAGGCTTCCTCTGGTTTCTTTCCAGGATCTTCTTTAACTTTCTGAATAACTTCACTGGCTTCCTTTATCAAGTCAGTCCACTCAAATATAACCTGTATAGAAGGCCAAAAATAATTAACTGAGTTAATGATATTGGCCCACAACTGTTGTTTTACTTGGGCTAAAGGCTCTACTAATTTCAATTCCTTCTTTAAATTGTGGACATTTTCAGTCAATCTGTTGGATTTCTAAGTTTTAGCTTTATGCATTATTTGAGTCAATTTCTTTTCATCTTCTAAAATTTTTACTTGTTCTTTGAGCTTGCTAATTTCAGTATTTTGTATAGACATATCTTGTATTACTTTAATCAATTTGTTGGCCTCATCATTGGGATGGGTTGTTGGTACTTCTAATGTTGTTGCCGATGTAGTTGTTGAAACTGCTATTGATACTGGAGCTACTGTAGGCACTGGAGCTGATGTAGAAGCTATAGGAATAGAAGTGATGGGAATTGCTTCCATGTTGGATTTCTTTTCTGCACAAGTTTGTTGATTTCATTTTCCATTTCTTTCAGTTTAGCTATCAACGGAATGATGAGATTCATCATTTCATATTTCTGATTATCATTTTCCAAAACCTCTTTGGTTTATGGATGCTCTATAGTTGGTAACTTTAGTTGTTTCTTCAATGCAACTATTTCTACATTCTTCTTATTGATAATCTCTTCTGCCGCTTTGACATATTTTGGATTATAACCAAATTCCATTATGAAATCTTTAAGTGACTTTATCCCATTATCCTTTGCTTTAGATGAAGCTTTCTCTAGCTTCAACTGTGTCTTCATATTTTCTTAGAATTATGTAACTTCTGGACACTTAAAGCTTTGTGTGTCATGGTGGAATAGATCATTTTTCCAGCCTGTTTTTGAATCTCAATTTGGTCTATTGGATGCACATCTTTGGAAAGGACTTCAAAGGTTGTCTTCTTATAATCTTCTGTTTTTTGGGGGGCCTACACTTTTGGATGTAGAAATGTCATTTGCATCTTCCTTGTTTTGTAATCAAAAGCTGAAATTAATCTGTTCTGATCACTGAGAGTTTGCTTCTAGTACTGGGTATATGTTACATCCTTTAATGTTTCATTTCTAATTTTGATTTCTTAGTATTTTTCCATGATATATTTGTCTTTATCCACTGGTTTTCTAGAGGATGAAACCTCTACACTATTATGTTTCTAAATGATTTGTGCACTGGAGGTTGATGGTAGCTGTGTTTCTTCTAAAATTTTTGGAGGTGCATCATCTCTGACAATAATGTATGTCTCAATGGTTTCATTTGTATCAACTATCTCTTCCTACTCTATCACTGGATTTAACTTGGTCTTTTTTCTATACATAAGCTTGAATTTTGGATCTAAAGTAGAATAATAGCCTTCCTCTCTTTCCCTCATTGAATTTTTGTCTTGTGGGGAAAGAGTAAGTAGGATGGAACTGGTATCAACCTTCTTTTCCACCTCCTGTAAAGTATTTTCCACCCACTCTTACTGGTTGGAATAATTTTCAACTTTAGGCTTTGACTCATGAATGAAATGGGTCAATTTGAATTTCACTCTTAACTTAATTATGACACCCAAGGGGTCATAAGACCATTTGAAACTGCTACTGAACTTGAAATATTGTAAACGTTTGTCTGCTTGTTGTCCAACATTCCTACTATTGCATATAAAAGGCCCTAGTTGGTTCTTAATCTTGAATTGGTTCTTCTTCTTAGCTGAAAGGAAGTTGATTTCATCTGAGTTCAAGATTTTCCTGATATATTCTAAAGAAAATATCATCATTGGGAGGTATTTGGGAAGCTTGTATGGAGTTAGCTGGCTTCCATACTCTCTAATTTCTGTATGGTTCTAGTATAAATACTAGTCTCCTGTTTTATTTTGATCTGACAACTGTAAAACCCTTTTGATCTCTTCACTGATTCTAGGCTGAATGCTACTGCTTAGGATATTAACAACTGGATAAACGAATGAACCAATGAAGTCTTTGAAGTTGAATTTAGTAGAACCCTTTCTGAACAAGGATGTCCAAAATACAATAGATTGGGGATTACCCTTTGTGTCTAGTTTTTGGAGGTTAATTGCAAACCTTTCTGATTGGAAATATATAAACATATGAAACAAAATTGAGGTGTATTTTAATACTCCTTCTTCTGGCAGCTTGACTAGCTGATCATGGATTACATCTATTAGGTATTGGGAAAAATTGAAGGTTGTAGCTGGAGGCTGACCTAGGAAAAATATGGATAGGAAACCAAGAATAGATGCATCTACATGTTCATCAGTGAAATATCCTAAAATATATGACAACATGGTAACAATTTGTTTGGTTTTGTCTGAAAACATGGAAGCTGAGTATGGAGGATTTCTTTTAGGGGCTTCTATTGATGAAGGGAGGAAATTTTGAAAGATTTGGAATCTTTTAGGAAAGTCTAGCTTTAAGTAGAGTTCAGTAAGGGTTTCAATAAATAATGTAACTTCATTAGGTTGTGGTTGAATCTGTAACATCTGATTTATGGATTGAGCAGTGATTGTGAATAGGATTTCTTGGTTTGGGGTAACTAAAGCTCTCTCATTGGAAAAATAGTTGATTTGGCACAATCTGATGAGTTCTGGGAATTGAAAGGTCTGTGGGAATATGTAGTTAGGAAAATTTGAATCCCACATATTGATATCATCTGCCTAGTCAATAAATTTATCATGGCTTCAGTAGTGGAGCTCCAAAAGGTTGGATTTAGTCACAGTATCATTGATTTTGAAGTCTTTATCGGCCAAAGGGGTATGGTCAACATCTACCACAGGTGGTTGCAAAGGGTTTACAGATGTAATGCTCTGGGAAGCCATTAATTTGTTCAATTATCAATTTCTATGCTTAATTAATGGTTTCAGGTGCTTAGAATTACCTGAAAAATGGTTGAATTTGGTCTGTAGAAGTCCAGGCGGTAGCAAGGTTCAATTCCTGTCGGCAATGGCTTCAAACTTGGTCGGTAAAGGTTTTTTGGTATGTTCGCAATTTCAACCGAGAATAGGCAAGTAACGATTAAGAAATAAGGTTTTATTATTTTTGAACACTGGGCTTATTGCAATGGCATGAAGGTTTATTTGAAACAATGGTGGTTTCATCGCAAGGCATAGAGACGGTTTGGTAGTTTATCGCACCCTGAAAAGTAGTTTGATGGTTTTAGGATGGGGGGTGCGATAGAACATGGGAGTGCCATGTGGCAGCGGAGCGGGGGTGTGAAACCACTCATTTCACATCCCCCCATTGGTTTTAAACATCGGATAGTGGGGAATGCAAAAGATTTCGGGAGTGGTTATATCTGGGTGGCGCCAATTAGATGGTTGACGAGTTTTCAAAGAGGTGGGGTCGAGTATTATGAATACGGAGGGGTTTAATATAAGTGGTTCGGGGATTAATATAGTGGGGGGTTAAGAAATATATTAGGCGATATGTTAATATAATGTCAGGAAATGTATTAAAGCGTAAGGGTGAATATGATATGGGGAGGTTTAAAATGATGTCGGGCCCGATATATATTAAGTTCTTTAAAACTATGGAAAAGTGGGTTTTGCATGTTTTATTTGAATTATGCGGAGTTAGTAAAGGGGAAGGGGTTTTTACAAGGTAAAATGGATTTAGGAGGGGAAAAGGGTTTTTATCAAAGGGAAAGAGATTTTGCAAGGGGAAATGACTTCCAAGAGTGGAAAAAGGGCTTTTTAGCAAGGGGAATGTGTTTAGATAGATATTAGTGATAAGAGATAAACCAAATGATTCTTTCCATAACTTGTGAAATTATTCTACCTACCCTTTGTTTACCCTAGCATTTTTTATTTCCTTTATTGGGTGCATTTGAGCTTTCTGACCCTTTATTTTCTTTTGATAAGCAAAATAATCTATTTCTAACCTTATATCCTCCAATGGCTTAGATTAAACTTATGAGCTCATTTTATTTTGTACCTAACTACTAATATGCCAAGATTAAATGGTTTGGTCAGATATTTATAAACTAACTTATCATAACATGAAATTTAAAGGCATGAATAATCAATATTAAACTATATGATCATCATGAATTGTGGCATTTTGGACAAGTTGCACACAATTTTATTTGCAAAATTAAAGTAAACTAAGAGTAGTGGCATTTGAATGCGCGACACTTTCAGAATTTATTTTTTTTTCTTTTTGATGGGGTTCATATTTTATTTCATTTTTTAATCTTCTTTTATTTTGGTCCTTTGATTATTATTTTAGGACATACCCTCTTTTCATTTTTTAATATGGGAAAACATTTTTAGAAAGCAAAGGTATGTACAATATTACAAGACTTAACATAGTCAATTAAAAATTATGATCCCTATTATTATAGGACTCTAACAGTTGCTCCACTTGGGGATGGAATCTCCTGGTGAGATGTCAATAACTTGCTAATCAGTGGCCTTGGAACTTTGACTTTGCTTGCCTTGGAACTACTTTCTGTGATCTCCTTTATTCAAACATATGATGTTATATCTTTTTAAATCTTAGGGCCTTCTCCTCGGGCTTCAATGTTGCGAGATAAACATCCAATCCAATATAAAATTTGCTATGATATTTACAATGAGAAAAGTAAAACAAATGAACTATTGGTTAATCTGGTGAAAAATAGTGCTTCAACATTCTACCATTGACTAGTCCACCTGGTAGATTTGTTCCATATAACTCATTCAAGAAAAATGAATTATTTCCTCTGTAACCATAAATGATGTATGGGCCCTTCTAGAGAAAATCAAATTTCCCATGTTTTCCTTTGTCTTCCATTCTAGAATCCCATTTGAGTACTCAATCACCTATGAAGAAATCATCTGATTTAGTTTTCTTATCAAATATATTTTTTATTTTGTCTTGAATCACTTGAGATTTGATATAAACTTCTTCCTTGGTTTGCTGCAAATGAATTGTTTGATTTATCCTCCTTTGGATGTCATTTGGTTCTACTTGCAGCTCTTGAATCATTATCATTATTGGCACTCCTAATGAAGATGGGAAAATGGCATCCATCCCATATACCAATTGATAGGGAGATGTACCAATAGATTTCTTGCTATTTAGTTTGTCTGCCCATAAGGCATTAACCAACCTTTTATTATAGGTTTTCTTGTTATCTTCTAATAGCTTTTTGATGATGTTAACTAGGCTTTTGTTTAAATATTATGCTATTCCATTACCTTGAGCATTATCGGTAGTGGAATTGCCTAGGGTGATATGGTATACGTTACAAAAATCTACCATTTTCCTGGATTTGAATGCAACATCAATATCAGTAATGAGATTTTGTGGGCATCCAAATCTAGATATAATATTGTTTTCAAGAAATGAAATAATGACAGAGTTTGTGGCTTGTCTAGAAGCGATGGCTTCTATCCGCTTTGTAAAGTATGTTGGGGTTCCCATGTTTTGGCATATTTGGCAATACCAAAAGATGAGACAACATCAAACCACTTTGGGGCCCTAGGATCTAGCCCTCCTAGACCCGGAGAGGGATCTCTCCAATAAACAAAGAATGATTTATCTTTGAAGCTCGAATTGAGATATTAGGCTAGTTGTGAAGCATAGAGGGGGGTTTAAATTGGTTTGGTTGAAGGGTTGCTGGGTTGGTTAGGAGATCATGGACTGGGAAAGCAATGGGAGGAAAGGAACAAAACAGCAGGATGTTTCAGCAAGGAGAATGGGCCAAGACCATGCCATCCATTGGGCTATGGAGTCATGAGAGGGAAATTACTTGCATCCACTAGCCAAGGCTTCCAAAGGGCAAGTCATCTACACTAAAGGATCTTTTAGATAGATGATGGGATGGAACATTAAGGAGGAAAGTGAAAGAAGGAAAGCAACCGAATTTCTGTCTATAGATCAGGTCAGAGGTCATTTAACTCCAGACCAGCTTGGACATACTCAAAGGCAGCTCTCAAAGGGTGTACAAAGGGGTAGCTTATAGATCAGACCAGAGGTCATTTAACTCCAGATCTGCTTTAGCAACTCCCAGGGGAAAACAAAGATAAGATAAACAAAGGGATCTTAGAAAGGCGAGCTGGTCGCGCAAGGATCCTAGTGGACAGGGCTAACTCTTCTCCCCAGTGTTCCCAAACCTTCCAGCTTAAACCTAACAAGAACTTCTAAGAACAGCTTCAACCAATTCATACATCGGCCAGCAGGCAATAACATCCGCTGCGCTGGTTAAATCAACTGAAACCAGCTCTTAGATAGCACATAGAGCAGAAAACATAAAGGTAGGGAGAGCAGACAGCATAGGGCACCTAACAAGGGTGAATCCTATACCATTATTCTGATGCCTACCAGCAGAACATGAAACAGTATGAAAATGTAATAAACAGAGTTAAGAGGAACATCACCAATAGTAATAGACCAGGATCCTGTGAAATGTGCTTTGATTAATTGATGCAAAACCAGTCATGTAAAATAAGGCTCAATGGCTGTTACAGTCCAGACTTCTCCTCTCAGCCTATTACATACAACTACTCTGCTACTCCCTCGCAAGACTGTTCTAACAGTCGAATGAATCCCTCTAACAGCAAACTACGCAGCAACTGAACAACAACCTTTACAATTCGTTCTCAGGGATTTTTATAGGAGAAGAGGAAGACACAGAAGTAGATAAACAAATAAACGAGACTCATTAAGACAGTAAGGCGGAAGTTTTCACGCCCATACTGCTTAATGGCTTTCTGCAGTGCTGTAGGTACTCTGTAATCTGGTTTGGAGACTCTGTCAGGACGAACTCGGCCTCTGATATTTCTTTGGAGTCCTTTCTGGTGCTTGGAGCTCTGTGCTGCCATTCTGAAATAAATGAACTGGGTGAAAGCTCTGCACGGCTTCTCCATTCTTCCATTACTGCGGCTCAGACAGTCTTTAATGAAGCTCCTGTCTGTGTATTAATTTCTTATGGGCTCGAGGAAGCATGGAGATTGCTGTGGGAAGGTGACCTGTCTGGAAGAAAATGTCCTGCTATTAGGTAGCGCAGTAATGGCTTACCGGTGCGCTAATTGGTCTTCAAACAGTGCCTTAAGCCTTTGACCACACGATTAACATGTTAATCTTCAATTATAGGCTCGAATCCTCCTCAAATCCTACTCTGTTGTCTTGTTTGGCCGCTGAATTGGCCTCTCTGTACTATCTGCACACTTTAAAATATACCGGTTTAAAGCCCGGGCAGTGGTGGCGGAATGCTGTGGAGGCGGAGGAATGGTGGCAGAATAGTGGGGAATCAATGAAAAGTATGCAAAGTGGCAGAGAAATGATTAACACTGTGAAAACCCAAAGATTGTTGTTTGGGCGAAATACATAGGGAGACACGAAAAACAATAGACGGAGGCGTGAATGTGGGACCTGGCAGAGGCGGAGGGCGATTGAATTCGAGCCGTCAGATCTGGGAGGAACGGATGGCTATGATCAAATCGCACAATCGCAATCGGAGGTCGGAGCGGGGAGCGATCGCAACGCACAACACAGAAGTTCCGATTGCGATTGAGAGGGGGGGACGCGATTGAGTGACAACCGTCGATCTTGGATCTGAATCAACGGCGGGGATGAAATCAGAGGGAAAACAGAAGAACCTGCGATCAGCGATCGGGAGAGGACTTGCGATTGTGCGATAGTCGTTGATCTGCGGAAGTATGGATGGTCAGGATGCAATCGGGAGATAGCGGGGGAGACTTGCGATGGCCATTGGATCATGCAACAAACGGACTGACAAGATCCAATCGGGGGGAAGGCAGAAAGACTTGCGATCGGAGGAAAAGGGAAGAGCGATGGTCGTCGGATCAGCAGGGGAGTGGACGGCCCAAATTGAATCGGGAGATCGCAATTGGGGTTCGGACGAAACGGTTTGCGATTGCGATCGGAAGGGGACTTGCGATTGAGCGCTGACCGTAGATCTGGGGGAGGGATGAACGGCCGAGATTAAATCATAGGGAGAGAAGAGGGGCGGCGAAATGACGATGCGATTGTGTGATAGCCGTTGGATCGCGCCAGAGATGGACGGCTACGATTTAATCGGGGTGGAGACAGAAAGACCTGTGATCGGAGGAAAAGGGAGGAGCGATGGCCGTCGGATCAGTAGGGGAGTGGACAGCCCAGATTGAATCGAGAGATCGCAATCGGGGGTCAAACGAAATGGTTTGCGATTGCGATCCGAAGGGGACTTGCGATTGAGCGCTGACTGTCCGATCCAACCGACAGATCAACGGTGCGCGCTCAATCGGAGGGAGAGTGCAATCGGGGGGCGCAACATAAAACATGCGATTGGCAGAGGACCGTCGGATCAGGGGGAGGGATGAACGGCCGGGATCAAATCGGAAGGTTTCAATCGGGGCGGTGCCAATGTGACTTGCGATTGCGATCGGGGGGGAGTAATGCGATTGAGCGCTGGCCGTCAGATCTTGTGACAGATCGACGGTTCACAACACGTCGCGAGACTTTGTTTAATAGTCAATCACATTGGGATTTTTCGGCTATAACAAAGGAAATGCACCCGCCCGGTCTTCCGATTGTGATTAGCGCCTGGGACTTAAGCGCTTGGTCCTAGCGCGGGGTCATATGTGGGGAAGTGGTTAGAAGGGGCTGGCAGAAAGGGGCTAGGCCTATAATAAGGTCGGGAAGTGGGTTTTAGCCCATTTTAATGTAATTTGAGGGCTGGGGAAAGGTAACGATAGAGGAATAGAAGGGGAAAAAGGGAAAACAAGGGGTAGGGGAGGAATTTAAAGGGGATTTTGGGGGGATTTGAGGGGTAAAAAGGGGAATAGAAGGGGAAGACAAGGAGGATAAATAAGAGGGAAAAAAGGGGCCTTTGGGCATTTCTTCACCAATAGAGAGGCTTTATAAGGGAAATCAGCAGAGGGGATTTGATCGAAGGATAAAAGACACATAGAGGCTTCAAGGAGACTGTGTTTTCAGGGGAAATGCATTCCTTGAAGACTCAACAACCATTTAGCCCCCTATTTGCTTGTCAAAAATTTCATAGGGGGGCTAACAAAGTAATCGGTGGTTGTCAATATCCATTTATGTTGGGTTGATGAGGGTGAGTGAATTTCACCAATGAAGTCTAAACCCCATTGTTGAAATGGAATCTCTATAGAAATAGGTTTGACGGGTAAAGGTAAGAGTTTCTTCTTCCCTTCAAATATTTGACATTTGTGATAGGAGGTCATATACTTTCTCGCATCTGCGAAAAGGTTGGGCCAGTAAAAAAATTTCCCTCAAAATTTTGTCAACAGTTTTTTTTCCAGTAAATATGTGCTCCATAATCTCATGCATGAAATTCCTGCATGATTTTTTCAGCTTCATCTTTTAATAAACAATTTAATAGAATTCCACCATGATCTTTCCAAAATAAAACATTATCTAAGATACAATATTTCATTTCCTTCATTTTTAAGAATCTACTTTTAGTTCTAGATAAACCAGGAGGAGCTTGTAGATTAAGTAAAACAAATATAAGGTCTACATACCAGGGTGAATCTATAAAAGCTTCATTGATTTGTGGAGTCAACATCTCTTCCTAATCATCTATAGCAGCAATGAAATTTATATCTAAGGCTCGACAGTTCGATTCAACCATGAGTTTTTCCAAACCTTGGCCTTTGATCAATTTTGTAGGCTTCATTTCAATGTCATATTCCAGTATTGTGGCAATCCACTTGCCTCTTTTTCCATTAGGCCCATTATAAGTTAGAATGTCCTTTACAACTGAATTTGGAACATATGCTATTATGTGAGAGTATATAATGTATACTCTGAAATATTCTATGGCTTTCACTAAAGAAAGAGCTTGTTTTTCCATTATATTATACTTTAGTGTAGCATCTCTCAAAGCTTTACTAAAGAAATTAATGGGTTTCTCATAACCCTCATCATTCTTTTGCAACAAGAGTACTGCAATGGTGTGTTCTGAAGCAAAAGAAAAAATTATGAAATCTTTTTTGAAATTAGGACTTATGAGGATAGGTGTTTTAGTAAGGGCTTCTTTGATTGCTTCAAAAGATTGTTTAGCCTCTACTGTCCACTTAAGTGTTGAATATTTTTTTTAAATGTTATTCAATTCTCTAATTATTTCTGCTAAATTAGAAATGAATCTTCTAAGAAAAATTATTTTACCTAAAAATTCCTATAATTATTTAATGTTCCTAGGATGACTGATGTTTAATATTTCTTTGTTTCGATCTGGATCAATTCTAATGCCCTCTTTTGAAATTATGTGTCCCGGGAGTTTACCTTCCTCTCCAAAAGGTGACTTTTTAGGATTTAAGGAAATTCCAAACTTTTTGCATTTTATGAATACTCTTCCTAAATGATCTAGATGTTCATTATCATATTTGGAAAACATTATGATATCATCTAGGTAAAGCAAAATCTATGTCCATAGCTCTTTGGAATGTTGCTTCAGCATTCATCAGTCCAAAGGGCATTTTCAATTACATGAAAGTTCCCTAGGGAGTGGTAAATGCAGTTTTAGCTTGATCTTCAGGTTGGACTAGGATTTGGCTGTATCCGGAAAATCCATCAAGTAATGAAATTATGGATGACCCTACTATCCTCTGTAGAATATGGTCCATTTTAGGGAGGGGATAGTTATCCTTCAGTGATACTTTGTTTAAGTTTCTGAAATCAACACGGAGTCTGATTTCTCATGTTTTCATTCTAGTGGGGAGTAAATTAGAGACCCAATCAGAATATCTAATGGGTGCTATGATTTGAGCATCATACATCCTTTTAACTTCTTTTTCTATCAATGGCATAAGAACATGGTTAATTCTCCTAAGCTTTTGTTTAAAGGGATTTTGATTTTTTTTTATTGGTATCTTATGTTGGATAATGTTGATATCATAAGACTTGAGGTATTTATAACTCGAGGCAAAGATACCTTGGAATTCTTTAAACAAACTATTGTACTTCAGTTTTTCAGCTGTAGGTAATGCCTTGGATATCTTGACAAGCTTGGGATTTTCTTTTGTTCCTATATTACATTCCTCTATATCTGACCTTAGGGGCTACATTTTAGGTTTTATAGCTATATCATTTGAGTCAAAAAGGTCTTCTAGTGGGGCTAATCCCTTAGGAAATTTTTTATCTTTGAGGTTTAAAACTTTTGATTCATCATTATTTAATTCCTCAATTTATACTAGTTCTAATTTTTCTATTTCTACTTTAGTGAATTTAGTTGGTTCTATTTTATTTACATCATTTACATCTATCTCGTTATTTATGGTGTAATATAATGTACAATCAATGTCTATATTACAGTTTTGAAATTCTCCCTCAGAATTCATAAAATTGTAAATTTGTGAGTCTTGTGAAAATATTTGTCAATATTTCAAATTATCAGGTATGGTTGGCCTATGTCCTACCTCAGCAGTGTACTAATGATTTAGCTGAAAAGGTAACCTACATGTACTGGAAAAATTTTCCAAGCTATGTGCTTGCATATTCTACTTTCTTGGAATAACAACAAAGTCAGTTTCAAGAAAACAATTTATCAAGTCTAGTATGGTTTCTCTATTTTGGTTGAGTCTAGGATTATTCACAAGATACTCTCCCTTGACCTGTTTTATGATAAGTCCTGAGTCTCACATGATAGAAACTCTTTTGGCTCTAAGTTTTCTTACAATTTGCAGTCCTAACACTATTGCTTCGTATTCTACCATGTTATTAATGCACTTGAAATTTAACCTAAAAACATTTCCTTTTGAATGATCATTCTCTAAATTATAGATCCATACTCCAGCTCGTGCTCCTAATATATTTACAAAACCATCAAAATCTAAATGCCACATAGACTCGTGAGTTATATTGTCACTATCAATTTCTTTGTGTTTTTCTTCTACATTTGTGGTTTTATCCTTGCCATTGTCTGAATTACATAGGATAAATGAGTCCATATCAGAATTCATAGAATAGATAAGATAATTCTGTGGTTTTTCTGCACTACTAAACATGAATTTCATCAAGTTTTCTATATAAAGCTTTCTTTTTTGATTAAACACAGAAATGGTAGCATATGACATGTCTAATTGTAGTGATCCCTATAATTCCCCATGAGCGAGATAATAACATACCATATTTAGGAGGGATATCAGCAACTATGATATCCATGACAATACTCTTTTTTGGGAACTGGACTAGAGTTACAAACAAATATTTTATCAGGCCAAGGTATTTAACTTGACTGGAATCAAAGGAGAAGAGGTCTTTGTATGGTCTGGTGATGTCTAAGTTCAATTTTTCCATGACTACTTTAGGAATTAAGTTATGAGATGCTCCTGAATCTAACATAGCATTATGTAAAATTCTATCATGAACATTTAAGCTAATGTAGAATGGAGGGACACCCCCTTGTTGATGTTTTCCATTAACCTCAAGACCAAATAATAACTCAGTTTGATCATCATTAAGGTTAACAACATCTTCGCCCTCACCTATGTTTAGTGTTTCAGTGATTTGGGCTTTGTAGGAATCATTTTTCACCAAATTTTTTAAAGGAACTAGTATTTTTAATTTGGCTATCTCAGTTTGGATATTGAATGGAATTTGAGTTTTGCCTAATGATTTCATCTTTACAAATTGTGATTTGTGTATTTTTTTCTTCTTTATCAACAGTTGGTAATTTAGTTTTTGTGTCAACTATTTTATTTTCAATTTTCTTGTCTGTATTAGTTTGAGTAGCAGTTGAAGTTTGAGTTGAAGTTGATGTTATGTCTACAATCTTTGGTGTGGAAGTTTTCTGAGTTTATCTAGGGATAATTTGTAGAACTTTGGACATAGGAGCTTCTATTGTTTTCTTAGTTTGGGTTTGGACTAATTTATTAATAGGAGCTTCTGTGTTCTTTTTGCTTCTAAGGCTATACTATTTATGAACTTCATAGATAGTAGATTCATAGCCTTGTTTGTAGTCAAAAGACTCTCCAGATTCTAATTGTAACTGTTGTAACATGTACAAATCTTGTTCTTATTGCGTAAGAAAAATGGTGTTTTCATCATTTATTCCCATCAAGTTTATCTGGGTGTCCTGATCTTCTTCATTTTGTTGTGAAAATTCAGCATAGTTTTCTTGGAAAGGTGGTCTAATATATTGATTAGGTACTAATCCTCTTGATTTACCAGTATTAGGATTTTTACTAAAGTTGGGGTTTCTAATTTGAGGACCTTGTTGTTGATTTTTCCACTGAGGTTTTATTTCCATGTTTTCTAATCTATCCATTAGTCTCTCCATACTTTTATCTAAACTATAAATCTTAATGTCTAAAGTCGATGGTTCTTCCTTAATGGTCACTCTCCTTTCATTCCTCATCCTAGCTCTTTTAGCTAATAATTTAGCTTCTACACTAACTGCATCACTTTGCATCTCTTCTAAAGTTGCAGGGTTTCTTTCTCTTAATTGATAAGACATGTCAGCATCAAAACCATTAGTAAATTTGATTAGAGCCAAGTCTGGTGGGGGTCTAATATTCACTGGAATTGCACTATAAATGTTGTTAAACCTAGTACAATAATCCTAATGCTTTCATTAGTAGATATCCTAATGCTTTCATATTTATATAATATTTGTAAAGGGTTTTTATGTCTTTCCCATCTATTAATAAACAATTGGTGGAAAGCATTTAAATCAGCAATATGACCAACAGGTAAAGATTTGAACCATTTTTTAACATCTCCTGCTAATGTTTGTGCAAACAATATCATATGTACATCAGCCTCGTCAACTTCATGCAATTCAAGGTAATCAGACATTTTATTTACATGTTGTTGAGAAGTATATTGAGCAGTACCATCAAACTGAAATATTTTACTCTGGTAATCCTGTGGCATGGCATGTAAAGGGGGTTGTAAGACTAAAGGGGCATATTTGGCTGCCATGGCTACAACTTTAGCTTGAATGGGAGGTAAAGTAATGGTGCTTGGAGATGAACTTGAAGTGCTTGGAGATGAGTTTGAAGTGCTTGAAGATGAACATGGAACACTTGAAGATGAGCTTGAAACTTTAGGTTGGAGAGGAAGTTTCGGTATAAATGGTTATGTGGAATGAACTGTGGTGGATATTATAGATGAGGTGGTACTAAATAAATTTGTATTTACAGTTTCTGAAGATATTATAGAACGCTTAGGGGTAGCAGTAGTTAGGGAAGCTAATTCAATTGATTTTTGAAAATAGGATTCGTCTATATCTTTAATCAAAGTTGAGGTCAAAAAATCAATTTTATCAAAAGTGTCTAGAACCTATTGATCTAAATCAAGTTTTATAGTTTCCTTCTTTGCTTCAATAAATTGAATAAAATTAGGATTTATTACAATATCACAAATTGAATTTTCAAATTTTGTTCTAAATAAAGAATGCTCAAATGATAAATCAAATTGAATATCTTGTATACTTGATAACTCTTTTGGAAATGAATTTGCTTTGATTAATTGACTACTACTTCCTACACTTTCTACTTTTTTAGGTTTTCTTCAAATTTTGTCAGGATCATCAACAATTGTAGCAGGTTGTGGATCAGGATGAGCCCTGGTATAATATGTTCTTTTAGAAGCCATAATTTTAACTTTCAATGATAATTTTCAACAACCCTTTAAAACCTTAATGTGAATGATGAGGAAAATTGTTTCCTTTAAGATTATTTTAACTGAGGACTGATTTCCCCAGTATGGTTTCCAATATGTTATATCTTTGAAATTTCCAAGGGTTTTTCAATGCGTTAAAAATAAATATTAGAGGTAACTACAAACCTACTTTGGAGATTAGGATCTAACCTTCCTAATACTCAGAAAGGGCTCTCTCTTAATGATTTAACATTTTTTTTTAATTGATTTTAGGCTAGTTATTTTTTATTGATTTGGATTGATTTTAATTTGTTGATGGAATTACGGATTTAGGTGGATAGGTGCCTTTATATTTTCCATTGGGCTATGGAGTCAATATACCATGAAAATAGAATAGAAAAAAATTATAAAATATGTGTTCCACGACAGGATAACTGAGCAAAATCAGATCTCAAGGCTGAATGGTGAAGTGGTTTTCAATTGGGATCAAGGAGCAGTTAAGGATTCCTTAAACCAGATAATGAAGGAAGGTGAAGGAGGTCAATTGGGATCAGAGAGAAATTAAGAATTCTCTAAACCGAATATCAGAAGAAAACATAAAAATGGATAACAGTTCAAAACAGAGTGTATTTAAACAAATTCTGCAATAAAATTCCTGTTATAACATTAAAATTTAGAACACAAGAAAGTGTATGGAATACTTAAGAAAAGAACATAAACAATTGAAACTATACTTCATTGAGATAGCTCAACACATGAATCTTGTAAATAAATGCCTTTATTACTTGTCCTATCTCTCAACTGGAAAAAGGTACAATAACCCCCGAGTAGTAGATCTATCAACTATAGAAATATTTAGAAATCCACACTCAATACTTCGAATTGATGAAGTATTTCTACAAAACTTTACAAAAAATATCTTGTCAACTAACTAGGATTTATTTAAGGAAAATAAAATATATTCATGCCAGAAGATAGTGACACCTAGTAACTGATTGAAATTTGTCCATGTTTTATTTGATTTTTTGTTTGTTGTTTTTTTCTTTCATGTTGGCTGCTTCTTTCATGTTGTCTTCTCTTTCATGTTGTTTTTCGTCGGAATTTTCTTTCACCTGTTTACTCATTAACCTGTGTGTTCTTTTACATGTATTTGCTTTCACTTGTCACAGTAAATCACACCATTTTTCCCAGGTTTCTTCATCTAGGAGTTTAATCTTAATCATCCTCTGGTAAATCTCATCTGCCTCTGTGTATTTGGTAAAAGTAGGCTTATCTAAAAAAAGATGATTTACCTCATGCTGTAAATAAAATAAGTTTTCTAGAATTTAAAGTAACATTTTGCTTGTGGGAATGCCTTTCAATGAGGAACTGCTGGAATATTATTTGGCTAATTCCCTTATCTTCTTATCATAATCTTCATGTCTCATTAGTTTATCATTGATTACTAGAGGATTAGGCAGACCTTTCTGTATTAATACATCAAATTTGTTCATAAATTTGTTCACTACAAGATCCGTAGTTTGACACTTGTCCTCAAGCCATACCATCAGATTTCTCTTGGAAATTACTTTCTTCACCTCTAAGATAGTTTAATTTCTTTCGGTTATTCCTAATTCTTGCAATTCATGCTTGTTTTTAGAATTAATGAACTTGATTATTTTAGAGGCTTCCTCTGGTTTCTTTCCAAGATCTTCTTAAACTTTCTGAATAGCTTCACTAGCTTCCTTTATCAAGTTAGTCTACTCAAATATAACTTTTATAGAAGGCCAAATATCATTAACTGAGTTAATGATATTGGCCCACAACTGTTGTTTTACTTGGGCTAAAGGCTTTGCTAATGTCAATTCCTTTTCTAAATTGTGGACTTTTTCAGTCAATCTGATGGCTTTCTATGTTTCAGCTTTATGCATTATTCGAGCCAATTTGTTTTCATATTCTAAAATTTTAACTTTTCTTTGAGATTGTTAATTTTGGTAGTTTGTATAGACATACCTTGCATTTCTTTAATCAATTTCCTGGCCTCATCAGTGGGATGGGTTGTTGGCACTTCTGATGTTGTTTTTGATGTATTTGTTAGAACTATTGTTGATACTGGAGTTATTGTAGGCACTCGAGCTCGTGTAGAAGCTATAGGAATAGCATTAATGGGAACTGATTCCATGTTGGCTTGCTTTTCCTGCACAAGTTTGTCCATTTTAGTTTCCATTTCTTTTAGTTGTCCATTTCACTCCCTATGGCCATGATTTCTAGGAGGTTGTCCCAAATCTAGTTAAGGTGTTAAGAGAATGCATGTAAATGCATCTATCTATGAGACCTAATAAATGTGAATTCTTGAAAAAAATAGGGATTTTCCTAGGCCACTCCATATCTCAAGTAGGAATACAGGTAGACCTAAAAAAATCACCATTATAAAAAGGGTGCCTATTCCTCAGAAGCAGAGAGATGTCACAATTTTTTTAGGATTGGTTGGCTACTATAGGAGGTTCATCAAGGACTTCAGCAAAGTGGCTTCCCCATTTTTTATTTATTTGGCCAATGATTATGAATTATGTTGGTCAAGTCTTTGCCAAGAGGCTTTTTATATCATCAATGAAAAACTGATCGTTGCCCCTATACTTCGAGGTCCCAATTGGGCTCTGCCCTTCCACATCCATACTGATGCATCAGATAAAGCTATGGGGGAATCCTTAGGACAATTGGATGATAAATTACCCTATTAAATCTATTTCATCAGCAAAAACTTGTCTAAGGCCAAACTAAATTACACTGTCACTGCGAAGGTGCTTTTAGCTGTTGCCCACTCCTTAAATTAATTCAGGTATTATATTAATGGGTATCAAAATTTTGTGCATACTAACCATATAGCAATGAAATATTTGATGAACAAACCTGATGTGAATGTTAGAATCATTATATGGTTATTACTTTTGCAGCAGTTTGATTTGATCGTTGTTGATAAGCCAAGAAAATAAAATGTTGTTGCAGATTCTTTATCTAGACTAACTTTGCATGCAGACGAGGAAGGGATGGTTGATGATCAGCTTCCAAATGAACACCTATTTTCTATCTCAACACTCTCTCCTTCGTTTGCTGACATAGCTAACTACCTAGTTGCTGAGAGATTTCCTCCAAACCTTTCATCTAACAAAAAGAGCATAATTGTAAGAAAGAGTGCCCCTTTCACTTGGATTGGTCGAAACCTCTTCAAATTGGGAATAGATAAAATTATCAATACATGTGTCAAGGAAGAGGAGGTCTTTGACATCCTCTTATCATTTCATGATGGTCCCTGTGGGGATCATTTTTTTGCTAAGAGGACATCCTGCAAAGCCTTGGAAGTTGGCTACTATTGGCCTAATCTCCACCAGGATGCTAGG
The DNA here is from genome assembly GCA_034641835.2 of Pinus albicaulis. Classification (NCBI taxonomy): domain Eukaryota; kingdom Viridiplantae; phylum Streptophyta; class Pinopsida; order Pinales; family Pinaceae; genus Pinus; species Pinus albicaulis. The sequence continues at coordinate 1,008,854,525 of CM076580.1, read as the reverse complement.
AGATACACCAGTAGATGTGATTAGTGTGAGAGGGTGGGGAAACCTACACTTAGGGATGAAATTCCTTTACAACCTTAGGTGGCCTTGGAGGTATTTCACAAGTGGGGCATGGACTTCATTGGACGCATTTATCCACCATTCGGGCAGAAGAGATACATCATATTTTGCACCGATTACTTAACCAAGTGGGTTGAAACAGGTGTTGTAAAGGCAGAAACAAAAGAAAGGTGGTTGAGTTTTTTAGAGAAAATGTGTTCTACAAGTTTTGATATCCTAGAGAGGTAGTCACCAATCAAGGGGCTCAATTCGCATCTCATCTCATTGAGAACCTCATGAAGTAGCACAAAATCAAGAACAAGAATTCTACTACCTATCATCCTCAAGAAAATGGTCAGGTGGAAGTGACAAATAGAGCCTTAGAGAAAATCCTTACAAAATTTGTGAGCAGCAGTGGAAAATATTGAACATACATATTGGTGGAGGCCACTTGGGCTTACAACACTACCTGGAAGACAATTACAAGGTTTGATCCATATGATCTGGTTTATGGGAAGGAGGCTTTTCTTTCCATTCAATTTGAGTATTACACTCTTAGAATGGAAGCTCGGTTGGATTTGGACAACATAAAGGCACAACAAGAAATATTGCTTCAGCTGAATGGTTTGGATGAGGATAGGATGCAGGCCCTCATTCATATATAAGTAATCCAGCTACATAGGAAGGTTTGGCATGACAAGTACATCAAAGAGAAGGCATTTTAGGAAGGGGATTGGGATTTTCTCTATGACTCCATATTCAAGTACTTAAAGAGAAATTTCATGACCAGATGGCTAGGACCCTATCAAGTAGATAAATGCCATGACAATGGGGTTATTCAAATCATAACCATAGATGAGGAGGGGATCCCTCTTCTTGTCAATGGTTACAGGCTGAAAATGTACAAAAGGCCCATATCCAAGGTAGAATTCATCAACATAATCAACAAAGAAGTGAATGTAATTGGAAGCCTGGGTGAAAACCTTTCTAAGGCATCCAAGTCCAACTCCAGGGTTGAAAACATCCATGAGGAAATCTCTAAGCAAAATAAAAAAAGAAAAAAATGGAAAAGAGAAAAAGAAAAAGAAAAAACTGAGAAATAAAAGGTCCTTGGATGAAAACCTCTTGGAGGCACCCAAGGCAGGCTTGTGGGGTGAAAACCTCTACTAAGGAAACCCACTTGCCTTCAAAACAAAAAACAAAAAGATTAAAAGAATAAAATGGCACCAAGGCACTAACATGTTTCTATTTTACATGTTGTTGAATAGGGATAATATGGAAAAAGGGAGCAATATTATTCCATCTCTCAATCTCTCCTCTACCTACACACTCCACATCCAACCGTAGCACTCATTCCTCCATCAATTTCTAACACCAGGTGAGCAAAAATTTCATTTTTTTCATATCTTTGTGATGCTACAGGATGTCCTAAGTAGCTACAGGAAATCCTGAAAATATACTAGAAGGATACTTGAGGCTAGATGTGCTCACCCAAAGCTTTGTAACCCTAGAAAAGGCATAAAAAAATTTAACTCACCAATGCCTACCATCCCTAACCATAATTCCATCCCATGCATGAACAATACCTTACCTAACCCTCTATTATGCCAATGTGAATCAACTTGTTTTAACACACACACACATAGGGCCTCTTCTCTTATGTTTTTCCTAAACCAAACCACTACATCAACACCCTAATACCACCCCCGACATCTCCACATCCTTTTCTCCCTTCCTCATGTCATTTTTAGCTCCTAATGTGTAGCAAATGGACTCCTACAGGAAGATTATCACTTCCTGTAACACACTTGTGCATATACCAGAACCTTTCGGCCACCATCTAGCACATAAAAAGAAGTATAAGTATGTTGAAGATCACCAGGGGACTCCAAAAAGGAAGGTACAACAGCAGCAATAACTTGAGGTCTCCATGAGGTACCTGCAAAATAGACAATAAATAAAAACACTGTAAGCACCTCACTCAAAAAAGGGGCAGTCTTTGTGACCATTCCAATGCTCCAAATCTCTACATCAAGCATCCTGCAACTCATTGGCAACCAGGTAAGAGTCAAGTATGTTTTCCTCACCCTCTTTCTATGCATAAATTGACTAAAATGAATTATTGTAGAGAAGGGAGGGTTTAATAGGAAAAAGGGTGGCTGGTTAACTTGGCCAACATCAACAATGGAACTAGAAAAATTTGGTGGAGTTGCATGCCATGTAGCGTTGTCACATCAGTCAAGAGGAGATAACAAAAAGTGGTAGTTGATTACAAGGTAGGAGTAAATGATATATTCGAGTGGGACCAATGGTCCAAATATGGAAACCTCATGCGAATTACACATCACCACTATGCTCTAAGCCCACTTGAATTAACATAAAGAGTAATTTGGCTCATTTTCCCTCACACTTATGCTCATTTCAAGATCATTTAGTAAAAGGAAAAATTCAAGATACCACTGAGGAGTTTCGATCACTGGTTAGTTTTTTCATGCATGTATTGTTACAAGAAACCCTGCAATTGCTACAAGAAGTTTCCAAGGAAGCCACTGAGTGTTGAGGAGTGACATGAAAGCCACCATTAGGGTATAAAATTCAAAATTATAGAGGTAAGTGGCCATCACCCCTATCAAATTCACAATAATTTTTATGGTAGTTTTCATACAGTAAAGCCATAATTAAGAAAATTAAAGAGATGTATAAGGAGGTAGGGGATTATAAAACACACATTTTGGGAAATTTAAGAGTCTTAAGGTCCCATATCACCAGTAATATTTGAAAAAAAGCCACAGAAGAACACCTATCAAACACAGTCAAAAGATGGCAGGGGTTTCAAAAGCATAGAACCCATAGACACAAAGAGAATTAGGTTACATCCTCCTGTTGTTGACATCTTCAGAAATCATCAATGGTTGGGGTTCTTCTCCTCAAAGTATATAATGATGAAGTAGTTTGATATTTTGTAATGGCCTTGCAATCTCAAGAAAATGACAGTTCCACCCCAGTGGTAAGAGGGCTATCAATAACTATCGCCCCTGAGTTGATTAGCAGAGTTGCCACCTTACCACTAGGGATAAAATGGAATAGAGAGGATAGGGTCTCTAGTACTGATTCCAAGAATATTTTCTTTCTGCCTAACGAGGAACTCATTAAAGACAAGAATGGGGTAAGAAGGGAGATTTTTCCTTACCCAAGGGGTGAGGTGGCTTACCACATCCTGAAGTATATCTCTTGTGCGAGCATACTGAGTTTAGTTTATGGATATAATTTTAGGATGTTGCATGAGCTGAGGTTCAAAGAGGATATAGCTTTGGATCAAAGGCTAAACATACCATATTTTCTCCTTCACTCCATCAGAGATATGATCCATAGGGTTAGGGAAGGAAAACATCAGCACCTTTCCCATCATGGTCTAAGTAAACTTATAGTAGAAGACACCTCAAACAAGCTCAGAATCCCTGTGTTGTGGTCCAATTTCATTGACATGGACAGAGAAACTCTAATAGGGACAGAGTGCATCACCTCTAGGGATACCCTTGCCTCTAGCCTTGGATATAGTGACACTAAAATAGGGGATGAAGAGACCAAGAGAATAGAAGAAGAAGAGGAAATAGAAATAGAGGAATAAAACACAAAATATGTAGAAATAGAGAACAAAGGTGAGAGAAGGAGGAAGAGAAGGAATAAGAAAAGGTAGAAGTGGAGGAGGTTTTGAGGCCCAAGAAAACCATTGATATCTCCCATGAGAAAACCAGTCTTTCACCAGGGAACACTAAGAAAGAAGTGGCTGCCACTTTAGCCACTTTAAGCACCCATGTGAAAGCCACAAGAAAGAGGTAGATCCCCATGTATTTCAAGACCAATAAAAGCACAAGGGTGAGACAAGGGAGGCCTCAACCTCCAACAAAGAGCCACATCACCATTGAGGAGTCACCTAGCAAGAGGGGAGAAATAGGGCCAGAAGAAGGAAACATTAAAGAAGTCACTTCCCCCAAGAAAACATCCAAGACACCCATGACATATGCAAGAAGGCACTCCCTTAGATTAGCATCCATAAAACAATCAGAATTGTGCACAGACCTCCAAGGAGGAGAAAAAGAGATGATACAGGAAAAACAGGGTGTGCTACAGGAAAGACATAGACTATTATAGGAAAGTCATAAATTTCTACAGGAAGAGGAGAATGTCCAAGGGGAGGAACAAAAGGCAGAAATGGAAGGGAAGAGTGCCCAAATTGAGGAACAAAAGGTAGAACAGGAAGGGAAGAATGCCCAAGTTGAAGAATAAAAGTCTCAAATAGAAGGGTAGAGTGCCCAAGTTGAAGAAAAAAAGGCTCAAATAGAAGGGAAGAATACTCAAATTGAAGGAAAAAGGGCAAATATAGAAGGGTAGAGTGCGTAAATTGAAAAACAATAGATGAAGGGAGAGGCACAAATTACAGGAAAACCTCCACAAGCAAAGGCATCCTCTCCACAAACTATCCAGAAAGACATCATAAAACTCCAAGAGCCTACCCCAAAACCCAACTTAAGCTATTATTATAAATTCATTGAAGGAGCGAGGTTGATCCCTGGGAATTTCTCCATTCCCGTCTTCTATGAGCTAGAAAGAAAAAGGGTGCACCCACAACAGGATGAAAAATGAAAAATGTATAAATGTTGAAGATGTGGGAATAATGGAGGAAATAATTAGTGATATGGGGAGGGACCTAGCTGATGTTAAGCTCGGAGAGGTAATTTTGAAATAACGGTTGCAGGAGGCACAAGAAGATAACATGAGACTAAATGAACAATTGCAACAAAATAACAAACAAATTTCCACTATGGAATATCTTTGTGTTGAGGCAATACAATACAGAAACCCTTCCGAAGTTATTATGCCATCTATTTGAAATAAAAATGGTTAAAATTTTAGATCAAAACCTTAGCACAAAATGGTTCATTTCCCTTTCAAATGATCCGAATTGAATGCTCCGGTGGCCACCCCACTATTGTTGGACTGACCACCATCGATTCTAACTATGATTACTACATTGGCCACAACTTACTATTTTAGCGAGTTTTATTTACTCCACTCTCGGAACATTTTGGGGCATAATGATCCAAGAATGGATATTGGTATGCCACCTATTCCATTTGAACCCCCATCTTGATTCTTTCAATTTTCAAAGTTACAGCAAAACTTACTATTTTTAGCGAGTTTTCGGGTCTGAACTTCCGGAGCCGTTTTGAGGCCGTAAACGACGTTTTTTGGGTATCGTTTGTCTAGTGAATTTCATGGAATGAAATTCGTCTCGAAACTTGTAGTCCTCGGATAGAGCTTTCTAATGATGTATCATATGCGTCAAACGGAGATAGTATGCCAAAGTTATGCCCCCGGGAAGTTGAACCACCAATTTACCCAAATGGGCACCCACAGTTTTGGCGCCTCATCTCCCACGGTTAGGTTTTTGGACGTTTTGGATTCTACATTGTTTCTCAACAATAAATAGGCCCTCGAGCCTCATTGTAACACAGTTCGGAGGTCTGTAGCCATCACATCTCTTCTCAGAGATTCGCTACCAGCACCCTAGCTATTTTATTTCCATTATGCCTGTAAGCATATTTATGTTATTTGATATTAATGAAATGAAGCCTTATTTCCGCTACATCTCTCTGTTCATGGTTATTTCTGTATTCTGTTGCGTTCCTGCATAAAATCCGGATCATCAAAACTATAGGAAATTCATTGATTTTTGCAGAGAAACTAGTATGGAAGAGAGAGCCAAGTTGGCAGAATTATACATGCACAACCTTATTCTAACTGATATGAACATTTGGGACCCAAATTCTAGGTTGGGAGACATGCAACTGATGTACTTAGCATATTAGGTGGCCAATGAAGGAACAAGGTTAGAGGAATTCAAGAGGGTGATGAGGAGAGAAGCAAAAGAACCCCTCCAAATCAGGGAAGAACTCATCAGCCCTAGAGGTGTTATAAACAATCACCAAATGATCTCCAATGATGCTAAACTTGTAGATAAATACCTTCACACCCAAGCACAAGAAATTGCACATTTTGATGACATCTCTAGATTACTAGGAGGAGTGTAATGGCATGTCATAGAAGATGGAATGGTCTACCACTTACCCTAAGGAACATGGAGTATCATACTCCATACAGATTAAGATTTGCCTTGGACAAAGCACCCTTTTACAAGAGGGCCATGCAGAGAATGAAAATTCAATGACTTTGATTAAATTTAAGCTCACCTTTGTTGTTGGGGCTACATGAGGTAAGAGATAAAACTGAGGAGCATAAGGAATGGGAAGAAACATAAAATAATACATGGTTTTACCCACCTGAAGGAACCCCTTCCATGCTACCTTGGGATGTCAAAGAAGCTACCAGAGCTTTGAATGAAATCAAGAATGAGGACTGAGTTTCTCAAGGATGAGAAAACATTTCAGTATGGGGTTGATGATGAGGGCCATCATTAGGTGTATTTTAAGGTGTTATAGTGTCACCTTTTTAGCTTATTTACTCACTCTCACACATTTAGTTACATTTTGTCATATTTTTCTTAGTGAGAATGGTGTAGAAAGGATTGTCATGAATTGAAGCCTCATATGGTTTAAATGAAGGAAATAATGTTATTTTTGAGTGAGATTCCATGTCATGGCTTAGAGTAGACAATGAGGAGAAATCATAGGGAGGTTTGTCACCTTATTAACTCATAGAAACTTCCAATATCTCTTCAGATCCTCCTCGAACATCTTGAAGTCAAAGGTAGTTGAGCAAGTGGATGATAAGAGGGATCCAAGCTCCACTTCTCTCGAGTTTCAAGGGAACAAAGACCTACTTTTTATGGAGTTGTTTGTAGCTACCCTCCCGTATAGATAGACAAGAGAAAGAGATCATTAGGATTTGGATTGTATATGTAGTTAGAGAACTCTTCGCTCTGTATTAGACATTTTTTACTTTCATTGTTAATGTAAGATATTGGTTATGGAATAAGATGAGCATTTAGTTTTCTTTCTCACTGAGTTGATTTCAGGGAGCTGAGCTTGTGGGTTAGGGCCCAATCCATGGGTTGCAATCTCTCTTGTGTACATTTTTGTTTTTCTTTATGCTTTAGTAGTTGGTTAATTTCATTACATTTTGGTAGCATATAAAATATCAAAATTGTGTTGACAGACTCCCTCTCTCACCTCTTACATTAGAGTTTGAGGAGAAAGGTCTTCCATCATAGACCAAACATATTCAATTTATGATTTCTTGGAAAAGTTATGATAGATTTCACTTTTCTTATCATGAATATGTTGTAGGTTTTTTTATCTCTCCGAAATTTCCAAGGTTTGTTCAATGCATTAAAAATAAATATCAAAGGTAACTACAAACCTACTTTGGAGATTAGGATCTAGCCTTCCTAATACTCAGAGAGGGCTCTCTCTTAATGATTTAACTTTGTTGTTTTAATTGATTTTAGGCTAGTCAAGTTGGCTTGATTTGGATTGATTTTAATTTGTTGGTTGAATTATTGATTTAGATGGATAGGTTCCTTTCTATTTTCCATTGGACTATGGAGTCAATATACCATGAAAACATAACAGAAAAAAATTATAAAAGAAGTGTTACAAGGCAGGATAGTTGAGCAAAATCAGATCTCAAGGCTGAATGGTGAAGTGGTTTTCAATCGGGATCAAGGAGCAGTTAAGAACTCCTTAAACCAAATAATGAAGGAAGGTGAAGGAGGTCAATCAGGATTAGAGAGAAATTAAGGGTTCTCTAAACTGGATATCAGAAGAAAAAATAAAAATGGATAACAGTTCAAAACAAAGTGTATTTAAAAAAATTCAGCAATAAAATTCTTGTTATAACATTAAAATTTAGAACACAAGAAATTTTATGGAATACTTAAGAAAAAAACATGAAAATTTGAAATTATACTTCACTGAGATAGCTCAACACATGAATCTTGTAAAGAAATGCCTTTATTACTTATCCTGTCCGTCAATTGGAAAAAGGTACAATAACCCTCAAGTAGTAGATCAATTAGCTATAGAAATATTCAGAATTCCACACTCAATACTTCGAATTGATGAAGTATTTATACAAAAATTTACACAAAATATCCTGTCAAATGACTAGGATTTATTTAAAGAAATAAAATACCTTCATGCAAGAAGATAGTGACACCTAGTAACTGATTGAAATTTGTCCCTGTTTTATTTGATTTTCTGTTTGTTGTTTGTTTCTTTCACGTTGGCTGCTTCTTTCATGTTGTCTTCTCTTTCACGATGTCTTTCATCTGAATTTTATTTCACTTGTTTGCTTATGTTTACTCATTAACCTGTGTGTTCTTTTACATGTCTTTTCTTTCACTTGTCACAGTAAATCACACCATTTTTCCCAAGTTTCTTCATATGGGAGTTTAGTCTTCATCATCCTCCGGTAAATCTCATCTGCCTCTGTGTATTTGGTAAAAGTAGGCTTATTTATAAAAAGATGATTTATCTCATGATGTAAATAAAATATTTTTTCCATAATTTGAAGTAACACTTTGCTTGTGGGAATGCCTTTCAATGAGGAACTGCTGGAAGATTCTTTGGCTACTTCCCTTATCTTCTTATCATAATCTTCATGTCTCATTAGTTTATCATTGATTACGAGAGCATTGGGCAGACCTTTATGTCTTAATACATCAAAGTTGTTCATAAATCTGTTTACTACAAGCTCCATAGTTTGACACTTTCCCTCAAGTTGTACCATCATATTTATATTGGAAATTAATTTCTTCACCTCTAAGATAGTTTTTGTTCTGTAATTTATTCCTAATTCTTCCAATTCATTCTTGTTTTTAGAATTAAGGAACTTGATTATTTCAGAGGCTTCCTCTGGTTTCTTTCCAAGATCTTCTTTAACTTTCTAAATAGCTTCACTAGCTTCCTTTATCAAGTCAGTATACTCAAATATAACCCATATAGAAGGCCAAAAATCATTAACTGAGTTAATGATATTGGCCCACAACTATTTTTTTACTTGGGCTAAAGGCTCTACTAATGTCAATTCATTTTCTAAATTGTGGACTTTTTCAGTCAATCTGTTGGATTTCTAAGTTTCATCTTTATGCATTATTTGAGCCAATTTCTTTTCATCTTCTAAAATTTTTACTTGTTCTTTGAGCTTGTTAATTTCAGTAGTTTTTATAGACATATCTTGCATTACTTTAATCAATTTGTTGGCCTCATTAGTGGGATGGGTTGTTGGTACTTCTGATGTTGTCGCTGATGTAGTTGTTGGAAATGCTATTGATACTGGAGCTGTTGTAGGCACTGGAGCTGATGTAGAAGCTATAGGAATAGAAATAATGGGAACTTCTTCCATGTTGGCTTTCTTTTCCTACACAAGTTTGTCCATTTCATTTTCCATTTATTTAAGTTGAGCTATCAACGGAATGATGAGATTCATCATTTCATCTTTCTGATTATCATTTTCCAAAACCTCTTTGGTTTGTGAATGCTCTGTAGTTGGTAGCTTTAGTTGTTTCTTCAATGGAGCTGTCTTCATCCTTCTTCTTGATAATCCCTTCTGCTGCTTTGACATCTTTTGGATTATAACCAACTTCCATTAAAAAATTTTCAAGTGACTTTATATTTTTATCCTTTGATTCAGATGAAGCTTTCTCTAGCTTCAACTTTGTCTTCATATTTTCTAAAGAATTATGTAACTTCTGGACACTTAAAGCATTGTGTGTCATGGTGGAATAGATCATTTTTCCAGCCTGTTTGTGAATCTCAATCTGGTCTATTGGATTCACATCCTTGGCAATGATTTCAAAGGTTGTCTTCTTATAGTCTTCTGATGTTTTTGGGGTCTACACTTTTGGTTGTAGAAATTTTATTTGCATCTTCCTTGTTTTGTAATCAAAAGCTGAAATTAATCTGTTCTGATCACTATGAGTTTGCTTCCAGTACTGGGTATATGTTACAGCCTTTAATGCTTCATTTCTAATTTTGATTTCTTTGTAATTTTCCATGATATCTTTCTCTTTCTCCACTAGTTTTCTAGATGATGAAACCTCTGCACTGTTATGTTTATGAATGATTTGTGCACTGGAGGTTGATGGTAGTTGTGTTTCTTCTAAAATTTTTGGAGATGCATCATCTCTGACAATAATATATGTCTCAATGGTTTCAATTGTATCAACTATCTCTTCCTTCTCTATCACTAGATTTAACTTGGTCTTTTTTCTATACATAAGCTTGAATCTTGGATCTGAAGTATTTTCTACAGAATAAGAACCTTCCTCTCTTTCCCTCTTTGAATTTTTTTCCTGTGGGGCTGGAGTAAGAAGGATGGAACTAGTATCAACTTGTTTTTCCACCTCCTGTAAAGTATTTTCCACCCACTCTGACTGGTTGGAATACTTTTCAACTTCAAGCTTTGACTCATGAATGAAAGGGGTAAATTTCAATTTGACTCTTAACTTACTTATGACACCCAAGGGGTCATAAGACCATTTGAAACTGCTACTGAACTTGAAATATTGTAAAAATTTGTCTTCCTGCTGTCCAACATTCCTACTATTGCATATAAAAGGCCCTAGCTGGTTCTTAATCTTGAATTGGGTCTTCTTCTTAGCTAAAATGAAGTTGATTTCATCTGAGTTCAGGATTTGTCTGATATATTATAAAGCACATATCATCATTGGGAGGTATATGGGAAGCTTGTATGGAGTTAGTTGGCTTCCATATGCTCTAATTAATATATTGTTCTAGTATAAATACCAGTCTCCTGTTTTATTCTGATCTGACAACTGTAAAACCCTTTTGATCTCTTCATTGATTCTAGGTTGAACGTTGATTCTTAGCATATTAACAACTGGATAAAAAAATGAACCAATGAAGTCTTTGAAGATGAATTCAATAGAATCCTTTCTGAACAAGGATGTCCAAGAGACAACATATTGGGGATTACCCTCTGTGTCTATTTTTTGGAGGTTAACTGTAAACCTTTCTGATTGGAAATATAGAAACATATGAAACAAAATTGAGGTGTATTTGAATACTCCTTTTGGCAGCTTAACTAGCTGATCATGGATTGCATCTGTTAGGTATTAGGCAAAATGCAAGGTTGTAGCTGGAGGATGACCTAGGAAAAATATGGATAGGAAACCAATAATAGATGCATCTACATGTTCATCAAGGAAATATCCTAAAATATATGACAGCATGGTAACAATTTTTTTGGTTCTCTCTAAAAACATGGAAGCTGAGTATGGAGGATTGCTTTTAGGGGCTTCTACTGATGGAGGGAGGAAAGTTTGAAAGATTTGGAATCTTTTAGGAAAATCTAGCTTTAAGTAGAGTTTACTAAGGGCTTCAATAAATAATGGCACTTCATCAGGTTTTGGTTTAATCTGTAACATCTGATTTATGGATTGAGCAGTGATTATGAACAGGATTTCTTGGTTTGGGGTAACTAAAGCCCTCTCATTAGGAAAATAGTTGATGTGGCACAATCTAATGAGTTCTGGGAATTGAAAGGTTTGTGGGAATATGTAGTTGGGAAAATTTGAATCCCACAAATGGATATCATCTGCCTGGTCAATAAATTTATTATGGCTCCAATAGTGGAGCTCCAAAAGGTTGGATTCAGTCACAGTATCATTGATTTTTAAGTATTTATCGGCCAAAGGGGTATGGTCAACATCTACCACAGGTGGTTGCAAAGGGTTTACAGATATAATGCTCTGGGAAGCCATTAATTTGGTCAATTATCAATTTTTGTGCTTAATCAATGGTTTTAGGTGCTTAGAATTACTTGAAAAATGGTTGAATTTGGTCTGTAGAAGTCCAAGCGGCAGTAGGGTTCAATTCCTGTCGGAAATGGCTTCAAACTTGGTCAGTAAAGGTTTTTTGGTATTTTTGCAATTTCAACAGAGAATATGAAAATAAAGATTAAGAAATAAGGTTTTATTATTTTTTAACGTTGGGCTTATTGCAATGGTGCGGAGGTTTATTTGAAACATTGGTGGTTTCATCACAAGGCACAGAGACGGTTTGGCAGTTTATCGCACAATGAAAAGCATTTTGGCAGTTTTAGGATGGGGGGATGTGATATAATATGGGAGTGCCGTGTGGCAGGGGAGCGAGGGTGTGAAACCACTCATTTCACATCCCCCCATTGGTTTTAAAAATCAGACAGTGGGGAATGCGAAAGGTTTCGGGAGTGGTTAGATCTGGGTGGTGCCAATTGGACGATTGACGGGTTTTCAAAGAGGTGGAGTCGGGTATTATGAATACGGAGGGGTTTAATATAAGTGGGTCAGGGAATAATATAGTGGGAAGTTAAGAAATATATTAGGCGATAGGTTAATATAATTTCAGGAAATGTATTAAATCATAACGTTGAATATGATATGGGGGAGGTTTAAAATGATGTCGGGCCTGATATATATTAAGCACTTTAAAACTATGCAAAAGTGGGTTTTTCATGTTTTATTTGAATTATGTGGAGTTAGCAAAGGGGAAGGTGTTTTTACAAGGTAAAAGGGATTTAGGAGGGGAAAAGGATTTTTATCAAAGGGAAATAGATTTTTCAAGGGGAAATGACTTCCAAGAGTGGAAAAAGGGTTTTTTAGCAAGGGGAATGTGTTTAGAAAGATATTATTGATAAGAGATCAACAAAATGATGCTTTCCATAACTTGTGAAATTATTCTACCTACTCTTTATTTACCCTAGCATTTTTTATTTCCTTTATTGGGTGCATTTGATTTTGCTAACCATTTATTTTCCTTTGATAAGCAAGCTAATCTATTTCTAACCTTATATCCTCCAATGGCTCAGATTAAACTTATGAGCTCATTTTATTCTGTACCTAACTACTAATCTGCCAAGATTAAATGGTTTGGTTAGATATTTATTCACTAACTTATCATAACATGAAATTTAAGGGCATGAATAATCAAGATTAAATTGTATGATCATATTGCATTGTGGCATTTTGGACAAGTTGCACACAATTTCATTTGCATGAGTAAAGTAAACTAAGAGTAGTGGCATTTGAATGTGCAACACTTTCAAAATTTATTTTTGTTTCTTTTTGGTGGGGTTCTTATTTTATATCCTTTTTTGATCTTCTTTTCTTTTGGTCCTTTGGTTATTCTTTTAGGACATGCCCTCTTTTCATTTTTTAATATGGGAAAACATTTGCAGAAATCAAAGGTATGTACAATATTAAAAGACTTAACATAGTCAATTCAAAATTATGATCCCTATCATTATAGGACCCTAACAATGGCTCCACTTGGGGATGGCATCTCCTGGTGAGATGTCAATAACTTTCTGATCAGTGGCCTTGGAACTTTGAATTTGCTTGCCTTGGAACTATTTTCTGTGATCTCCTTTATTCAAACATGTGATGTTATATATTTTTAAAGCTTAGGGCCTTCTCTTTGGGCTTAAATGTTGCAAGATAAACATCCAATCCAATATAAACTTTTCTATGATATTTACAATGAGCAAAGTAAAACAAATGAACTATTGGTTAATATGGTGAAAAATAGTGCTTCAACATTCTACCTTGACTAGTCCACCTGGTAGATTTGTTCCATCTAACTCTTTCAAGAAAAATGCAATGTTTCCTCTGTAACCATAAATGATGTATGGGCCCTTCTAGAGAAAATCAAATTTCCCATGTTTTCCTTTGTCTTCCCTTCTAGAATCCCATTTGAGGACTTGATCACCTATGAATAAATCATCTTCTTTAGTTTTCTTATCAAATATCTTTTTTATTTTTTCTTGAATCACTTGAGATTTGATATAAACTTCTTCCCTGGTTTGTTGCAAATGAATTATTTGATTTATCCTCCTTTGTATGTCATTTGGTTCTACTTGCAGCTCTTGAATCATTATCATTACTGGCATGTACCAATAGATTTCTTGGTATTTAGTTTGTCTACCCATAAGGCATTAACCAACCTTTTATTCTAGGTTTTCTTGTTATCTTCTAATAGCTTTTTGATGATGTTGAGTAGGCTTTTGTTTGAAGATTTTTCTAGTCCAATACCTTGAGCGTTATAAGCAGTGGAATGACCTAGGGTGATATGGTATATGTTACAAAAATATACCATTTTCTTGGATTCAAATGCAACAGCATTATCAGTAATGAGCTTTTGTGGGCATCCAAATCTAGAAATAATATTGTTTTCAAGAAATGAAATAATGACAAAGTTTGTAGCTTTTCTAGAAGGGATGGCTTCTATCCACCTAGTAAAGTAATCAGTGGTTGTCAATATCCATTTATGTTGGGCTGATGAGGGTGGGTGAATTTCACCAATGAAGTCTAAACCCCATTGTTGAAATGGAATTTCTACAGAAATAGGTTTGAGGGGTAAAGGTAAGAGTTTCTTATTTCCTTCAAATATTTGACATTTGTTACAGGAGGTCACATACTTTCTCGCATCTGCAAAAAGGGTGGGCCAGTAAAAACTTGCCCTCAAAATTTTGTCAGCAGTTTTTTTCCAGTAAAGGTGTCCTCCACAATCTCCTACATGAAATTCCTGCATGATTTTGTCAGCTTCATCTTTTAATAAATACTTTAATAGAATGCCACCATGATCTTTCCAAAATAAAACATTATCTAAGATACAATATTTCATTGACTTCATTTTTAAGAATCTAATTTTAGTTCTAGATAAACCAAGAGGAGCTTGTAGATTAAGTAAAACAAATATAAGGTCTGCATACCAGGGTGAATCTATAAAAGATTCACTGATTTTTGGAGTCACCATATCTTCCTGATCATCTATATCAGCAATGAAATTTCAATCTAAGGCTTGACAGTTCGATTCAGCCATGAGTTTGGCCAAACCTTGGCCTTTGATCAATTTTGTAGGCTTCATTTCAATGTCATATTCTAGTATTATGGAAATCCATTTGCCTTATTTTCCATCAGGACCATTATGAGTTAGAATGTCCTTTACAAATTAATTTGGAACATATGCTATTATGTGCGAGTATAGAATGTATGCTCTGAAATATTGTATGGCTTTCACTAAAGAAATAGCTTGTTTTTCCATTACATTATACTTTAGTGTATCATCTCTTAAAGTTTTACTAAAGAAAGTAATGGTTTCTCATAACCCTAATCATTCTTTTGCAACAAGACTGCTGCAATGGTGTGTTCTGAAGCAAAATGAAAAATTACGAAATCTTTTTTGAAATTAGGACTTATGAGGACAGGTGTTTTAGTAAGGGCTTCTTTGATTGCTTCAAAATATTGTTTAGCCTCTACTGTCCACTTAAGTGCTGAATATTTTTTTAACATGTTATTCAATTCTCTGATTATTTCTGCTAAATTAGAAATGAATCTTCTAAGAAAATTTATTTTACCTAAAAATGCCTGTAATTATTTAATGTTCCTTGGATGACTGATGTTTAAGATTTCTTCTATTCTAGCAGGAAAAATTCTAATGCCCTCTTTTGAAATTATGTGTCCCAGAATTTTACCTTCCCCTAATCCAAAAAGTGACTTTTTAGTATTTAAGGAAATGTCAAACTCTCTACATTTTATGAATACTCTTCCTAAATGATCTAGATGTTCATTATCTAATTTGGAAAAAACTGTGATATCATCTAGGTAAATGACTAAAAAATCATGGATTTCCTTTGCAAAAGCTATGTCCATAACTCTTTAGAATGTTGCTCCAGCATTCATCAGTCCAAAGGGCATTTTCAAGTACATGAAATTTCCCCAGGGACTAGTAAATGCAGTTTTAGGTTGATCTTCAAGTTGGACTAGGATTTGGTTGTATCCAGAAAATCCATCAAGTAATGAAATTATGGATGACCCTACTACCCTTTGTAGAATATGGTCCATTTTAGGGAGGGGATAGTTATCCTTCAGTGATATTTTGTTAAATTTCTGAAATCAACATGGAGTCTGATTTCTCCTGTTTTATTTCTAGTGGGGACTAAATTAGAGACCCAATCAGAATATCTGATGGGTGCTATGATCTGAGCATCATACATCCTTTTAAATTCTTTTTCTATCAATGGCATAAGAACATGGTTAATTCTCCTAAGCTTTTGTTTAAAAGGATCCTAATTTTCTTTTATCGGTATCTTATGTTGGATAATGTTGGTATCATAAGACTTGAGGTATTCATAACTCCAGGCAAAGATACCTTGGAACTATTTAAGAAAACTATTGTACTTCATTTTTTCAGCTGGAGGTAATGCCTTGGATATCTTGACAAGCTTGGGATTTTCTTCTATTCCTATATTACATTCCTCTATATCTGACCTTAGGGGCTCCATTTTAGGTTTTCTAGCTACATCATTTGAGTCAAAAAGGTCTTCTAGTGGGGATAATCCCTTAGGCAAAAAGTTATCTTTGAGGTTTAAAACTTTTGATTCATCATTAATCAATTCCTCAATTTCTACTGTTTCTAATTTTTCTATTTATACTTTAGTGAATTTAGCTGGTTCTATTTTATTTGCATCATTTACATCTATCTCGTTATTTATGGTGTAATCTAATGTACAATCAGTGTCTATATTACAGTTTTGAAATTCTCCCTCAGAATTCATAAAATTATAAATTTGTGAGTCTTGTGAAAAATATTTGTCAATATTTCAAATTATTAAGTATGGTTGGCCTATGTCTTACCTCAGTAGTGTACTGATGATTTAGCTGAAAAGGTAACCTGCATGTACTGGAAAAAGTGGCCAAGCTATGTGCTTGCATATTCTACTTTCTTGGAATAACAGAAAAGTCATTTTCAAGAAAATAATTTATCAAGTCTAGTATTGTTTCTCTGTTTTGGCTGAGTCTAGGATTATTCACAAGATACTCTCCCTTGACCTATTTTATAATAATTTCTGTGTCACACATGATAGAAACTCTTTTGGCTCCAATTTTTCTTACAATTTTCAGTCCTAACACTAATGCTTCGTATTCTGTCATGTTATTAGTGCACTTGAAATTTAACCTAAAATCATGTCCTTTTGAATGATCATTCTCTAAATTATAGATCCATACTCCAGCTCATGCTCCTAATCTATTTACAGAACCCTCAAAATCTAAATGCCACATAGACTCATGAGTTATATTGTCACTATCAATTCTTTGTGTTTTTCTTCTACAGTTGTGGTTTTATCCTTGCCATTGTCTGAATTACATAGGATAAATGAGTCCATATCAGAATGCATAGAATAAATAGGATAATTCTATGTTTTTTCTTCACTAATGACCATGAATTTCATTAGGTTTTCTCTATAAATCTTTCTTTGCTGACCAAACACAAAAATGGTAGCATATGACATGTCTAATTGCAGTGATCCCTGTAATTTTTCTCCCCATGAGCGAGATAATCACATACCATATTTAGGAGGGATATCAGCAACTACGATATCCATGACAATACTCTTTGTTGGGAACTGGACTAGATTTACACACAAATCTTTTATCAGTCCAAGGCATTTAACTTGACTGGAATCAAATGAGAAGAGGTCTTTGTATGGTCTGGTGATGTCTAAGTTCAATTTCTCCATGACTGCTTTAGGAATTAAGTTATGAGATGCTCTTGAATCTAACATAGAATTATGTAAAATTTTATCATGAACATTTAAGCTAATGTAGAATGGAGGGACACCCCCTTGTTGATGTTTTCCATTAACCTCAGGACCAAATAATAACTCAGGTTGATCATCATTGAGGTTAATAGCATCTTCGCCTTCACCTACGTTTGGTGTTTCCGTGATTTGGGCTTTGTAGGAATCATTTTTCACCAAATTTGTTAAAGGAACTGGTATTTTCAATTTGGCTATCTCAGTTTGGATATTGAATGGAATTTGAGTTTTGTCTAATTGAATGATTTCATCTTTGCCAATTATGATTTGTGTATTTTTGTCTTCTTTATCAATATTTGGTAATTTAGTTTTTTTGTCAACTATTTCATTTTCAATTTTCTTGTATGGATCAGTTTGAGTAGCAGTTGATGTTATGTCTACATTCTTTGGTGTGGAATTTTTCTGAGTTTCTCTATGGATAATTTGTAGAACTTTGGACTTAGGAGCTTCTATTGTTTTCTTAGTTTGGGTTTGGACTAATTTCTTAATACGAGCTTTTGTGTTCTTTTTGCTTCTAAGGCTATATTGTTTATGAACTTCATAGAAAGAATATTCATAGCCTTGTTTGTAGTCAAAGGACTCTCCACATTCTAATTGTAACTATTGTAACATGTACAACTCTTGTTCTTCTTGGGTAAGAAAAATGGTGTTTTCATCATTTATTCCCATCAAGTTTATCTGGGTGTCCTAATATTCTTCATTTTGTTGTGAAATTTCAGCATAGTTTTCTTGGAAAGGTGTTCTAATCTGTTGATCGGGTACTACTTCTCTTTATTTACCAGTATTAGGATTTTTAATAAATTTGGGGTTTCTAATTTGAGGACCTTGTTGTTGATTTTCCCACTGAGGTTTTATTTCTATGTTTTCTAGTCTATCCATTAGTCTCTCCATACTTTTAGCTAAACTGTAAATCTTAATTTCCGAAGTGGATGGTTCTTCCTTAATGGTCACTCTCCTTTCATTCCTCATCCTAGATATTTTAGCTAATAAGTTAGCCTCTACACTAACTGCATCACTCTGCATCTCTTCTAAAGTTGCAAGGTTTCTTTCTCTTAATTGATAAGACATGTCAGCATCAAAACCATCAAGAAATTTGATTAGAGCCAAGTCTGGTGGGGGTCTGATATTCATTGGAATTGCATTATAAATGTTGTTAAAACTAGTACAGTAATCCTAAACGGATTCATTAGTAGATCTCCTAATGTTTTCATATTCAGATAATATCTGTAAAGGTTTTTTCTTTATTTCCCATCTATTAATAAACAATTGGCGGAAAGCAACTAAATCGGCGATATGACCAGCAGGTAAAGATTTGAACCATTTTTTAACATATCCTACTAATGTTTGTGCAAACAATATCATATGTACATCAGCCTCATCAACTTCATGCAATTCAAAGTAATGATTCATTTTATTTACATTTTTTTGAGAAGTATACTGACCAGTACCATCAAACTGAAATATTTTACTCTGGTAATCCTATGGCATGGCATGCAAAGGGGGCTGTAAGACTAAAAGGGCATATTTGGCTGCCATGGCTACGACTTTAGCTTGAATGGGAGGTAAATTAATGGTGCTTGGAGATGAACTTTAAGTGCTTGGAGATGAGCTTGAAGTGCTTGAAGATGAACTTGAAACACTTGAAGATGAGCTTGAAACTTTAGGTTGGAGAGGAATTTAAGGTATAAATGGTTATGTGGAATGATTGTTGAAAATAGGCTTTGTCTATATCTTTAATCAAAGTTGAGGTCAAAAAATCAATTTTATCAAAAGTGTCTAGAACTTGTTGATCTAAATCAAGTTGTATAGTTTCCTTCTTTGCTTCAATAAATTGAATAAAACTAGGATCTATTACAATATCACAGATTGAATTTTCAAATTTGGTTCTAAATAAAGAATGCTCAAATTATAAATCAAATTGAATATCATGTATACTTGATAACTCTTTTGGAAGTGAATTTGCTTTGATTAATTGACTACTACTTCCTAGACTTTCTAATTTTTTAGGTTTTCTTCAAATTCTGTCAGGATCATCAACAATTGTAGCAAGTTGTGGATCAGGATGAGCCCTAGTATAATATGTTCTTTTAGAAGCCGGAATTTTAACTTTCAATGATAATTTTTAACAACCCTTTAAAACCTTAATGTGAATGATGAGGAAAATTGTTTCCTTTAAGATTTATTTTAACTGAGGACTAATTTCCCCAGTATGGTCGCCAATATGTTATCTTTCTGAAATTTCCAAGGGTTGTTCAATGCGTTAAAAATAAATATTAGAGGTAACTACAAACCTAATTTGGATATTATGATCTAGCCTTCCTAATACTCAGAGAGGGTTCTCT
The DNA here is from genome assembly GCA_034641835.2 of Pinus albicaulis. Lineage (NCBI taxonomy): Eukaryota > Viridiplantae > Streptophyta > Pinopsida > Pinales > Pinaceae > Pinus > Pinus albicaulis. The sequence continues at coordinate 1,008,834,528 of CM076580.1, read as the reverse complement.
CTTAATGATTTAACCTTTTTTTTAATTTATTTTAGGCTAGTTATGTTTGCTTGATTTGGATTGATTTTAATTTGTTGGTGGAATTACTGATTTAGATGGATAGGTGCCTTTCTATTTTCCATTGGGCTATGGAGTCAATATACCATGAAAATAGAATAGGAACAAATTATAAAAGAAGTGTTACAGGGCAGGATAGTTGAGCAAAGTCAGATCTCAAGGTTGAATGGTGAAGTGGTTTTCAATCGAGATCAAGGAGAAATTAAGAATTCCTTAAACCAGATAATGAAGGAAGGTGAAGGAGGTCAATTGGGATCAGAGAGAAATTAAGGATTCTCTAAACCGGATATCAGAATAAAACATAAAAATGGATAACAATTCAAAACAGAGTGTATTTAAACAAATTCTGCAATAAAATTCATGTTATAACATTAAAATTTAGAACACAAACAAGTTTATGGAATAATTAAGAAAAGAACATGAACAATTGAAATTATACTTCAATGAGATAGCTCAACACATGAATCCTGTAAAGAAATGCCTTTATTACTTGTCCTATCTATCAACTGGAAAAAGGTACAATAACCCCCAAGTAGTAGATCAATCAGCTATAGAAATATTCAGAAATCCACACTCAATACTTCGAATTGATGAAGTATTTATACAAAACTTTACAAAAAATATCTTGTCAACTGACTAGAATTTATTTAAGGAAAATAAAATATCTTCATTCAGGAAGATAGTGACACCTAGTAACTGATTGAAATTGTTGTTTGTTGTTTTTTTCTTTCACATTGGCTGCTTCGTTCATGTTTTCTTCTCTTTCACGTTGTTTTTCATCGGAAATTGCTTTCACCTGTTTACTCATTAATCTGTGTGTTCTTTGACATGTCTTTGCTTTCACTTGTCATAGTAAATCACACCATTTTTCCCAGTTTTCTTCATTTGGGAGTTTAATCTTCATCATCCTCCGGTAAATTTCATCTGCCTGTGGGAATTCCTTTCAAAGAGGAACTACAGGAATATTCTTTGTCTACTTCCCTTATTTTCTTATCATAATCTTCATGTCTCATTAGTTTATCATTGATTACTAGAGGATTAGGCAAAACTTTATGTATTAATACATCAAATTTGTTCACTACAAGCTCCATAGTTTGACACTTGTCCTCAAGCTATACCATCATATTTCTCTAGGAAATTACTTTATGCACCTCTAAGATAATTTATGTTTTGTCGGTTATTCCTAATTCTTCCAATTCATGTTTTTTTTTAGAATTAAGGAACTTGATTATTTTAGAGGCTTCCTCTAGTTTCTTTCCAAGATCTTCTTAAAATTTTTGAATAGCTTCACTAGCTTGCTTTATCAAGTTATTCTTCTCAAATATAACCTGTATAGAAGGAAAAATATCATTAACTGATTTAATGATATTGGCCCACAACTGTTGTTTTACTTAGGCTAGAGGCTATGCTAATGTCAATTCCTTTTCTAAATTGTGTGCTTTTCCGTCAATCTGTTGGCTTTCTGTGTTTCATATTTATGCATTATTTGAGCCAATTTATTTTCATATTCTAAACTTTACTTGTTCTTTGATATTGTTAATTTCAGTAGTTTGTATAGACATATCTTGCATTGCTTTAATCAATTTTCTGGCCTCATTAGTGGGATGGGTTGTTGGCACTTCTGATGTTATTTTTGATGTAGTTGTTGGAACTGTTGTTGATACTGGAGTTGTTGTAGGCACTGGAGCTCATGTAGAAGCTATAGGAATAACAGAAATGGGAACTGATTCCATGTTGTCTTGCTTTTCCTACGCAAGTTTGTCCATTTCAGTTTCCATTTCTTTTAGTTGAGTTGTCAACTGAATGATGAGATTCATCATTTCATATTTTTTATTATCATTTTACAAAACCTCTTTGCTTTGTGGATGCTCTGTAGTTGGTAACTTTAGTTGTTTCTTCAATGCAGCTATGTATGCATTCTTCTTCTTAATAAGCTCTTATGATGCATTGACATCTTTTGGATTATAACCAACTTCCATTACCAAATCTTCAAGTGACTTTTTCCTATTATCCTTTGCTTCAGATGAAGCTTTCTCTAGCTTCAACTGTGTATTCATATTTTCTAGAGAATTATGTAACTTCTAGACACTTAAATATTTGTGTGTCACGGTGGAATAGATCATTTCTCTAGCCTTTTTGTGAAACTCAATCTGGTCTATTGGATGCACATCTTTGAAAAGGACTTCAAAGGTTTTATTCTTATAATCTTCTGATGTTTTTGGGGCCTGCACTTTTGGCTGTAGAAATTTCATTTTCATCTTCCTTGTTTTGTAGTCAAAAGCTAAAAATAATATGTTTTGATCACTGAGAGTTTTCTTTCAGTATTGGTTATATGTTACAGTCTTTAAAGCTTCATTTCTAATTTTGATTTCCTTTTATTTTTCCATGATATCTTTCTCTTTCTCCACTAGTTTTCTAGATGATGAAACTTCTACACTATTCTGTTTTTGAATGATTTGTGCACTAGAGGTTGATGGTAGATGTGTTTCTTCTAAAATTGTTGGGGGTGCATCATCTCTGACAATAATATATGTCTCAATGGTTTCAAATGTATCAATTATCTCTTCATGCTCTATCACTGGATTTAATTTGGTCTTTTTTCAATACATAAGCTTGAATTTTGTATCTGAAGTCATTTCTGAAGAATAAGAGCCTTCCTCTCTTGCCATATTTTAATTTATGTCCTGTGGGGCTAGAATAAGCAGGATGGAACTAGTATCAACCTTCTTTTCCACCTCATGTAAAGTGTTTTCCACCCACTCTAACTGGTTGGAATACTTTTCAACTTCAAGCTTTGACTCATGAATGAAAGGGGTCACTTTGAATTTGACTCTTAACATAATTATGACACCCAAGGGGTCATAAGACCATTTGAAACTGCTACTGAACTTGAAATCTTGTAAACATTTGTCTGCTTGATGTCCATCATTCCTACTATTGCATGTAAAAGGCCCTAGCTGGTTCTTAATATTGAATTGGGTCTTCTTCTTAGTTGAAAGGAAGTTGATTTCATCTAAGTTTAGGATTTTTCTGATGTATTCTAAAGAAAATATCCTCATTGGGAGGTATTTGGGAAGCTTTTATGGAGTTATTTGGCTTCCATACACTCTAATTTATGTATGGTTCTAGAATAAATATGTTAGGTCCCTATATTACTAGTATAGTCCATTATTTTTGTTATTGTAACCCCCTTATTGTTATTATTGTACCCCTGTAACCCCCATATTGTTATTAGTGTGCCCTTAAATTACTATTGTTAGGTCGGCTAGGATTACGTTGTGGCCCCACTACGATTACATTGTGGCCCCATGGACTCCTATATATAGAAAGGAGGTTTTGTAATTTGTATCATCAAAGAATTGTTCATTCATGTAATGTATTGGAGGTTTCCCCCTCAAAGTGGCTTATTTATAAGGTGTTGATATCTCTTTTCTTATATTTTTGGAGCTGGTTTCACAACATTTGGTATCAGAGGTTTGGATTCTAGGGTTTCGCTGCTCCAAACAGGTCATCGTGGCATTTTCGCTATACCTTCTTTTATACGAAGGTTTAGAAGCTGAAATTTTTAGAGTCCAAAGCCAAAATCCTAAGGAACATCGTTGCAAAATTTTAGAGCTTGGTTCATAATATTTTCGGAGATATGATCTGTGGAAGTCTGGTCTTTTTGCAGGCTCCTGAATTTCACTTAAAAAGGTCATCACGAAATTTTCACTGTGACTTTGTTTCTACGAAGGTTCACAAGATGAAACTTTTAGAGTGCGAATTTGAAGTCCTAAGGAACATCATTGCAAAATTTTAGATCTTGGTTCACAATATTTTTGGAGATATGATCTGTGGAAGTTAGGTCTTTTTCAGGTTCCCGAATTTCATCTCAAAGAGGTGATTGTGGGAAAAGCTTCATACTTCTCTCTCTGAGCATAGGATTGGAATTCTGTAAAAAGTGACTGGAAGTACACGGACTGTAGTTTCCTGTCTATAAATTTCAAAGCCAAAGGAGCAAACAGTGACACATGGTAAGTTGTAAAAGTTCACTCTACTGAACTAGTCCATAATTAGGTCATTGTGGGAGATTAGACATAACTTAGTCTTGAAGAATCCAAATCAAGTCAGACCAATGGAATTCGAAATAACCTTCAGAAGACTACTACAGAGTCGAATTTTAGATATTGAGGATCTGCAAGTATATAGATAATTCAATTTCAATATCGAGCTCCTCAAAATCAAGTAAAAGGTGTGTATTTTTTTTTTCGAATTGCATAAGTCTTGTTTGAAGAATTAAGTTTAATTTATTCCAAGGGCACATTATAGAATAGATATCAGTATTGGATTCTCAAATGGCCCCTAAAAATAATTCAACACGCATTAAGCCTTTATAAGGCTCTATTATGACTCATGAAGACGAAGAATGACAACATGACATATCAAAATTACAAAAGCAAGTGCAACAAATTTCGCTCTCACAAAGAGCAACAAAAAATGACATGGAAGTTTTGAAGAAAGGCATGGAAACTAACATGGATGGTTTGAAGAAAGGCATGGGTGGTTTGAAGAATGGCATGGAAGCTAAGATGGATGGCATGGAAGCTGGCATGGAATCTAAGATGGATGACATGGAAGCTAAGATGGAAAACATGAAGAATGATCTAAAAACAAACATGGAAGGTTTGACAAAGTTGATACAAGAAATGTTTCCTAATGGTGAAAAGATAGTAGAGGAAACTCATGATGAGAACAAAATAAATGTTAATCATGATTTCATAAACTCTAATGTTGGAGGAAAGAACCACCATATTCCAAAAATGGATATGAGGAAGTTTGATGGAAAGGATCCTGTAACATGGATACTACAGATGGAGCAATATTTTGATCTCCATAACGTGCAAAACACACAAAAGGCACACATTGCAACTTTACATTTAGAACAAAATACATTTGTATGGTATCGATGGCTTTGCTCCCGTAAAAAAATTGTCACTTGGTCAATTTTTACGGAGGAAATGATAGCACATTATGAGGATACAAAGAGAAACACTTTCTTTAGCCAATTGATAAATCTCAAACAAAATTTTTCAGTGGGGGAGCACATTGAGGACTTCCAAAAATTGAATATAAGGGTAACTGATATTCCAGAGGAACATAGGATTGATCTCTTCATAGGTACTTTAAAGGATAACATCCAACATGAAGTTCGCGTTTTGGAACCTGATTCATTGGATAAGGCATTCAGGTTGGCAAGAAAAATTGAATGTAAAATTATGGCGACAAGGAAGCCTGCCACTCACTTCTATAAAAATGGAAGTGTTGCTACTCCTAGATTTCCACAACCCACAAGGTTGACACCACAACAATTGGAAGAAAAAATAGCAAAATGGATTTTCTATAGTTGTGATAGCAAATACACTAAAGGTCATAAGTGTGCTAAGAAGAAATTATTTTACATAGATTGTGAAGAGAAAGAAGAAAATGAACAAGAAGAGGATATACACCAGGAACCAGCCCTAGAAGAGGAATAAATTTTTCCGACCATATCATGTAATGCATTGGCAGGAATTACCACTCCTCAAACTCTCAATATAGAAGGACATATCAAGAAGAAAAAGGTAATAGTGTTGATTGATTCAGGTAGAACCCATAATTTTATTCATTGTAAGGTAGCCAAGGAATTGAATTATTTCCTATACCCAGCACCAGAATGTCAAGTGATGGTTGCAAATGGAGGAACTATAAATTGCTCTGGAAAATGGCATAATATCAAGCTAACCATGGGGGAATATGTATTGAATAGTCCAATGCTTTCCATTCAGAAAACAACATTTCGAACTCATGAGGGTCATTTTGAATTTTTGGTCATGTCTTTTGGCCTTACCAATGCACCTTCTACATTTCAAGGGTTGATGAATTTCATTTTCAAACCCTTCCTTAGAAAATTTATGCTAGTATTTTTTTTTGATATACTAATCTATAGCAGGTCTTGGAAGGATCATGTTCAACATGTTCACAAGGTGCTCAAACTACTGCAGGAGAAACAATTATATGAAAAAACATCCAAATGTTCCTTTGGAGTACAAGAGGTGGAATATCTAGGTCATATTGTATCTCACGAGGGTGTTAAGGTAGACCCTAACAAAATTAAAGCCATTAACGAATGGAAAGTCCCCACAACCATAAAGCAGTTGTGAGGATTTCTCGGTTTAACAGGGTATTATCGCAAGTTTGTTAAGAACTATGGGAGAATAGAAGCACCTCTAACAACATTATTGAATAAAGATGCATTTTCATGGACTCCTTAAGCAACTAAGGCCTTTGAACATCTTAAAGAGGCAATGTGCCTAGCACTAGTCTTAGCTATGCCAGACTTCACAAAAACCTTTATTGTGTAATGTGATGCCTCGGGAAATTAAATTGGTGTTGTTTTAATGCAAGAAGGCAGACCCATTGATTTTGAAAGTCCTCCAATCAAAGGAAAGTATTTACAGAAACCTATTTATGAGAAGGAAATTTTAGCAATACTGTATGCACTAAAGAAATGGAGAACTTACCTAATGGGAAGACACTTCAAGGTAAAAATTGATCATGATATTCTTAAACACTTTTTGGAACAAAGACTATCTTTAGAAGAGCAGCAAAAATGGGTCACAAAGATGTTGGGTTTTTACTTTGAAATAATATACAAAAAATGGAAGCTAAATGTTGTTATAGATGCACTCTCAAGAAAGAATGAAGAGGTGGAAGCATTTCTTTGTGCCATTTCTATTATCCAACCAGATTGGATAGCCAAAGCAAGAGATGAATGGAAGAAGGATGAAGAACTGTGGACAGTCATTCAAAAGTTGCAGCAATATCCTAGTAAATATGATACATTTAGTTGGAAAAATGATTCCTTATGGTACAAAGATTGCTTATATATTTGTAAGAATTCCCAAATAAAACAAAATATTCTTTTGGAATTGCACACTTCTCCTTTAGGAGGACACTTAGGATTTTTAAAGCCTTACCACAGGGTGAAGAAAGAATTTTTTTGGGATGGCCTTAAATCTGATATTCCAAAGTTTGTGGCGGAATGTTTGGTTTTCCAACAGAATAAATTTGAGACAGTTAAGACCTCAGGTCTTCTACAACCTTTATCCATTCCAAATCAACATTGGGAGGATATTTCAATGGATTTTATCACAGGTTTACCTAAGTTCGAAGGAAAGAGTGTCATCATGGTGGTAGTTGATAGACTTACCAAGTATGCACACGTTTGTGCATTATCTCACCCATTTAAAGCAAGTACAGTTGCTACTACATTTATGGACACAATTCAAAAGCTACATGGGAACCCAAGGGTTATTGTGAGCGACAAAGATCCCATTTTTACTAGAAATTTTTGGACGGAGTTATTTTCTTGTTTGGGTACTCAATTAACTCATAACTCATCCTATCATCCTCAATCTGATGGTCAAACTGAGATAGTAAATAAATGTTTTGAAGGATATCTTCATTTTTTTGTATCTGATAAACAAACAAAATAGGTCAAGTGGTTACCTCTCACTGAATGGTGGTATAACACTTCCTTCCATACTGCAGCAAAAATGACCCCATTTATGGCACTTTATGGATATCATCCACCATCCATCACATCATCTTTAAGATAAAATTCGAAGGTTCAAGAAGTGGAAGATCACATCAAACATCAACAAGAAGTTCTCCAACTCTTAAAGGATAACCTGAATTTAGCACAAAATCGAATGAAACAACAAGTAGATCAACATCGTAGCGAGAGAAGTTTTGATGTAAGAGACTGGGTATTTTTACGGCTACAACCATACAAAAAAATGTCCCTCAAGCAAGCTAATAAGGATAATAAATTATCGCCAAAGTATTATGTTCCTTACAAGGTGTTGCAAAAGATTGGTACTATGGCATACAAATTGGAGCTTCCTGCTTCTTCACGAGTGCATCCAGTTTTTCATGTTTCATGCTTAAAGAAGGTTACAGGTGAAAATCTTCCAGTTTAAACAATATTTCCAGAACTTGATGAGGAAGGAAAAATCATATTGGAACTTGAAGTGGTCACGGAAACAAGAACTCAACAGCTACGGAATCGATCAATTTCATAGTATCTCATCAAGTGGAATAACTTACCTACTGAAGATTCTACATGGGAGGATGAGAATTTTATACAGAAGCACCCAGAGCTACTTAAGCATTGAGGACAACACTTTTTTGAAGGAGAGGGGCATGTTATGTCCCTATATTACTAGTATAGTCCCTTATTGTTGTTATTGTAACCCCCTTATTGTTATTATTGTACCCCTGTAACCCCCATATTTTTATTATTGTGCCCTTAAATTATTATTGTTAGGTTGGCTAGGATTACATTGTGGCCCCACTAGGATTACACTGTGGCCCAATGGACTCCTATATATAGAAAGGAGGTTTTTTAATTTGTATCATCCAAGAATTGTTCATTCATTTAATGTATTGGAGGTTTCCCTCTCGAAGTGGCTTATTTATAAGGCGTTGATATCTCTTTTCTTCTATTTTTGGAGCTGGTTTCACAAAAAAATATCGGTCTCCTGTTTTATTTTAATCTGGAAACTGTAAAACCCTTTTTATTGCTTCACTGATTCTAGGCTTAATGTTACTACTTAGCATATTAACAATTGGATGAACAAATAAATCAATGAAGTCTTTGAATATGAATCATGGAAAATTTTAGGGGCTAATATTCGCAGGTGGGCTAATTTTCCATGCTTTTTCCAAAAAAATATTCGCCAAATTCCATTTTTTTTTAAATTGATTCACCCAAATTTTATAGTATACAAATATTTTACCCTAAAAATCGCCAAAAAATTATATGTACTAATATAAAATGATGAGAAAACTAAATATTTTTACAAAAATAACAAAATAATTTTACAATTTACACATTGGGGACTGTTGAACCCTTAGTTAAACTGAGACGGGGGGGGGGGGGTGAATCAGTTTAACACATTCATGGACTTTTAAAACTTTTTCATTAAAAACTTATTTACACCTTCACTTCATATTCAACTTAATATGTGAGTAGTCTTATAATGTGAGCAGCAAGTATTAATATAATGAACAGTAGATTTAATATGAGAGCAGCAAGTATTAAGCAGATGAGATAAACCACATCAACACATAAACATCATGCACAGAGACACTAGATATAAGTGGAAACCAATAAAGGGAGAAAACCACATCTTATTATTGTTGTGATGCAAAGGCAAGCTCCAACTTCCTCTCACCACTAGTTTTCTATAAGCACCAACCTACAGGAGGCTCCAACCTCAAATTCTACAAGCTACAACTTGCAAGGAAGCTTCAACTCCCTCTTTTTCATAAAGAAAAATTTGCTGATTTACCTTGGATATCAACTCTTTTCTGTACCTTTGATTTCTTTTAATGTACTCCAATCTTTATATCTACTTGATTATTTATTTTTCTTCAATTCTGCATTCTCTTCTCTTTTATCAATTTACTCAGAGAAATGTACCATTTCAACTTTACAGTGGAATTTTATCTTTCTCCGGAGACTTGCCAATTACATCACAAACAATATAAACAGTTAAAAACTTTCATTCAATTACATTGTATATTTTGAATAGTACTCCTCTCTTCCTCTTTTCCTTCCTCATTCATCCAACCTCACTCTCTTTTTCATTTTATCTTTTATTCAGTTCCCTGTTCATTGCAATTATATAACTGATGTATGTACAACTTCCTTTTAATCAAACATAAAATAACTCTCGAAATTTTTATAAAACCTTTTTAACAACACTAATATATCAATACTCACAATCTTTATCATGAACCGTCAACAATATAAACTTTGGTTTTGTGTTTACAAGAAATGCTTATATAATATCTTCGGGCCCCATAGCATTTCGCACTGTATAATTGAACCCTCTATTCAATTTTAACTGAATACATTCGAAAGTAAAAAAAAAACTGTAATGTTAACGCCTGTTCTCCTTTCGACATAACCACTTAACCCACGCTGGCCCACACATTTATATTTTTATTATTTCATAAACAATAAACAAATGCTGGCCCATACCTTGTTTGTCACCTTGCAACTTCATTCATGATCCAATGGTGGATAATTCATCGTTCTTTCAACCTCTGATCCTACGGACATCGCGAGGTTAACTTGCACGCAGGTTAATATTCAATAGTTGTGCGATGGACTGGGCCCCAGCGTTTAAAAATCTCTCCACATCCGACGGCAGACAACACGTTACCTTGCTCCACACGATCCGATGGATATCACTCAAGTCACTTGCACGAATGATAATGCGCGATGGCACGCTGTGGAAGCGGTTTTGCGAATTCGCTCAAGGCCATGTGTCAACCGCTCTATGGAATCGCTCCGATTTCTTGAAAAATGCTTGTCCGTCGAAGGTGGTGTGATGAAACCTGTGTGGTGTTCCAAACCCACTTTTACTGTTCACTCCTGCACGGTTCCACATTTCTCTTTAACTCAGGGTTCCATCCATCTTTATTATTTATAAACTTCACTTCTGCTCACAATTCCGTTCTTTATACATTGACCCTTGGTTCATCGACATTTTAACACGGCGCTTTCATCTCTTACGACGCATAGCTCCATTCACACTGTGCATTTAACTATGGTTATGCCTCTCCTTTTGTGACATCGACCCTTCCGGCGATCGATAGGACCTTAGTCCATATGGCCCTTCAAATATATATGTGCAGAATCTCGAATGAACCCTTATTTCAGAGTTATTCGATCAATACAACACATCTAAGTTCAGAACAGAGGATCTTCATATATCTATACTAACCCTTATTTTATTCAATTCAAACGATACATCATATATCCTCAGCGCAACAAAATTGTTCATAAATCAAACCATTGGCATTAAACCTTAAGACAGAGCTTATCATGTGTTTCTCATATATTTTCTTATTGAACTCAAGGCCCACCACATAGAGGTTAAATCAATAATAGAGGCAATTTGGGAAATCGATCACTCTATGATCGATTCATAGAAACTTACAATCACTGCTTCAAATTTTAACACAAATTTTCAATATGCACTTCTTATACGCTCTCTCTCTGGGACTTAAGGCACTCCTCATGCCTGCCATTCATATATCAATCCCTTGGAACCAGATTTTAACCATACTTAAATCAATCCATTAGTGTGCATGATTCAAACAAATACTTTCATATATATACAGCGAAATAACTTACAGAGTCTCTTGATTCTGGCTAGATCTTCAAGTCAAAATCAACAGCCCTTCTGTAACTCTGCCTCTAAACAGGATATGGATTTTCTTCATTTATCTACAGAACTCCAAAATCCTTCACCACAGAGTTTATTTATTCGACACACACCACACCTCATAATTGCACACCTCAGCATCATAGACCTATTTAGACCCCCAATTACAGAGTCTCACACTAACCCTACTACAGTATTTCCATTAATTCATTGGTTCCAATACACACAATTCCAAAGTTCTTCATCAACATATACAAATGAAATCAACTACAAAACCCTCCTTCAATTAATTGCCCTGTCTCTCCCTAGCAGCTCTCTCCTTTTCCATCTCCTTTGCCTTTGTTTCCTCTTATGTCTCTGCTACCTTTCTCTACTAATTTTCTTCTCTCTTTGCCTTGTTGTTGTTTCAGGTGTTCCTCCTTTGCCATCTCTGTTGCCATCAATGACAACATTTCCAACAGGGACTACTAAGATTCCCCAAGTTTCTAAAATTTAAGATAAACATCCATCCTAATAATTTTCCCTGATATGAATTCAGTAGAATTCTTTCTGATCATGGATGTCCAAAAGACAACAGATTGGGGATTACCCTCCGTGTCCAGTTTTTGAAGGTTAACTGCAAACCTTTCTGATTGGAAATATATAAACATATGAAACAACATTGAGGTGTATTTGAATACTCCTTCTTATGGAAGCTTGACTAGTTGATCATGGATTGCATATGCTAGGTATTAGGAAAAATTGAAGGCTATAGCTGGAGGCTGACCTAGGAAAAAGATGGATAGGAAACCAAGAATAGATGCATCTACATGTTCACCAGTGAGATATCCTAAAATATATTACAACATGGTAACAATTTTTCTGGTTCTTTTTGAAAAAATGGAAACTGAGTATGGAGGATTTCTTTTAGGGGCTTCTACTGATGGAGGGAGGAAAGTCTGAAAGATTTGGAATCTTTTAGGAAAGTCCAGCTTTAAGTAGAGTTCAGTAAGGGTTTCAATAGATAATGGAACGTCATCAGGTTTTGGTTGAATCTATAACATCTGATTTATGGATTAAGTAGTGATTGTGAATAGGATTTCTTGGTTTGGGGTAACTAAAGCTCTCTCATTGGTAAAATAGTTGATTTGGCACAATCTAATGAGTTCTGGGAATTGAAAGGTGTGTGGAAATATGTATATGGGAAAAATTGAATCCCACAGATGGATATCATCTGCCTGGTCAATAAATTTATCATGGCTCTAGTAATGGAGCTCCAAAAGTTTGGATTCAATCACAATATCATTGATTTTGAAGTATTTAGCAGCCATTAGGGTATGGTCAACATCTACCATAGGTGGTTTTAGAGGGTTTATAGATATAATGCTCTGGGAAGCCATTAATTTGTTCAATTGTCAATTTTTGTGCTTAATTAATGGTTTCAGGTGCTTAGAATTACCTGAAAAATGGTTGAATTTGGTCTGCAGAAGTCCATGTGGCAGCAGGGTTCAATTCGTGTCGGTAATGGCTTCAAATTTAGTTGGTAAAGGTTTTTTGGTCTTTTCGCAATTTCAACAGAGAATAGGCAAATAACAGTTAAGCAATAAGGTTTTATTGTTTTTGAATGTTGGGCTTATTGCAATGGCATGGGGGTTTATTTGAAACAATTGTGGTTTCATCACAAGGCGCGGAGACGGTTTAGCAATTTATCGCACTGTGAAAAGAAGTTTAGCGGTTTTAGGATGGGGGGGGCGTGATATAATATGGGAGTGTCGTGTGGCAGGGGAGAAGGGGTATGAAAGCACCCATTTCACACCCCCCCCCCCCCCCATTGGTTTTAAACATTAGACAGTGGGGAATGCGAAAGGGTTTGGGAGTGGTTAGATATGGGTGGCACCAATCGGACGATTGACGGGTTTTCAAAAAGGTGGGGTCAGGCATTATGAATGTGGAGGGGTTTAATATAAGTGGGTTGGGGATTAACATATTTGGGGGTTAAGAAATATATCATTCGATAGGTTAATATAATTCCGGGAAATGTATTAAAGCGGAAGGGTGAATATGATATGGGGGAGGTTTAAAATGATGTGCAGCCCGATATATATTAAGCGCTTTAAAACTATGCAAAAGTGGGTTTTGCATGTTTTATTTGAATTATGCAGAGTTAGTAAAGGGGAAGGGATTTTTACAAGGGAAAATGGATTTAGGAGGGGGAAAGGGTTTTTATCAAAGGGAAAGAGATTTTGCAAGGGGAAATGACTTCCAAGAGTGGAAAAGGGGTTTTTTAGCAAGGGGAATGTGTTTAGAAAGATATTAGTGATAAGAGATAAACCAAATGATGATTTCCATAACTTGTGAAAGTATTATACCTACCATTTATTTACCCAAGCATTTTTTATTTCCTTTATTGGGTGCATTTGAGCTTGGTGACCCTTTATTTTCTTTTGATAAGAAAACTAATCCATTTCTAACCTTATATCCTCCAATGGCTCAGATTAAACTTATGAGCTCATTTTATTCTCTACCTAACTATTGATCTACCAAGATTAAATAATTTGGTCATATATTTATTCACTGACTTATCATAACATGAAATTTAAAGGCATGAATAATCAAGATTAAATTGTATGATCATCATGAATTGTGGCATTTTGGAAAATTTGCACACAATTTTATCTGCAAAAGTAAGGTAAACTAAGAGTAGTGGCATTTGAATGTGCAACACTTTCAGAATTTATTTATTTTTCTTTTCGGTGGGGTTCATATTTTATATCCTTTTTTTATCTTCCTTTGTTTTGGTCCTTTGATTATTATTTTAGGACATACGCTCTTTTCATTTTTTAATATGGGAAAACTTTTGCAGAAAGCAAAGGTATGTACAATATTACAAGACTTAACATAGTCAATTAAAAATTATGATCCCTATTATTATAGGACCCTAACAGGTTCAAAGGTAGATTTGTGTTTCAAGTGCATGAGTAGTTCTAGTTAAATTCAACTCATCTTTTCCACTATTTTCATGATAAGTTTGTTGATGATGAATGCATGAGTAGATGTCTTTTTTGCAGGTTTGTTTATAGTAGTGGAGAAGTACCCTTTATGCACTATCACTTTGATTTTAAACCCTCCATCAATCACCTTCCATTCCGCCACCCACAATCGTATCTTGGACACCATCATCACACCATCGAGAGTAGCCCTTTTGGTGCAAGACAAGCCTTTTGAGAGTTCTGAGTTTAGCCAAGGGGGTTGGTCATCCTCCATTTCCTTGGATCCATATTTCCCTCACCCGTCCTAGCCTTCCTTCCACCATTTACGACCTCCAAACCCTCTCGTCTTGTTTCTTGTAGCATTATAGGACATCCTGTAGCAAAACGGGAATCCTATAGTAGCTTCCTGTAGAATTATATAGAACCCTCTACTTAATCCAAAAATCACTCCTCCACCTCACCTGAGCCTAGAAATGACACTAGTGTTCCTCCAACTCTGAATTTTTGGTTCAAGGACACCCAATCTCCCTCTTCTCTTGCTACAAAACAGAGTAATTTAAGTGTGATTAGCTCATCATAAGATACATCATTAAGCACAGTATTTAGAAAGAATTAGAAAGAAGTCAGTTAGTCATTGATTCAACATGTGTGCAAGGATAGATTAGTTCCTTTTTGCCATTCAATTCGTTAGTCTAGAAAATGAATGCAATCTAGTATAATTTCCCTTCTTGTAATTAGAATGAGTGTTAGTCCTTTTTCATTACAAAAGTAGACATTAAATAGATAAATGAATGCAACCTAGTGTAGCTTCATTTCTTTCCAAGAGAGTAATGATAATTATTTTCTTTCAATCTTAGGTTGTAGTTAGAAGTGTGGAAAAATTCATTTTTCAAAGTAGCCCTAGTTACCAACACCTCAGGGAAGAACTAAGATGAGGACAACATGAGTAGAGCTCATCTAATGTGCATATAGCACTGTCACTTCCATGTTTGTACGAACCCCGAGTTGATAATTAAAGTTGAGTAGCCTCTAGGAGTTCCAGTACTCTTGGTGCAATACCAGGGCTCACCAACACTCTTCTTTCAGGCTGCCAGAATGGTCATCTTAGAGAATATGTTGATGACCACAAAAACACAGTTGTTTCCATGCTTAGTAGAAGGAAGGCCCGACATGTAATCCATGGAGATGGATTCCCAAGGTTGACTAGGAGTAGGTAGAGGATTTTATATGCCTTGCTTCTTGATGGTTGGTTTGGAAATGGTGGAGGCAGTGCAGGATCTGATGTACTTCCCAACATCTTGTCGAAGGTTCAGTCAATAAAAATTCTTTTGTAGTACTGCCATTGTTTTCTCTACCCCGAAATTTCTAGCGACCTGGCTATAGTGCACTTCCTAAATAATCTTGGTATGCTCACTTGAAGGAAGAAATAGGTGTCCTAGATGGCATAATAGTGCATCTTAGAGGTGATAATTTGGAACTTACTTTCCTTCCAGGAAAATTGGGTATGTGTTGCCTAATTCTAGATCACTTTTGTAAAGAGTCTACTAGGTTCCCGTGATTTTTTAGATTGGTGAGATCAAATGCACAATGTAACATCAGACCAGTCTTTGGAGTCCTAGGACCTATCCTTCCTGGACATAGAGAGGACTATCTCTATTTTTGCAAAGGACGTGAAATTGTTTGCTTTTAGGGTTTGATTTTAGGCTAGTTCTTAATTGTAGGGTTTTTTGTTTATTTTGGTTGGGTAGATGATCAAGTAGAATAGATAGAGTGAGTAATCTTCAATTCATTGGGCTATAGAGTCAATAAAATTCATGGAAAGTTTCAAGAATAAATCAAGTTGGATCACAGGGAAAATCTAGCATGGTCAGATGGATTTTCAAGGTTTTTGTGAAATGAAATGAACATCAAGTTTGTGAAAAAAGTAGGGCAAAGGCCAATTAATAATCCTTTATCATATACTTAAAACAAGAAGGGACTTCAACACTATTTTTTATAGGCCAATTTGGGCACCATTCCCAATGAATTGGTTACCTGGGCATCATTTCCAGGACCATGAATAGGGTCCATCATCCCCTATCATTTCAGTTGGTACATGCCCTAAGACAAAGAACAAGACAAATCAATCAAAGACTTTCATCTGCAAAGGTTTCCAATATTTTAAGTTTATAATATATCATATGAGAACTCATCAATGCTGCCTCTAAAGGGACTAAGTGTGTTTCATATGCAATTATCCCTATGCAAGGCTGCTCTGCAAAGCACTTCCCAACATCCAAGGGTGCATTAGTCACATTGGGAGCGAAATTCTCATTGTTCCAGAATCTCCACTTGGCCAGTGCCTTCTAGAAGAGTTCACATGTGTCAAAATTTGAATCCATGTGTCCATTTTACATCTAAAAGATTGGTAACATGTCTTGCCTATTATTGGAAATTCATTGATTGTAAATCTACCTTCATCTCCTCTATAAATTCAGCATATATCTTAGTGTTTGAGAAGGAAGAATTTTTGTAGAGAAATGCTGGTGGAATTTCAATTGAGAAGATTGATTTGAGTGACATATTGCTGGAGATATTTGCATTGTGATGAATCTGGGATGATGTTGGAGATGGTGACACTAAATCAATCACTGGGTTGTAACCTCCCCTTCTATCATCAATAAAGATTAATGCTTATTTTTCCCTATATGAATCTGTATAAGCTTTGATTTCCAATATCATGATTTCTTAGTTGATGTATATGGTTTATGCTTTATTGATTTAGCTAAATAAATTGAATAGACATCTATATTATTGCTATCTCTTATTGTTTAGTGTTCATTCTTGCAAGAAATATTTTGCACAACTGGCTAGAATTTGAAGCTACAACAAAAGTGACAGAAGGAGACGTTGGAAGTGCTTGGATCCCAAGTAGGTTTCTTATTTCATTCTGTGAGTATTTTTACAGTTAGGAAAGATAGTCGTAAATTATTTGACCTGTTGTTATATATTAGCACCTGTCTGGGGAAGAATTTTTTATCCGTAATTCATAATTCCGCATAACAAATTAGCGACTCCACTGGGGAAATTAATCTTTATCCTAGGTGTTTTAGCCTCTGACTTTCTCTGCTTATTCACCCAGTAGTTGTTACTCACAAATATTAGGCTTTTTGAAATCAAAATTTGCAAAAGAAGTGTGTTAAACAGTTGTGGTTTTCCTTTTACACTGCGCCCAATGCACTCTTGGACAGGACACAGTGCTTTTCATATCACTATCTCCCTTTTAGGCTTGCGTTGCAAAGCACTGTCTCTCTTTAGAGACTGTGTTGCCTCCTGAAACCATCCAAATTCCCTTGAATTTGACTTTGCAATTTGTTTCAATTTTTTTGCTATTGTGTTTCGAAAATCCAGTGCCTCATATTGACCAATAAACTTATCTACCTCTTCCTCCTTTGAAATAAAATTTGTTTAATGTTTGTTTAAAGCATTTTTATTTATCATTGACGAATTAATTTCAAAGTATTTTTATTATTGTATTAGATCTATTTGCTTTTGAAAAAGGAAATTGTCGTAAATTATTTGTTTCCTGATAGGAGAAATTGTTGTTTCATTCCTCATTTTTCCTTCAAAAGAGAAATTGTTGTTTGTATTCCTCATTTCTCAAAAGCAAAAGGAATTTGTTTTTGTTGATTTAGTGCACTTAGTTTATTTTCTGCATTCATAACATTAAAGGAACTGAAAAGAAAATTCTGCATTTTCATGTAGTGGTTTGTGTGTTTTGCAAAAGGAACAATTAGGAAATATGCATTTAGTTTGTGTTCTTTGATTTTTTTTCTCGCAAATTGATTACTCTTTCCCTCTAGTAGCTAGGATTTTCATTGAAAAACTAAAAGTGAAAGATTTCTTATCATTCTTAGTTTGCATGTTAGGAATTTAAAATACATCATCGTGGTGAAACTTTGAAAGGAAAATTTATAAACAAGATCAACTTAAAATTTATCTCAATTTACCTAACAAAGCATTGGAACCATAACGATAACATTTAGAAGGTCTAGGCTAGAGATGTGTTCGGCGTCGTAAAACATAGAAGTTGTCGTTAACTTGTCTGCGATCCATTCCAAGTGTGATACCTCACTCCACATACGTAAGTATATCGTAGATCGTCCACATACTTTCAGGTATATTGGGTGGTGTTACAGTACAAAAAGTATAAATGGGTGCTCTCACTGTGCGATTTCGCATTAAACAACGCTAATACGGACTTGGGCCTCCACGTACCTTTGGGTATATTTGGGAGGACAAATTTAGGTTGTTATCCATCCATAGTGAATCGATTTGGTCACCTTTTAAATTGTGAGACACCAAACACAGCATTTGGGGAGATTGCTTGCCCGTACTTCTTGGTTCGCTAGGAGGTATTCTGCAGTTCACAGTATCTTAGTAAACCCTTTTTCCTAGCATTACCATTTTATTTTTTTTATTTGTTTTTGGTTAAAATAAATCAGTAATCATGGAATAACAAAATCCTTTCCCCCGTCGTTCATGTAGATTAGCATTGAAACCACCTTTACCACCAAAAGTTGCTCCTGGGTAAAGGCGACACCACTCTACCGAAACTAGCACTATCAGTACCTCTGGTGAAGCATCATCTTCCCATAAACCAAAGTTAGCTTAAGTTGTTTCTACACATCCCAGTTCATCTACTGTTTTCGATACATATTCCTCACAGCTACCCATGGTCACGATCCATCCAATCTATGAAACCATACCTTCTAAACCCGACGTTGTTCAACTGGAAGTTGATCCGAATCCCATTGTGCTTTAGGGGGCAATTGTTATTGGTCAAATTGGACATCATCCCCAGGAAAAATGAAATAGGGTCTATCATCCCCTTATATTTTAGTTGCTATATTCCCTAAGTGGAGAAAATCTTGATCCCGAAGTCGAACAAAAATAAGTTGTTCCTGTATTGGCTACTCCACAATCTGTTGTAGCCATTGAGTCTCCAATATCGCACAGTAAACCACCTGAAATATAATTTGGGCCAGACGGAGAAGTTCCTCCACCTAGTTTGATTTCGATTGAAGAAATATCACAATATGAGACACCTTTAACTCTAACTCATTTTCAATAGGAGCTTTACCTATACGAGTCTTTTCCTCAATCACCGTCCTCTGCTTTTGTTGATCTTGTTTCACTTCGAGTTTCCATAGATTCTATAGGGTATACACTGGGTCATTTTACCATGGCTGAGATAACATCCCAGACTGAACCATCTATTTCAGTTGCGACAACATCTATTGTTGCTTCATCTTCGACGTTTTGTCCATTTAATTCACCCATTTCATCATCTGGAATCCTATCTGGTTCCTCCCTTATGAGTGTTGAACAGCTTGATCCTTTATTCACATCTTCAGTGCAATATCAAGCTGATCCCATCAGTTATTTCCCTTGGTGGCCAGTGATTTCATAGAAATTACCCTCTGAAATTCCAAAATTCAATGAAAACCCTGGAGAATACCTATCAACGCATGTTATAACTTATCATTTATGGTGCTCATCAAGCTCCTTAAATGATGACTTCGTCAGACTATGTATTTTCCAGCACACACTCACTACTCCAACAGCACTATGAGGATGGTTCTTTTACTATGTCAACCTCGTTAAAAAATGAAATAGGTTATGAGGATAGTTATTTTTTCTTGTGTCAACCTTGTTAAAAAATGAAACAAGTTCCTATGAGGATAGTTCTTTTTTCTTATGTCAACCTCGTTAAAAAATGAAACAAGTTCCTTTGAGGATAGTTCTTTTACTGTGTCAAACTCGTTAAAAAATGAAACAGGCGATGAGCATAGTTCTTTTCCTATGTCAAGATCGTTAAAAAATGAACCAAATCCTCTCCTAATTACGACGAGTCTTCCATCTGATCTTGTAAATGAACCTTCATTCCATCCATCTATTAGTAACCAGTAATCTACTTAGGTGAATGAAATGAAGCTTGGGGGGCATCTTCTCTTGCAGGGGGCATTCGAAATTTTCTCTTGCAGGGGGCATTCAAAACATTCTTACCAATTGTACGCAATCAATCACTAAAGTTTGAGGGAAAAACAATTTCAGAGCTCCAAAACACAATTGGTAACTATTGAATGGTAAAAATGAATAGTAAAATTGTTTTTATCTAGTCATTTAATTGTTTGCAATGAATATTTATTGCTATGACTATGGTTTTATTATATTTTTATCATGAAACGGGTATTTTTAATCCATTTGATGTTGTTCTAAATAGGTCTTACAACTGATGAACAGATTAGTTGTGCAAATTTATTTCAAGAATGATTTGACCACAAAGCATACTTTTTCTCCTTATTTTTCGAGCTTTGTTTAAAATGAAAAAACATTTGAAGCACACTTTTATCTCTTTTTAGAGCTTAGATAACAGCGAAAAAGGAACCCCTGGAGTCTTCTTTCAGCTCTTTTCAGACTCCAATAATGTGAAAATATTTCCGAGCACTTGTCTTTTCAAGCTCGTAAAAGTAAATGAATTGATATCTACTCAGTATAACTTTAACCCTTTTCCAGACTGAGATAGATTATTTATGAAAAAGGAATACCTTGGTTGAACATGACTAAAGAGGTTCTCTCAGATATTATTTTACACTTTTTCGGATCTGAGCGAAAATTTTACTAAAAATTACTTATGTAGTTTTCTTTCGTCCTCTTTTTCAAACTCTCTAAATATGAAAAAGGATCAGGCTATCACTGTCGTTAAGCTCGTTAAAACATAAAATAGCGACGGGCTTGTTGATCATGGCAAGAATCGAGTTTCATTCATCGCTAGACTCATTAAATTATTAAATAGTGATACATTATTCACCCGAAGGGTTGAATTATAGATCAAGAAAATGTTATCCTCCTCAAGCTTGTTAAAAAATAAAGAGGTATTGGTCAACAAATGACTGGGGAAATTTTGGTAAAAGTGAGCAAAATTCTTTATGGTAGAAAGTCACTCTTGAACATGACACTTCCTTCACTCCATGTCTGTGACTGTTTGGGTTGGGTAATCATCTTGACGGTGAATTCATACCTATGGTTCATCATACCTTCACTTCGGTTTTGGGTTAATGCTGCCAACTCATCTCAGTGTCGTCGATATGTTCAAGAGAATTCATCCAGTGAATAACTCATCCTTCTACAATACTCATAAACCTTCATTCTCATGACCGTCATCCCTTAAAATTGCTATGTCAAGTCATACCCTTGTCTCTGAAATCAGTAACTCCCGTTTCACAATAAGGTGACTTCCTATCAACAACAAATCATTATCCAAGAAGTTCACTTAGAAACATCAAATTCCAATACCATGAGGCTTGTTATAGCATCGACAAGATCCTCGCTTCTGGAAATTTGACCAAAATATATTTTGTTTTGCATTCAACATCAAATCATTTATTCACACCTTACGAAATGTGCTACAGTATCTTGAGGGCCATTGACATCAATGGTGGTTCTCTCACATTTTTTAACAGCTCACATCATTGGCTGGTAATCAAACAATGTCTTTCCATGTTTGACTACAAATCATATATTTGCATGGCTAGACTTGTACCCGAATGATCGAGTGAACGAGATAAGAAGACCCTAGATCTAGTTTCAGCCATCTGGGCTACGATTTTAGGATTTTTGTACACATCATCTGTACGGTGACCTTACATACAGATCGTCATCTGAACATGGGCCTATATCTGTAGGCATGTCTATATTGGGAAACATTCCGATATAGATGACTTTCTTAATTATGTGCATGTTATTAGATTGTTTATGTGTTGAACATGGGAATTACTACCCTCAGAAATTATGATCAAGAGGATACATCATGATGTAATGTATTGTAAGATTGATGTAGTTCGCCACTCCGCTTCATCTCCAGCCCATCACAGTGTAAAGCATCTCAATCAAAATACTGTTATTATTATTCTGACTTCATGCTTTAGGGGGAAATTGTTATAGGTCAATTTGGGCACCATTCCCAATGACCTAGCTAACTGGGCATCATCTCCAGGACCATGAATAGGGTCTATCATCCCCTATCATTTCAGTTGCTACATGCCCTAAGACAAAGAACAAGACAAATCAACCAAATACTTTCATCTGCAAAGGTTTCCAATATTTGAAGCTTATAATATATCATATGAGAGATCATAAACGCTGCCTCTAAAGGGACTAAGTGCGTTGCATATGAAGGTAGCCCTATGCAAGGCTGCTCTACAAAGCACTTCTTGACATCCAAGGGTGTGTTGGTCACATTGGGAGTGAAATTATCATTGTTCCGGAATCTCCACTTGGCCAGTGCCTTCCAGAAGATTTCACATGTGTCAAACTTTGAATCCATGTGCCCATTTGACATCTACAAGATTGGGAACATGTCTTGCCTATTATTAGAAAGTCATTGATTGTAAAACTACCTTCATCTCCTCTATAAATTGAGCACAGATCTTAGTGTTCAAGAAGGAAGAATTTGTGTAGAGAAATGCTGGTGGAATTTCAATTGAGGAGATTGATTTGAGTGACATATTGTTGGAGATATTTGCATTGTGATGAGGCTGGGATGATGTTGGAGATGGTGACACTAAATCAATCACTAGGTTGTAACCTCCCCTTCTATCATCAATAAATATTAATGCTTATTTTTCCCTATATGCATTTGTATAAGCTTTGATTTTCAATATCATGATTTCTTAGTTGATGTATATGGTTTATGCTTTATTGATTTAGTTAAATAACTTTAATAGACATCTGTATTATTGCTATCTCTTGTTGTTTAGTGTTCATTCTTGTAGGAAATATTTTGCACAGCCAGCTGGAATTTGAAGCTACAGCAAAAGTGACAGAAGGAGATGTTGGAAGAGCTTGGATCCCAAGTAGGTTCCTTATTTCATTATGTGTGTCTGTTTACAGTTAGGAAAGATAGTTGTAAAGTCTTTGACTTGTTGTTCTCGATTAGCACATGTCTCGGGAATAATGATTTATCTGTAATTCATAATTCCGCATAACACTATTTAGCATAAAGAAGTAATTAATAGACAGGGCACACCAATAACTCTTTTATTCAACTTAAGAAAATAAGCATTTCAGACAAACAATCCAATGAAATATAGAAAGCGAGAAACTCATTTAACTTCTAGTGATTTCACCTTCAAGGTTAGAAAACATTTAAGATAAACATATAACTTTAATCAAAGAAGAGGGAATTCCTAAACATCATTGATCATAGCCATAAATATCTCCAAAACAACTATTCAAGCATGGACAAAGGGTAAGATCGAAACATAGCCTCTTTAGCAAACCTAATTAGTGGTACTTTAGAGAGAGATCTCAAGAACAGTGTTTTAGTGACATCAAACAAGCAGGGCTAGCCATAAAACATATTTGATACCTATTGTATTAAGCCATTCATGTAATAAACAAGCTTAGGTGGTCTAGAGATAAATTAATAATTCTCTAAAATGACCTAGCAGAGGAAAACACAGAGGCAGTGAAGAACAAACAGAGCTAAGGTGCCTTTGAAACACATTTCTTAGTCTAAAACCTTTGTCCTACCACAATGTAGAAGGATGAAACACAATTATACATAAGAAAACAATAAATAAATAGAATCACATCACCATTAACCAAGCTCAGAGATCCTTCAAGTAGCCTTCTCCATCATCAATCAAGACAAGCCATTCACAAACTCCACAACACCAATTTCTTCTCCAATCTCCAAAAAAAAATATGTATTGCTCCAAAGCATCATCAAATGCCAACATTTTACAATAAGGCCCTCATGCTCTATTTATCTAGCAAAGGAGGGGAAAAACCCTAACTAGGGTTTGAAAATATCAAAACTAGTCATAAATGTCATTTATGCCTAAGAGACCATGCAAAGCCCAAGGCACAAAATATCTCATGAAATAAATGAAAAAATAACTCCTAGCACCTAAATTTGGAGTGATTTGCCTCAAAAAATAGTAAAATATCATTTTTCCATTAATGAGTGTCATTTGTTGACTTTTTGGCCAAAAACGCACAGTGAGGTCTGAAAGCGTAGCGCCATGCATGGGCAAAACTGGGTCCACTTGCAGCCAAGTTTTTATGACCTTCCCAATGTCGGAATTGGCTCTGTAATGGCCAGTTGGAAATCCTGTTGAGTCTAATTTCAAAATATACCATTTTTTTTCTGATTTAGCTCCATTAACCTGTCCAAAAGGAAAATTTCCCAAAACTTCTCTAGGCACAGCGCGAGGCCTAAAAAAGAGGCAAAAAGGTGAAAAATGAGGTGTTTTTTGGCCTTTTGAGGGGTCAAAAATGCTCCAAATGCTCTGAAATTTGGTGAGAATACTGTACTTGAGCTGAGGATTCCAAAAATGCCAATTTTTCCTCCTGAGGATGCTTGAGATGAAAGCGTAGTGCCAAGGATGTTGCACTTAGAGGCCTCAAAATTTGCAAAAAACCAAAATTTGTCAAAATTTTCTCAAAACCGGTGGATGTCTTCCTCATGGGGTTTGAGAAACATGTAGAGAAGCTTGAGCTAAGTTTCCAAGGTTTTCATGGCCTTTTTCCTCTTTGAGTGCTTGTTTTTCCCTACGTGCAAAGCCTACACGGGAGAAACTGGGTCCACTTGCAGCCAAGTTTTGATGACCTTCCCGATGTCGGAATTGGCTCCATGATCTCCCATTGGAAACCCTTTTGAGTCTTCTTTCAAAGATTCCCTTCATTTTCTAATTGGGCTCCATTAACCTATCCAAAAGGGAAATCTCCCAAAACTATTCTAGGTGCAGCGCTAGGCCTGAAAATGAGGTAGAAAGGTGAAAAATGCTCCAAATGCTCTGAAATTTTGTGAGAATAATGTATTTGAGCTGAAGATTCCAAAAATTCAGATTTTTCCTCCTGAGAATGCCTGAGATGAAATTGTAGCTCCAAGAGTGCTGCGCTTAGAGGACTTAGCAAAAAACCAAAATTTGTCAAAATTTCTGTACGCGTAACGCCTTTTGCAGAGGGAATTTGGAGGCCTTACTGATGTCAAAATTGGGCCCATGATATATTTTTGGAAATATTGTCCTGTATACTTTCCCATTATACCATTTTATCTCTTATTGTAGTTTATTTTCCCTGTCAAACGTTGATTCTCCCAAGACTGGTCAAAACGTGCTGAATGATGGTGCAGAAATGTAGAGTGCTGGTACAGACAAAATTTCGAGGTATTCCTTAACTCCAAATGGAGATCATGATAGCTTTCCAAATATACCTTTTTTTTCTCTTATTGGAGTTGATTTGACCTGTCAAAATTTGATTCTCCCAAGATTGGTCAAAAAGTGTTGAATGATGGTGCAGAAATGTAGAGTGCTGGTGCAGACAAATTTTGGATGTCTTCCTAAAATTCAAATTGAGATCATGATAGCTAATTGGAAATTTATTCCAGTATAGTTGTCTTTTGATCCATCAAGAAATTCATTTGGACACTCCAACTATGATAAAACCTGATTTTCCCAAGGTCACTCCAGAAGTGCAGCAATTCTCCCGTGTCATCTGTATTTTTTACATTACTCCCAAAACATGATACCTGTGTAAAATATGAAGTATTTTTTTCTTATTGGACCTATTATGGAAAAAAACATCTCCCACTTTTGTCAAATTCATCTCTGTTTGGTCAGAAACATTGTTTGAAGCAAAACTGGCCCTAGGTGTGGCAAATGATTTGTCCTTTGGAATAAATTCTTGGAAAATGATGGAGACATGATGTTTATGAGTTGGTATTACTTTATGATTGCTGATATGATCTATCATATGTATTCTTTTCTCCTATGCCTCATTTCCATAGCAAACCCTAGCTTATTTGGAAGGGGAAATTAGGGTTTGGTGCAGGCAAAACAAGGGATTTAGGACTGCCTTGTAGAGGGAAGGGAATGAAGGGGTTAAGTGTTGTCTAAATTCTTGGGGAAATTTTTGGGGATAGAGATGGATATTAGAGAGTATGGGAAAGTGGAATTTGAAGGATTGAGTGAGGGGAAGGGGTCAAAAAGGGAAAAACACAGGCCTAGTCTTGAAAAAGTGTCAAATTGTAGCAATAGGCTAGGTTTTGTAGAAAAATGATGATTTTGAGGGATAGGAGTGATGGGAATTGTTTATGAACATATATTAAGGATAGGAGGGGGTGTAATAGCATCAGGATACAATCCTTGTTGATGATTTAACCATGGAAGTCATGAAACCAAGAAAAATGCCCTCAAAAACCCTAGATGGACAATGCAGTCATAGGCAAGGGACAAACACAGTAATGAGATTATGGGTAGGAAAAAGGATGGAAATGAGAGGCACAAGCCATTTGGATTTTGTATGAGTTACAAGGTGATCATGAAATGGAAAAATGGTAGGATAGTAAAAAAAAAAATTCTAAGGATAATGAAGGCAGTGAGATTTCTAAAACTCACAATGTTCATGGAAATTTTTTTTAGAAATCTAGAACCAATATTTAGTCATCTACGGATAGTGAAAATTACTGATGACTAACAGATTTGGTGACCCCGAAGTCTCGTGACTAAAAGAGTCTATCACAGTGGTCAGCACCATGATCGGCAGTCGGTTGAGGCAGTTTGAAACATTGTTGGTGTTGCCCTTATTTTAACTAATTTTCAGATGGAACTGTTGTAGGAATGTGGACCATTTCTGATGGCGATCATTCTGCAACTTCCCTTGCACCTGTATGAACTACAGGGGTCGATGGTCTAGGTGGATGACCATTTGCTTCCCCATAATGTAATGCTTCCATTATTAGCATGCCTACAAAATGGAATACATCTCTTTGTTATAGGTGGGCTACTTTCAGACTGTATCTGAAAGTGTCTCACTATGATATGCCACTGGATGCCCCTGCTAAGAATTGCACCAATAGCATAGTTGGAGGCATATTTCTCGATCTAAAATAGTTTCTTCCATTTTGGTAATGTGAGAACTAGTGCATAGTAGATTTGATGCTTCAACTCGGCGAATGCCTTCTGTTAGGAATCAGACAAAAATAAATTTGATTTCATCCCTCCCTTGTTGGCTTGACTCAAAGGCTTATTAGAAGCTCAGTATTTAGCTAAAAAATGAAATTTGTCATAAATTCTTCAAACTTGAACAACTGGATAGAGCTCCTCACTGGGATTCCAGTGCAACTTGCTTCATCAAAATCCAAGTTCGTATGAGTGAGTTATGGTCTGTTGTTTGTTTTCTCGAACACGTAAAAATTGTGCAGAACAATGACAGACTAATGAATTGGCAGTCCAGTCAGCACCTCAGGAATCTTCAGGGAATATTCTCTACTTTTCAGCCAATGACACTGTGACAAGTTTCATCACCAAATGCACCAATGTTGCTTGGGGAAGTTGAATTTTTCTCCTATTCCTAAGTTTGGAATTATTCTATGGTGGATTATTTTTGTTATGGTGGAATTTTTTAGGCCAATGGGGAAGGGCCACGTGGTGCACCCAAAGGTTTCCACGTGCCCCCCCCCCCCCCCCAAGGCAATATTGGAAGGCGTATTCATTTTTATGGACCATATTTGAAATTCAAATATTAGATGGGGTGCATATATTTTTTAACCAAAGGTTGGAACCATATCAAACGGTTGCAACATATATATCAATGCATATCAATTATAACCAAAGTCCATATCAAAGGTACATTGCAAATTTTATTACACCAAAATTTTTATGGTGGGGTCGGAGTCAAACCCACGACCACCCGCATGCAACAACCACGCCTTACCACTATGCCATATACTGTGGACCTTACTCCATAACATTTCCGACAACATTTCAATTAACACACAATGGGAGTTGGGGGTTCGGAGGGGGCCAACCCCCTCCCACATGAACATGCATTGAAGACTAGGGACCAAAGAATTATGGCAGGAAGATTTAAGTGGAGTTTTAAACATGGATTAATACGTATTTAATTATGTTAATATGTGGTTAAGCCACGATAATCTGTCATTTGTGCTAAGTGCGGGTTAGTGCTAAACGTGCCTGTTTATCACATTAAACTCATAATTTTTCAGTAATTAAGTGTGGATTATGTTTTCAGAAGGTTTATCAAACCCGCCAAATGCAGAGAAGCTCCACATTTAGCAGATTTAACGGCAGACTTCCAGATTTAGTGGAGAAAATCTAGGAAAATTGGTTTTTCCATAACTGATTCAATTTTCAATCAATTTTGGCTCAGGAAGAGTCATTCTTGATATATTTTGATGTTTTTTAGCCATTGGAGTAGGTTTTAGAGGCAACAAGAGACTGTAAATAATAATTTTTCACAATTTAAGCTAATACAAAGGCCCACACTATGCAGCTGGACCAAGGAGATGTAGCCCAGGAGGGGTGAACTCCTTCATCAAAAACTTGTGTATTTGTCTTTTTTATTTTTGCTTGATGTGTTTTATTATGTTGTTTTTCATCATTGAGTTTCCATGATTTTAAGTTAATGAAATACACTTAATCTCATCAAGTTTAATGAATTGTCAATCATAAACACATGTATAAACCCTTTCATAAGGGGCAAACCAAAGCACTTTTATGTTAATTCTAAAACTGATATTAGCACAACATTAACTAATAATCAATTTTAGATCAATTTCGTATCATAGCAAGCTTTCTAAATTTTATTTGCTTGCTTTGCTTGATATTGTGCAAGAAGGTTTTTAATAGTTGCAATTTTGTGATGCGTACAAGGTTGAAGTTGCATAGAGGAGAAAGGAAGCTATTGGTTGTTAGTCCTGAGATTAGGAAAAGGAGAAAGAGAGCTGAGAAATCATCATCTTCACCCAAATTTCCACTCAAATCTACACTTGAAGCATCTCAAGTTCCATCTCCAGTAGCTGATATTGAAGAGGTAAAAATTTCACAAGAAGTTGAAGTGATTGAAGAGGT
This sequence comes from Pinus albicaulis, assembly GCA_034641835.2. NCBI lineage: Eukaryota > Viridiplantae > Streptophyta > Pinopsida > Pinales > Pinaceae > Pinus > Pinus albicaulis. The sequence goes on along the minus strand of CM076580.1, from coordinate 1,008,805,320 downwards.
ATAAGCATCAGAGGCTGAGCTTGAATCCTTCGCCATTATGTCAGGATTTGGAGAGACTGATGGACATTCAGAAGAACAGGATGTCAAGAGACACTTCAAATAGATTCAAATAATGGTTAAAATCATGTTTGATGCATTCACTGCAGAAAGAGCAGGAGAAGGTTCTAAGCCGCCACATGGAGAAGGATCTTTGGATGGTAAGAAGGATGAAGAGAAGAGTTCCAAAGGAAGTGGAGGAAATCCACCTCCATCTCCACCATCTTCATCCTCATCATCTTCATCAGCATCTTTATCTTCCACATCCACCACAAAAACCACCCACACTCATTCAAAAATCCTAAAAGGAAAAAATCCATTACTCAAGTTAGACATCAATTTTAAACTTCCCATGTACAATGGTGAGGTAAATGCAGAGAAGTTAGACAATTGGATCTTTCAATTGGAAGTATACTGCAAAATTCATAATCTACAAGAGGATGACATAAATATCTAGTTAGCTTCATTAAGGCTAGAAGGAGAAGCACTATTTTGGTGGGAGGAAAAGACTCAAGAAGAAATGCAAATTCATTGTAATATATCCATTTATTGTGTTGAATTCATTTCTTCCATTAAAATACAGTTTTATCCATTAGCCTATATGCAAAAATCAATAAAGAGTTGGAAAAACTTTAGGCAACTCAAAGGCCAAATTGTTCAAGAGTACACCCACGAGTTTAGAAAGAGGGCTTTGTTGTTAGGAGTAAACTTGAATTCACACGACACACTCTTGAAATACATTAGGGGTTTACATTCCTACTTGAACATACTATCCTTATGTTTAAACCAAACAACTTGGATTAAGTATGTGTGCAAGCCACACATCTTGATGCAAGGGGAAAGAACATTTAGGAAGAGGGTAGTAAGAAGAAGCCATTCAAGGGTAAGGGAAAAGAGAAGGGAGGAAAATGGAAGGGAAATAAGAATGCAAGCATCAAGAAATAAGGGGAGAAAACTACATGCAAACATTGTTCCAAAGAGAGGCATGATGAAGCCCACTGTTGGAAACTACATCCTGAAATAAGGCCAAAGAAACCAAATAAAAAAGGGAAACAAAATATGACCTCTGCCACACAACAAGACCTTGGATCCAATTTAGGAGATGATACCAAGATAGCAGCCATGGTTAACAAAGGAAATGAAGACATAGCAAGTACTATTTCCTCAAATAGTCACAACAACACTCCAAATGAAAACACGAGGATAGAATTGTTCCATGTTAGATGATTTCAAATCATACAAAGATTGATGGGTTGTTTGATAGTGGGTCACAAGCAAACTTGATTTCAGAAGACTTGGTAAAAAATCTTAACCTTGAAACTGTACCACATCATAAACCATACCCTTTGGGTTGGATAGTTAAGAATGCCAATTTACCGGTTACAATGAAATGCATATTTATATTTTCTATTACTACAAACTTTGTTGATGAAGTCGAGTTAGATGTGGTTCCACTTGAAATTTCCAGGATTATCTTGGGAAGTCCATATTTGTATGATAGGAAATATTTTTTTTATCGTCATGAGAAAAAATATCATTTGCTTAAGGATGGTGTGGAGTATATTGTGAGAGCTCATCGCAAGAAACTGAATATTTCTTTAGTTAATGCAGGGAAAATGAAGAGGCTTGTTAATGCAAGTAAAAATTGTGTGCTTCTCATCATCAAGAAAAAGGAAGATGTTGAATATGAATATTTTGAAGGATGTGATGACAAATTAAAATCTGTTTTTTTTTATGTGGTAAGTCAGCATGGCGAGATGTTTCAAGAACCAAATGGGTTACCTCCCAAGAGGGGAATTCAGCATGAGATTCAGTTGTAGCATGATGTTCCACTTCCAAACATTGGTATGTATCGCATGTCAATTATGGAGAGTTTGGAAATTAAGAAGAAAATTCAATAATTTCTAAACAAAGGCATCATATGCCCATCTACTTCACCATGTGGTTCACCAATTGTTTTGGTACCAAAGAAGGACGGGACTTGGTGCATGTGCATAGATTTTCGTGCACTAAATAAAATCACGGTAAAGAATCGCTACCCACTCCCACGCATTGATGATTTTCTAGATAATTTAAATTATGAAAGATATTTCACTAAGTTAGACTTGTGAAGTGGTTATCATCGAGTTAGAATAGTTGAAGAGAACATTTGGAAAACTGCTTTTAAAACTAGACAAGGATTGTTTGAGTGGTTAGATATGCCATTTGGTCTAACAAATGCTCTAGCTACTTTCATGAGAGTCATGAATGATTTACTTACACCATTTATAGATGATTTCGTCATTTTTTACTTAGATGACATACTTATGTTTAGAAAATCAAGAGAAGAACATGTCATACATGTGAACAAGGTAATTGATGTCTTGAAAAAAGAGAAATTATTTTTAAAGATGTCGAAGTGCAAGTTTGGCAAGACTTGTTTAATGTATTTGGGACACATTGTTGGAGGAGGTGAGTTGAAGATAGACCCTTCCAAAGTAGAGGTCGTTCTGAATTGGCCCGAGCCCAATACAGTTACAGAGGTAAGAAGCTTTCTTGGGGCAACACAGTATTGGAGGAAATTCATTGCTAATTTTTCTTCCATTGCAGCTCCGTTACATGCATTGACAAGTGTTAAAAAAGTCTTACATTGGGGAGATATGTAGCAAAAATAATTTGATGCTTTAAAGCAAAAGATAAGTTCAACACCATTATTGGCTCTTCCAGATCTTAGAGAACCATTTGATATCGAAACATATGCAAGTGATTATGATATGGGAGCAGTTCTCATGCAGCATGGTAATCCTATTTTGTTTCATTCTAAAAATTTTAATGGAGTTGTGATTAATTATCCCACATATGATAAAGAGTTCTATGCCTTGGTACAAAGTGTAAAGAAATGGCAGCACTATTTGATGGGAAAAGAGACCATTATCCATACCGACCATTAGCCATTTCATTACTTACAATTAGAGTCAAAGTTGTAGCAATCAAGACATTTCAAATGGATGGGATTTCTACAAAAATTTCATTTGTTTATCAAGTACAAAAAGTGAATCTAAAATAAGGTAGCTGATATTCTCTCTAGGCCTATTGTAAATTCATCTACTATACTCAAGCACAATTCAATTATGCATGAAAGTTACATTGAAGTACAACATGAATATGATAGTGATTTTCAAGATGTGTATGAAAGCTTGAGTTAGGGAAACCAAAATGAAGAGTTAGATTATCATGTGCATAAAAATTTGTTGTATCACTTGGGAAAGTTATGTATACCACAGGGAGAAAGAAAAAATATCATAAGGGAGGCATACACATCATTTATTGTTTTACATATTGGTGTAGGCAAGATAGTAGTGAATCTCCAAAGGTATTGTTATTGGACACACATGATTGATAGTGTATCTAGTTTTATCATAGGATGTTCTATTGGGGTCCTATGATTTGGCAGATTGGCATACCAAATGACAAGGCAACATGGAACCAATATTTAGAGTTTTAGTACCTAGCCTTCCTAGACTTAGAGAGGGATCTCTTAGGTTATTTGCAAAGGATGTGTGCTTGTTTTCTTTTAAGGGTTGATTTTAGGCTAGTTATTCAATGCAAGGCTTGTTTGATTGTTTTGGTTGGTCATAATGATCAAAGAGCATAGATAGAATGGGAAATATCTAAGTTATTGAGCAATGGAGTCATATGGAAGTCATGATAAGTTCATAAAAGGATCAGGGAGTATCATAGGGCAAATCTAACTTGGCCAGTGGATCTTCAAAGTTTTTGGAATAATGAGGTGAACATTAAGGAGAAGAATGAAAAGTAGGACAAAGAGCAATTAAGAATTCTTTATCATGTACTTAAACAAGAGACGTCTTTCAAGGAATTTGTTTTGAAGCAAACCAAAGGACAGGGCAAACCATAGACTTCTTTGGACAGAATTTTAATAAGCAAACCTTTGAGACAACAATCTAGCACTCAAAAGACTACTTTAAGATAAGAAAACATATAATAAAACAGTAAGAGCAACCTAAGATCAAACAGAAATAATCTAATCTGCTTTTGACTAACTCTCTAAGGATATTCAAAGCAACTTTTCAAAGGCAGACCAGAAGATAGGGCATACCATATACTTCCTTGGTTTAGACTCTATTATGCATACTTTGAAGAAGTTTCAGAAACAATTCTCAAGTTGTACTCAAAGGAGCACGGACTTACCACTTAATTTCCTGGTTTCACTATATTGAAATCATTCCTTAAAACAACCTCTCAGACCATAAAAGAAAATGGAATTATCAAAACAGAAACTCCTTGTTTATACTCTATTAAATTATTTCTAAAATAACAAGCTAGATGGAACTGGGGGGCAATTAAGAATCCTCCAATCAGACCTTGCAGAAGAAAAAATTTAGACAGTGAAGAGTAAAAAGAACTAAGGTGCTTTCAAAAGACATTTCTTAGCCTAAAACCTTTACTCTATTGTAACAAAGAAAGATGGAAACATAATGAAAATAGGAAATAACTATAATAGATAGAAGCACTTCACCAACAGCCAATCTCAGGGATCTAGTGATCTAGCCTCCTCCATCAACAAACAAATCAAGGCATCCACAAGATCTAAGACATTAATTTTCCTTCAACTTCCAAGAGACTATGTATTACTTCAAAGAGTCATCAAATGCCAACAATATAATGAGTTCAGATGCAGTATTTATGTTGCAAATGAGGAGGTCAAGCTAAGATAGGGTTTGGGTATCATTTATTACAGAGTAGGTGTATTCCTAACCTTGAAAACCATGCAAGGAATAAGGTAGGAATATCTACAGCTACTTCACTATTTCAATAACTCTATCTTAACTTCTAAAGAAGAAGAGGTAGAAAGTTTGAATTTTAAGGCTTATAATAACTTTTTACAATAACTACCTTGGCAGATAAAAATATCTTCTAACTGTGCAATAACTGCCCAAATGCATTTATGGAAAGGAAACATGCTATAAGTGGCAGTTTGATCTTTTGGAGGAGTAACTACTTCTTTGTTGAGTTATTCGAGGCTTTCTTTGGGTATCTGTCTTTGTTTTAATCACAAACTTAGCAATTAGGCCTTTTGAACCTTGATTTTCTTTGGTAATATGTCTTAATTCCTTTATCCTTTGTTCTGCTTTATGACTATCTTATTCATTTATCCTTAATCTTTAAGCCTTTGTATTTTCATCTTTAATCATTGTCTTGAAAGGTTAATCTTTTGTTTTATCCTTTGATCTGTAATTATCCCTTTTGATCTTTTTGCTCTTCATTCCTTTTACTGATGTTTTTGTTGTATTTATCCTTTGTGTGCAAGGAGGGTTTCTTTATGTGTTGGAGGATCTTCGATTGATCGACGATCATGATTCATCAACAATCAAACCCTGAGAAAAGGCTCTTTGATCTTCATAATTAATTTTAAGACCCCTGAGTCGTCACTAAGGTGTTTCATTCAACAAACATCAGTGAGAGGGCATCTGGCCTATTTTTGCCATTAAAACCTGCAACACAAAAACCATTATTAGTTTTTAAAACCTACGGGAGTGGTGAAACTGCTTTTTTCGGGGTTTTAGAGCTATCGGGGGCAATCGGCAGAGAAGGAGAATATGTAGGGGGAAGGGTTCCAGAGGTGGAACATGGCATAGAGGTGAAGGAATTTGAATTTTAGCATGAAGGAGAGAAAGGAGGTTTTTGGAAAACCGTGACAGTTTATCGTGTGGGTTAAGAGCGGTAAGTGGTTTTGAGCATAGGTCGCGCAATTCCACTCAGCGTTGGATGCATGTCCGGGCTAATACCACCTTTTTCGCATGGGTTTGGAGTGTTAAAGCTCGGCGCAAGAATCCACACGATACTTGATCTGGCCTTTAGATCTCAAGGGGTGAGATCAACAGTGCAGAAAGGTCAAGGGACCGGGGCACAAATTTGGGAGGTGGAGCCTAGACATGCTGACGTGGAAAAATTTGTCGGATGGTGTGGGGTTATATAATGAATGGGTGGAGTGATGGGTAGAAATGTGATGACCAACGGATCAGGGCCTGAGGTTCCAGATTTATGGTGGAGATAGCCCGATCAATGGTATGAGAGAAATGGAAAGGAGGGGGCCCACATTTAAATGTTCCAAAGGTTCGGGCTTTTATAATAAAGTTCAGGGGTGTATAAATTGAAAGGATCAGGGGCATATTTTAAATGGAGAAGGGTTTAAGAATATGCGGAGGGAATGGTTTAGAGTCGTATGGGTGAGGGGGCTGGGGCTTTAAGCCAGAAAGGGGCTTAAAGGCCTATTTCATAAAAAATTGGGTTTTTTAGCAAAAAACAGAGTTTTCATGAAGTTTTTAAAGTGTCCAATAGGCTAGAAGTCAGCTTTAAACAATGTAAAAAAGGGGTTTTTACATTTTTTAAGGGTTTTTTAGAAGAAAATGATGAATAAGGGATGTTATGAGGGGTTTTTAGAGGGGAAGAAGAGAATGAATGAGGGCTTAAATGAGGAAATGAAAATGAGGCAAATAGGCCTAAAAATGGAGTTTTCTTTGCAACAAGGTAAACTTTGAGAAGGAAAAAGATAAGTTTATAGAAGAACAATTAGGTTTAGGATAATGAAGGCAGTGAGATTTCTAGAACTCACAATGTTCGTTCAAATATTGTTTCTAGAAATCTAGGCTTTATAACTTAGTCATCTTTTGATATCAGAAAAATTACTGATGACTAACAGTGGCTCCACTTGGGGAGGGAAGCTTTCCTTTCAAGGTGTTCAGAACCTCAGTTTATAAAATCTCTAAGTTTCAGCAAACCAATACCTTTTCCATTGGGAAGATTTCCCTTCTTTTTCACCTACTGATATTCCTTTAAGTGACAAGTCTTAACAATCTGCAACATATATTTTTTCCAAGAAACACTTCTACTTACCCAATCCTACTTGTCATAACATTTTTTCTTCATTTTTGAGTGCATTTGAACTAGAAAACTCTTTGACATATTTATTTTGAAAACAAAAATAAACTATCTAATCCTATCCTTATTTCTTCCAAGAATTCAGATTAAACTGTTGAACTCTTTTATTTTTCTACGTAAGCTACTCGACTGCCAAGATTAAGCTGTTTGGCAGCCTTGCTTCTCTATCTAATGACATGAAATTTAAAGCATGTTTTAAATCAGGATTGGACAGTCTGATTCACCATGGTTGTGGCATTGAAACAAGTTGCACACAAACATTATTTGCATAAAAGTAATTTTAGAAAGATAAGGCTGTGATTTGTCATTAGTAATGCATCCTTATCTATCTCTTTGGTTCTATTTTGAGCATGTGGAACCAGAATATTTATATTTTCCTAATCTATCTTTCTTGATAAGTCAATCCTGAAATAATCTTGACATTCATTATTTCTACTAACTTATCAACATAGATTTAAAGCATGTTTAGCCATGATTAGGCTAGATGACTGAACAAGATATCATTTTGAATCAGCAGTGGCATTTAGACTTGCACACTTTCAGTAGTATTGTTTTTTGGGTATGGGACTGTACCTCTTTTGATTTGCCCTCTTTTTCCTTTCTTTTCTTTCATTGTTTTTGTATTTTCTTTGATTTTTCTCATGCTATGTTATGTATAATGAGTGCAAACTTTGAACCTAGGACTCTTGATAGAAATAATGTTTGAGCATATTGCTATTGATAGGACCTCCGAATAGTTCTTCTCCATTCAGCCCTTGTAAAAAGAAAGCATTATGACCCCTAATTGAGTGATTGATATAAGGCCCTTTCCATAAATTCTCAAACTTGCCATGTTTACCTTTATCTTCTCTCCTTGAATCCCATTTCAAAATTTTGTCTCCAACTTGAAATTTATTTGATTTGGTCCTTCTGTCAAAGATCTTCTTGATGTTTTCTTGAACTGCTTGTGTCCTTTTGTACACTTCCTCTCTTGTCTTTTGTAGATGAATGGTTTTATTTAGCCTTCTATGCATGTAATTTTCTTCTGTTTGTACTTCTTGGAGAAGCTTTATAGCTGGAACTCCCAAATATGTAGGGAAAACTGCATCTAGGCCATATAATAGCTGATAGGGGGACCTATTTATTGATTTTTTGGTGGTTAGCCTATCATCCCATAATGCATGAACCAGCTTACTATGCCATGATTTCTTATTTTGATCCAACAATTTTTTGATGATGTTGACCAGAATTTTGTTGGAGGATTCAGCTAATCCACTACCCTGGGGGTAGTAAGTTGTGGAATGGCCTAATGTGATATGATATTTGTAGCAAAAATCAACCATTATTTTGGATTTGAAGGCAGTGGCATTGTCTGTAATGATTTTTCTAGGACAACCAAATCTGGATAGTATGTTAGTTTCAAGGAACTTGATAATGACAGAGTCAGTATCATTCCTAGAGGGGATTGCTTCTATCCACTTGGTAAAGTAATCTGTGGTAGTAAGGATCCACTTATTTTGGGCAGATGAGGTTAGGTGGATTTCTCCAATAAATTCTAAACCCCATTGTTGAAAGGGAGCCTCAAAACTAATGGGATGTAAAGGTAAAGGTAGGAGCTTTCTCTTGCCATCAAAGATCTGACACTTATGGCAAGTCATGACTAGTTTTTGAGTATCTAGGAAAAGGGTGGGCCAATAATAGTCAACTCTAAGGATATTGTTGGCTGTTGTCTTCTAGTAAAGGTGGCCTCCACATTCTCCTTCATGCAGCTCATGCATGATTTTTCCTGCATCATCATCAAGAAAACATTTAAGCAATATGCCAACAGCATTTTTCCAATATAACACTCCATCTAAAATGCAGTAATTTAAAGCTTTTTGTTTCAAGAATCTAGCTTTAGTCTTTGATAAAGAGGGAGGAGTGTTAAGATAGAGAAGCACATAAATGATATTAGAATACCAAGGTGAATTCAAAAATGTTTCTTCAATGTAAGGAGCTATGAATTCTTCTATTTCTTCTAAAACATCAACCATGTTTATATCTAATGCTTGGAAATTTTATTTTGCCATGAGTTTTGCTAATTCTTGTCCTTTAATCAACTTGGCAGGCCTACTTTCTAAATCATATTCGAAGATAATTGCAATCCATTTTCTCATTTTACCATTAGGGTCTTGATTTAGGATGTCCTTGACAACTGTATGTGGGACAAAAGCAATGATATGAGAGTGTAAAATGTAGACTCGGAAATCTTTCAATGCATTTATCAAGGCTAAGGCTTGTTTCTCCATGATATTAGATTTCATTGAAGCATCTCTTAAGGTTCTACTGAAAAGGATATGGGTTGTTCTTGCCTTGCATTATTCGTTTGTATCAATACTACAACAATTGTATGTTTAGAGACAAATGAGAAAATGTAGAAATATTTAGTAAAATCAAGAATAATAAGGACTGGTGTTTGAGTGAGAGCTTGTTTAACCAGTTCAAATGACTGCTTGGCCTCTAAGGTCCATTTAACCCATGTTTTCGTTTTGAGCATATTTGTGATATTCCTCAAAATTTCAGCAAGATTAGGGATGAACCTTCTCAAAAAATTGATCTTCCCAATGAAAGATTGTAATTCCTTGAGGTTTCTAGGATGGCTGATTTTCAATATGCCTTAAATCCTTTTAGGGTCTACTTTGATTCCCTCTTCAGAAATTATGTGGCCAAGAAGTTTTCCTTCTTGGAGACCAAAGAGTGTCTTTTTAGGATTCAAAATTAAGCCATATTTTCTAAATTTCTTAAAAAAATTTCTCAAATGAATCAAATGTTCTTTAACAGTTTTGGAGAAAACAGTAATTTCATCAAGGTAAATGATTATAAAATAGCCTATGTCTTCTGAAAAAGCTATGCTCATGGCCCTTTGAAATGTGGCCCCTATGTTCATTAAGCCTAATGGCATTTTAACATAATGAATGTACCCCAAGGCGTAGTGAAAGCAGTTTTGTGTTAATCACTTGGGAGTACTAACACTTGGCTGTAGCTTGAAAAAACATCCAATAGTGATATTCTTTTAGATCCAACCACCTTTTGAAGTATGTGGTTCATTTTAGGCAAGGGATAATTATCTTTTAGGGAGGATCTGTTCAAATTTCTAAAGTCAATGCAGAGCCTAATTTCCCCTGTCTTCTTCCTAACAAACACAAGGTTGGACACCCACTGTGAGTATCTAAGGGGAACTATGATCCCAGAATCATACATCTTCTTGATCTCTTTCTCAACTAAAGGCAATAAAACAGGGTTTATCCTTCTTATTTTCTGTTTGAAAGGTTTCTGATTTTTCTTAAGAGGAATTTTGTGTTGAATGATGCTAGTATCATATGATTTTAGATCTTTGTACCCCCATGCAAACACATATCTAAACTCCTTGAAAAGTTCAATATATTCCTGTTTGATATGAGTAGGGAGAGTGCTAGATAACTTGATATTCTGGGTTCATCTATGTTGCCTATGTTATGTTCTTCTACATTGGTTTCTGTACGTTCCATCTTTGGTTTTTTGGCTACATCATTGAAACCAAAAAGCTCCTCTAATGGTGTCAAACCCCTTGGTATTGAATCAGTTTTACACTGTAAAACTTCAAGGTCCTTTTGATCTGTTTTGTTTAATACTTCTGTTGTATAAAAATATTCAAATTGATTTATATCAGAAGTAGAGGATAGCTCTGTTTTATGGACTTATTTTTCATCAAAACATTCTTTTTCATGGCTCAAGCTAGGTGTTAATTCAGCAAAATTATCAATGTGTTTATTACCTTCAAACACTTGCCAATAGTCTTCATTATCAGGGACTGTAGGCCTATTTTTCACTTTGATATTGAATTGTTCATTTACCCAGGGTATCTGGCAATTGCTGGCAGTAAAGACAAGTTCATTTTCAAGGTTATTTTGAGCTCTAGGGATGAAAATGAGTTCATATTTTTCAAAGGTTTTTAGGAGCTCTGGGGCAGCATTCCTATATTCTCTTAATCTTGGGTTTTTGGCTGAATACTCCCCTTCTATTTTCCTAATAATCAGCTCTGAATCTCCTTGGACTGATATTTTCTTGGCTCCTAAATCTTTAAGCAAATGTAGACCTGGGAGGAGGGCTTCATATTCTGCAATGTTATTTGTGCATTGGAAATCTAGCTTATAAGAATTTCCTCGATTTGTATTGTGTATCCATACACCAGCTCTAGAACTTGTTTTGCTACAAGAGCCATCAAAACTCATTTCCCACAATGTTTCTATCTCATGCTCATTTTTCATTTTTTTTCAAGGCTGCTAAGGTTAAGGCTGTCATATTCTTCTTTTAGGGACAGATTTGATTGTTTTAGGAGGTTCAATCCTATGTCATTTTCCTTTTCTTGTTGGCTGATTTCATCTTCATTGTACAATATAAAGGAGTCTAAATCTGAATGAATATAATAAACAGGAGTGTTGTTTGGCCTATATATGTTGCTTACCATGAATTTCATATGATATTCTTTGTATAATCTTCTATTTTGGTTAAAAATGGGTATGGTAGCATAAGAAATGTCCATTTGAAGGCTTCCTTGAAGTTTTTCTCCCGATGATCTAGATAGAAGCATGCCATATTTTGGGGGAATGTCAGCACCAACTATGTCCATAACTAGACCCTTAGCAGGAATTTGTGCCAAATTGACACATAAATCCTTGATTAGGCCTAAACACTTGACTCTGCTTGAATCAAAGGAATACAGGTCCTTGTAAGGTTTAGTAATCTCTAGGCCTAATCTCTCCATCACTACTGTTGGCATAAGGTTGTGGGAGGCAACAAAATCTAGCATGGCATTGTGTAAAATCTTATCATGTATATTCAAGCTAACATAAAATGGAGGAATGGTTCCTTATTTGTATTTTCCTTCTACTTTAGGACCAAACAACAGTTCTGGTTTATCGTCTGTTAAGTTCAGAGTGTCAGTATCATTTCCTATATTCAAAGCTTTCAAAACTTTGTTTTTATATACATCCTTTGTTACTAGTTCAACTAAGGGTATGCTAATTTTGATCTTGGAAATCTCACCTTCAAGGCTGAAAGGGACTAATTTTTTGACATATTTACATATGTTTTTTCAAGCATAGTTTTTTCAGCACTTATGATTTGCCGAGTTTTATTAGGATTGTTATTTAGGACAGATTTCTCAGTGTTACTAGCAGAAGTACTAGGGTAGATTGGGTCAACACTTTTTTGATTGGTTTTGTCCTTATTTGAGTCAACGCCTCTAGGTCTTGGTTCATTAATATCTTTCCTTACATTCGAGGAAGACACTCCTACCAAATTGAAAAAATCTTAAATTGTATTAATTATTAATCTTACATATAATTATTTACATTTTTTTAACATTGAGAAAGCCTATCATAACTTAGTGGTCAAATCAGCAGTGGGACAATCTAGGTGTTATCGACAAATGTAGAGTGACTCATCACAATTATTCACGTAAATTTTCCCTAACAAACACTGGAAAAAGTTTGGTTTTATTCTGGAAAAAACGCCTTCGCACATTACTAATTTTAAATCTAAAATGAAATCCCATTGCTTTTGTATTCATGTTGAGCTTCCATCCCTTAACCTCCATGCTGCCATTTTTTTTTTCTGTTTCTCTGGATAGTTTCCCAATTCACTTTATTTGAATGCACATAGAAAGAAAAGAGAATCGTGTCGAGACATGACCAAAAAGCAACGAGTGAGACTAGTAAATACACAATGTAAAACATTATAGGTTGGTGCCTTGGAGGAAATTAGCCAAACAAATAATAAAGAATTTCCTCTCTGTGTTCATTGGTAATTTTAGAACTAATTTTATTTTTCTTCAAAAGATATTGTTGCTTGTTTCTAAGCTTCATATCGCACCTTCTTTGAACTTTGGGAAAACAAATTTAATAAACAATATATACTTGCTTCAATGTTCAAATTTTGAACTTTTTAACAAGGGGTTACGCTCGGACATGAGTGCTACATTGTACTCAGATTTCGATTGAAATAAGCATTCGAATCGGATTTATTGTTAAGCATGGAGGGGCGCATGATTAGCCTACAATTTAATTGAAACAAATACTGGTATCTATTATCTAGCCATTTTTAGGAAGCAAAATAGTTGAGATCTCCCCTCTATTATGATATTAATTCTAATTTTCATTGGTAAGGATAAGCAAGGAAAACAAATAAAAAAATGAATCTTGTTAAGAAAACTAATTTCCTTCGTACTCGAATAGGAAATCAAATGAATCTGGATACATATATCACAGAGTTAGGTAGAAACATGTTATGCATGTGCAAAGGTTTTAAAGTTGGATCTAACTCTGATGTTACTTGGAAACCATAATCCAAGCCATTTAAATTTTCATTTTCCTTCCAAGAATCAATTTAGCAATGAAAATATCCTATAAAGATAGTAATTTGAGGGAAACAATTGCATTTTTGTTTGTCTTTGTTAGGAAATGAAATTGAGATAATGCACTAGTTTTAATATACTTCGTTAACAAACAATGTTATGGAATTGTGAATAGTTTTGAAAATATAATGTTCTTTCAAGAAACCATCAAAATCAATACAACAATACATGGAAGAGGAAGAAATTTATAGTCAAAAAGTGGATTGTGGAGGTGAGGCAAAAAAAGAGTAGTGGAGACTTTGGATACAGATGTGCTAACAAGTGGAATGGATTCAATTTACATTGGTGAACGTGTTGCTGCTGCTGGGTGCAATATGTTCGTTCATATCAAAATGATGTTGAGTGACTATCAAAGGTCACCATGCGCTAGACTTACTTCTATTTTCCAACTTATAGATGCATTGATTCACAAAGCCTAATTATTTTACTCTATGTAGAGATGTGAATCAATATGACATTCATAGTTTACTTTTTTGGCACTTCAAATAAATGACAAATGAATAAAGAGGCAATGGTGACAGAACTATGCGTATCGAAATCTTTGGAAATATTTTCTCTTTTATTGTAATTAGTGTTGAGTTAGTCTCTTCATGTTTCTATCTTTTCGAAAAATACATGTAGAATTACAAAGAATATTTCCACCTTGCGCTATGATTAAAAAAATAATTTACAAAAAATATTGTCAATAGTAAAAACACTAAATACAAATGTAGTGAACCCAAAAATATTTATTCTTGTATGTCTAAAACTTTTGGGTTTCAACTAATAGTTGGAGACTGAAAGTTTTCAATTGCTTGTTATGTTCTTCTAATTCTTATAGACATTTCACTTCTCAACATAACCTGGGAAATTAATTCGAGCATACTTTAAGCGAGATCACGTGGACAGTTTCCAGGCCACCCGATGTAGACTTCAAAAAAAAATTCTCAATAAAGGAAAGATTTACTTAGTGTCCAAATAGGGTTCTAGCGTACAATTTCTTTCAAAGGAATTCATATATTTTTCAATATTGAACTCACATCCAAGGACAAATTAGAAATATCTAGGAACTTCTCAATGTCAATCAAGTTAAAATGGTTGTTTCTCCTTCCAATGAAATCTTGTTGCGTGAGTTGGATTGGAATGTAACATCCTATTCAACTTATCTACAAATAAAGTCATCATTAGCTTCCAACATAGATTTGACATGAAAAAATTAATTAAAGAAAAATTCATTCACAAACATTTGGCTATATCTAAATAATATAAACTTTAGATAACATGCCTTAGACAAGAATGTAGGTGAGAAGAAAATAACAAAAAAAATAACTTTTTACTAGAACTGTTTATCACATTTCCAGTTACCATAGTAGCTCACATTGCACAAGTCTTAAATGATATCAACAAAAGGCTAGAATAAAAAGAAACATGTTGCAATATCTTGAAAATTATAGACATAATTAGTTCATTGAAAAAAATGTATGGACAATAAGTTAAAATGAAAATGATAATTAAAATAGATTAGCAACATCTGAATTTTTTTTTTAATATTTTTCAAATAATCAATTTAATAAATAGAATTTATGAAAGCTTGTGAGAGAATTTTAGAAAATTTCCAATTTAGAACTACATATTGTTCAGGTACATATTCTTCAAGATGAAGTACATTTTTAATGCTTTAATGATGGCATTGAGCCAAAATATGAAATTAGGTTGAAAGACTTTGGTTTCTTGAATGCTGATTCATATTAAGTAATATTCCATGTCCATGCATCATCATGATCAGTGTGCCCTTCTAAAATGGTTTATTGTATTCATGAAAAGTTGGATGTCGATATATGGTGCAAATTACTTTTAATCTTCTCTTGTCTTCGCACTAGTGATATTTGTTACTATTCCAATTTGATCGTCATGTACTAAGTTCAATGATCATCGATTTGCATATATTTCTCCTCATTAATATCAAGTTTTTGGATAAAAACATTTTCCAAATTTGTTCTCAATTTCATGATCTTCTCACTTAATCTAATTACACTATTTTTGAATCTTGTTATAGAAAATTAGAAACATAGAAAAGAGAAAATACCTTTTTTATAAATAAACTTTGATTTTTCGATTGTTCACTCCCAAATGGAGAACGGAAAATCTTGCAGGGTAAGAAGAAGATAACTTCAGTGAGGATGGTTAGAACTATGAAGGAAAAGCTTAGTCGTGGGAAATGGTATGTGTTATTTTTAGTGCATATTTCTAGTGATAAATGTAAGGTTGTTGAGGATGTGAATGTCTTGAGTAGGTACTCGTGCGTGGGAAAGGGTGTGTGTTATTTGTCGTGCATATTTATAGTGATAAATGTAAGGATGTTGAGGATGTGAATGTCTTGAGCAGGTACAAAATTTTATAGCAGTTCTAGGATGTGTTTCCAACAAATATTTCAAAGTGTCCACCTCATAGAGAAGTTAACTTTTCCATTTAGTTGGTACCAGGGGAAGCACCAACATCAAAGGAACCATACAGGATGAACACTCTATATTTAGTGGAGTTGAATTTGCAGTTGAATGAAATGCTTGACAAAGGATACATTAGGCCAAGTGTATCATTGTGGCATGCACTAGTGTTGTTTGTGAAGAAAAAGGATGGTAATCTTAGGTTATGCATTTATTATAGGAAGTTGAGCAAGGTGACGATCTAGAACAAGTATCCATTGTCTAGGATCAACGATTTGTTTGATCAGTTGAAGGTAGTGACAATGTTCTCAAATATTGACATGAGATCTTGATATCATTAGGTACGCATCAAAGAAGTGAATATTTATAAGATTGATTCTAGGACCAGGTATGTGCATTATCAATTTGTTGTAGTTCCTTTTAGTTTGACCAATGCTTCTAGCTACTTTTATGTGCTTGATGAATAGTGTGATGTGTACTTATCTAGACAAGTTTGTTATTGTAGTCATAAATGATATATTGGTATATTCTAAGAATGATGAAGAACATGCCACGAGTTTAGAAACATCATTGAGATTGCTGAGAGAGCATCAGATGTAGGCCAAGCTCATTAAATGAAATTTATTTTAGACAAAGTTACATTACTTTGGACACGTGATTTCCAAGAAAGGCATAGTAGTGGGTCCGGAAAAGGTTGGGGTTATCATGGAATGGGAAACTCTTAGAAATATGGATGAGGTAATATCATTTATGGGGTTATCAGGTTATTATAGGAGGTTCATCAAGAAATTCTCACAAATTGTGTATCCTATTATATTGTTGCAAAGAAAATGTAATACATTTGAATGGAAAGAGGAATGTATGACCAACTTTGAACAACTGAAGCATTTGTTGAAAAATTCTCCAATTTTAAAGATCGCAAGTTGAGACAAAGAGTTTGTGGAGTGTACATATGCTTGCAAGGGAGGGCTTGGTGAAGTCCTTATGCAGGAAGGACAGGTGCTATGCTATGAATCACAGAAATGGAACGAGCACGAGAAGAATTATCTAATACACGATCTTAAGTTGGCAGCGATCATTCATGCATCGAATATGTGGAGGTGCTATCTTCTTGGTAGGAGATTTGTATTTATGAGCAATCAAAATGGATGAGGTATCTATTTGACCAACCAAATATGAATTCTAGGAAAGATAGATGCTTGGCCACGATCATTGAGTTTTAATTTGAGATCAGGTACATTAAAGGTAAGGAGACTGGCCACAAATCCTTTTAGTGGGGACTAGGATTCCAACCACTATGTCCCATTTGTGTTTCCATACCATTTGCGCCTACTCAAGTAGATTCGGCTCATGTCCAGTGCAAAGATGACAGAGATAACAAATTCATTGAGGGAATTCAACACATCTGCCAGTATGTCCATGACATATTGGATAGAGAAAATTCTAAGTACAAGCAATGTCATGATCAACATCGGGTGTCACACAAGTTTGAAGTGTGTGACCATGTTTGGTTACATTTGTAGAAGGAGCACCTCCTTTGTCCCCACCACAAGCTTCACCCACTTCGATATGGTCTTTACACCATCACTAAGGTTGTATGAGATAATGCTTTCGAGCTCATCATTCCACCATTCCTTGGCCTTCACCTAGTATTCAAAGTGATCCGATTGTGGCCATACCTTCTCCCATTGTTGGAAACATCCGACGTTGCTAAGCAGTTGACACCAACAAAGGTCAACTCAAGAATTTATCAAACATGCCACAACTGATAGGATCACGGACCCAAAGATCAAGAACACTCTAGATCAGTAGAAGATCTAGCTAGATCGGTAGAAGATCTAGCTATATTGAGTTTTCAAATAAGGCCAACATCTTCACCAAGGAAAGTGCCTCACAAGGGACTAGGTTCAAGAGAATTTTTCTCACCTCATGGAGGCTATTCACGCAATGGGGACCATTTAATCCCAAGGGTTTCAGACTAATACAAGTGGATATTCCAATTATTCCACCTATACCTCTAGTTTGTTTCATCAATTTCCTTTATTATAACAACATTTACTATTTTTAGAAGTTTTTGAGGTCCTAAAATTTGAGAGTTGTTTTGACCCCCTAAACGACTTTGTTTTGAGGCTTGCAACATGCCCATAGCTATAGGTAAGGTCATATCGCAAATCCTGTAATACTTAGAGAGATATTTCTAACAAGGTATAGTAAGCACCAAAAGAAGATCATATGACCAAGTTATGACCTTGATAATTTGGTTGCCCAAGTAGCTGTTTAGTCAATTTAGTGTCCTAAATTGTTAACATAAATTATTGACAAGGGTTAGTAAACTGGTGAAGTTTAATGCACTATATATGCCTAAGTATCTTTTTTCTTACTTCGTTGTTTTAGTGTTTTGTTGATGTTTTTGAGTTTTTTATGTTTTGGCTCTTAATGTTCTGTTCTATACTTAGAAAGATGAAGTTAAATCTATGTAAAAAGGATAAACATGAAAATAAATAAATGAAAACAGAGTTTAATTGCAAGTTCTGTTCTTAACTACAAAATGATGAAAACAAGGAGTCCTAATCCATGGATATTACAACTTCTAAATGAACATTCATGAAATGAAAAGTAACTCAAAACAATATAGCTTAATTTGATTCATTCAATTAGAGATTTATTGGAAAAGCTTTAGAAAAAAATTAATTTTAGTGCAATGAAGATCTCCTAAAACAAAAAGGGAAATGCTGAAACAATCAGTAACTTAGAAAATTATAGAGAAACCTAATTCATTTGATAAAGGTTTATTGGAAGAGCTTGAGAAAAATATTAACTATAATGTAGTAAGGATCTCCTATGAAATGATGAAACAACTTATAGCATTATAACTAAATCTCATTCATTTGATAGAGATTTATTGGAAGAGCTTGAGAAAGAGATTAACTATAATGTGATAAGGATATTCTATGAAACAAAATAATCAATAACTCATAATATTACAACTAAATCTCATTCGTGAATTAAAGATTTATTGGAAGATCTTGTGAAAAATACTAATTGCAGTATGATGAGGATCTTCTAAACAACAGAAAATGAAATGCTAAAAACTCAGAATATTACAATTGAATCCCATTCATTTAGTAGAGATTTGTTGGAAGAGATTGTGAAAGAGAGTAACTGTAGTATAATGAGGATCCTTTAACTAAGCATATGACATTAAAAAAAATGATAAAAACTATGATTTAAGAAAGCAGTCTAAGTAAGGAAAGATGATAAAACAAAATTGAAAATGACTTATCTAGAAAACATGTAAAACCTCCTTGAATAGCAGGGGCCCTCTGCTACCAATTCGGTATCAATCCTTTAACTCTTTAAGATTGTATTCAAAACAACATCAAGGCTAAACTCCTTTTATTAACGCAGTGCTTAAAAACATAGTATCACTGTAATGATGAAATATGTATCAACCATCCCTTTTCGGTATTACAAAGCTTAATTTATATGAAAATTCATAACTAACATCGAACAGAAATAGGTACAGGTGTAATATTTAAGTCAAAATTGAATTAAAACTATTTTGGGACTCGTGATTTGCTGTAAAGAAATTCAGGAGTCCTAATTCCTATAGAAAATAACTTCTTTGACCTTTGCTTTGACCATGGGCTTAGACATCTCCAGCTATCGATTCAATCTTCGTGGATAAGAAGGAACCATGTAGGGAAGATTTGTAATACACCCATGTGTGCCTTTTCTCCAGTTGACACCTGTAACATACTTAAACACAAAAATAGTTGTGGAACGCTTGACTGGTTACAGAATGCCTGTATTATATAGCTAAACTATTCAAAAATTATTAAGACAACAAAAATCACGAAAACACAATAAGTTAATTATTTGCATGCAACCTTTAAGCAACCTTAACCATTCTCATTGATATTTAAGTTTATAAAATGATAAAGAAATGATGAAATGAGGTGAAAATTGGAAAAAGAGAAGACAATTTCAGGGCTCAACATACCCCCACTGCAAAACTCTTACATGTTCTCATGCAACTTCATCAAAACTTTATTCCTTGTGCTCTGAAACTTCTACAAGAACATCCAACCGCCTTTTTCTGCTTCATTTGGTAGTCAATACCATTCTGGGTTTCCTTATGAATATTTTGAACCTAAGATCTATGAGTTCCCTGTTCAGTTTCTTATTTTTCTTCTTTAGCTTCCTATTTTCTTTATACAGTGCTCTCATTTGTAGAGAGAGAGTGTTGTTCATGCCATTCTTCAATTTGACCTGCTCTCTTAAGATTTCATTTTCATTTTTGATATGTTTGTTCAATATCTCCAATTCATAATTGTCTTTTCTCAAGATTTCTATTATAGGTTCTTGTGGACTGAGAGATCTTTCTTGATTTTCTAAGGCTTTTCTTTCTAGTGATTCCACACAGTCATAAATTTGTTGTTGGACTGGATCTATATCTGGGGTTCTTCTGTTAGATTCTTCTTCACACTGATGTAAAGGAGATCTATAAACTGGTGTTTGGATTAGATTTTCTTTTTATTCAATATTTATAACTCTTATTTCCTTAATCTTTGTCTTTTTCATCATCCCTTTTAGTCTAGAGCTTCTCCTTAATTTGGGTGGATTTTCGTCTTTTTCTTCAGCACATTCACTTGTTAAGTTCTCTTTTTTTTAACCCTAATCTGTTGCCTGATCTTTGTCAATTTTTCAGAGATTACTTCTTCACTATCTTTCTGTGTTGATGTATCATGTTTGATTTCAACAGCTTTATCAATTTTCATTCTCCTACTTCTTCTTACAGGTTCTTTAAATAGTGTTTCCTCTGGTTCTTTAAAAATGGTTTCTTAGAATAAACTCTTCCCAATTATCTTCAAATGGAACTCCATCAGTATTTTAATTAAAGTTTTAATTGTGTTTGTTGTATTTTTAGGAGAATTTTCTGAAGTTTTCGTAACAGCAGTACTTTTTTTTTCATCATTGGAAATTTTTTGTTTCCTTTTGCTTCTAATATCATATTGTCTATGCACCTCCATTATTGCATTTTCAAACCCCAATTGGTAATCTTCAGAATCCTCATGATTATTTTCAACTTGTTCTGAGGAGAAGAAACCTTGTTCTTCTTCAGTGAGGAAAACATATGTCTCATTGTCAGATCCTATCATATTTACATGATTTTCTTCTAAGCTTTTAGTTTCCCTTTCTTCTTCTTTATCTACATAGTTTTGTTGAAAGGGAGGCCTAATTTGCTGGTCATTATCTCTTTGTCTATCTTGGATGGGATCTCTTCTGAAATTTGGATTTCTGTTTCTGTTGTGGGAATTTATTTGGTTTTCTCTTGGAGGCAATCTATCATTTAAGTTTATCTTCTCAAGCATTCTTTCCATTACCCTTCATAAGTTATCAATTTTGGCATCAGATGATGAGGTTGATGCTATTGTTTCATCTTTATATGTAACTCTTTTTTATGATTTCAATCTAACTCTTCTCTCAATCATATTGGCTTCTACACTAATAGCTCCCCTCTCCATGTCTTCTAATGTTAAGGGGTCTCTTTCTCTTAGTTGGTAGGCCATGTCTAGATCAAAGCCTTCAAGAAACTTAGCTAAGGCTAGGCCTAGTGGAGGTTTCATGTTTGGGGGAAGTGCATTGTAAACACTATTGAATCTAGTGCAATAATATTGGACACTTTCCCCAGTGTTTCTTTTGAGGTTTCCATATTCTGAAAGGATTTGGAGAGGGTTATTTTTCACTTCCCCCTTGTTTATGAACGTTTGGTATAAAGAAGGGAGATCATTTATGCTATTATGAGTTAAGATTTTAAACCATTTCTTGGCTTCTCCTCCTAAACTTTGGGAAAATATTCTCATCTTAATGTTATCTTATTCTATTTCCATGTAATCAAAGGCATCATTCATTTTATCTACATGTTTTTAGGTAGTATTAGATTCAGTTCCAGTGAAATGGGGAATTCTAGATTGATAATCATTTGGTAAAGGAACCAGAGGTTGAGGTAACACTAATGCGGAATACCATGCAGCCATGGTGGGAACAAATGGGGGATTTACAAGAGGTGGATTTTCTAAAGGAAAAGTGGGGTGAAAAGTAGTGTTTTGAATAGTTGATGTGTGGGTGAGAGTGGTGGAAGAACTTGGACCAGCAAGCTGATTATGAGCAGATTTGTTGTGGAAAGAACTTAAGTGGTGAAGAATTTGAAAATCAAGAGGAGTGGAAGGATAGGCTTCTCTGCTAAAGTTACGCTGCAAAACTGTGGGCTCAAGGTCAGATTGGTCAATATCACTCTGAGACTTGATTCTAAATAGGTTCCTTGTATGAGGCAAGTCAAAGTGAGGGTCTTTCAAGACTATAAGGTTTTCAGGGACAGATCTTGTTCTTTAGATGGTCCTACCAGTAGGTAAATTTCCAGTTTTAGAAGTTTGCCACAAAATATTTTCTATATCATCAACTATTTGAGGAGGATTAGGGTCTAGATGAGATTTGGTATTGATCCTATGTGAAGCCAGATTTCAAGTTCAAAAATTAGAGAGGCTAAAAACTTTAGGACTGTTTTCAAATGTTTTGACCTCTCCTAGTGTTTTAGTACCTTTCTGAAATATGGGACTAGGCTTCCAAACTTCTTTAGGACTGATTTGATACAATATTAAGGGAATCTAAAAGAAATAGTGGATAAATAGGCCTATTGGGGCTAGTGGAGTCGCTAGGTTGAAATTTTTAGCTTTTTTGAAGGTAAAGTTATGGCCCACCACTAAATGAGTAATAAAACCAATCCAAGAATATTTCTTGGGTTTTTCTGAGTTTTTATGTGATTCTTATGGTTTCTGGAGTCCTAAGGAGTACTTAGTTTGCCACTGACTCAGAAGGTCCCACCGTGATCGCCAGAATGTCGAGGTCCTGTGATTTGGCAGATTGGCATACCAAATGACAAGGCAATATGGAACCAATCTTTAGAGTTCTAGGACCTGGCCTTCCTAGACTCAAAGAGGGATCTCTCAATTTATTTTCAAAGGATGTGTGCTTGTTTGCTTTTAAGGGTTGATTTTAGGCTAGTTATTCAGTGCAAGGTTTGTTTGATTATTTTGGTTGGACATAATGATCAAAGAGCATAGATAGAATGGGAAATATCTAAGTTATTGGGCAATGGAGTCATATGGAAGTCATGATAAGTTCATAAAAGGATCGGGGAGTATCATAGGGAAAATCTAAATTGTCTAGTGGATCTTCAACATTTTTGGAATAATGAGGTGAACATTAAGGAGAAGAATGAAAAGTAGAAAAAAGAGCGATTAAGAATTCTTTATCATGTACTTTAAAAAAGAGACATATTTCAAGGAATCTATTTTGAAGCAAGCCAAAGGACAGGGTAAACCATAGACTTCTTTAGACATACTTTTAATGAGAAAACCTTTGAGACAACAATCTACCAATCAAAATAATACTTCAGATAAGAAAACATATAAGAAAACAGTAAGAGAAACCTAAGATCAAATAGAAATAATCTAATCTGCTTTGACTAACTCTCTAAGGGTATTCAAAGCAACTTTTCAAAGGCAAACCAGAGGACAGGGCATAGCATAGACTTCCCTGGTTTAGACTCTATTATGTATACTTTGAAGAAGTTTCAGAAACAATTCTCAAGTTGTACTCAAAGGAGCATGGACTTACCACTTAATTTCTTGGTTTCACTCTATTGAAATCATTCCTTAAAACAACCTCTCAAGCCATACTCAAAGGAATATGGACTTACCAAAAGAGAAACTCCTTGGTTATACTCTATTGAATTATTTCTAAAATAACAAGCTAGATGGAACTGGGGTGCAATTAAGAATCCTCCGATAAGACCTTTCAGAAGAAAACATTTATACAGTTAAGAGTAAAAAGAACTAAAGTGCTTTCAAAATACATTTCTTAGCCTAAAACCTTTACTCTATTGTAACAAACAAAAGATGGAAACATAATGAAAATAGGAAATGTTAGGATATTTCAACACATATTAAATACTTAAGAATAACTTAGACTAGTGTAGAGTTAGGAAAAGTGTGTTTCTTTACCATGTACATTTGTAACTTATAATCCGACGGTCACGATTTGTAGTGATCCGATGGTTATCTCTCTCCCTGGTATTAACGACACTTGATCCGTGGCTTAGTAGCATATTGGTCCATGAACTCTATTTAAAGAGCATGGAGGGTCATTTTTAGGTTAACTGTTTATGAGAGAAACATATGTAACTTTCCCTTTTATATTAATAAATTCCCTAAAGTGGTCGCGTTGGCTCAGGGTGTGGACTATTTCCCTCTTTGAGCGTTTTAACCACGTGATTATATTGGTGTACTAATTTGTGATATGTTTGTGAGTGGTGACCTTTGGTTCTTGATCTACAGAACTTACCCTGTAAATTCCTACATGGTATCAAAAACAGGAAGAAGTTTTTTTTTTTACTACGTATGCTCTTTCCCTGCATCTTTGAGCGATCTCAGGAAATCAGAAATAGTAAAAAAAATGGTTATTTTCCGGAAAATCTAACTGGAAAGCTAATATTCTGCTGTAAGGGTTGCATTTCTTTGTTTGCTCGGTTTTGTGTGCAGTTGGCAGCCAAACAGCTTAAAGAGATTTTATTTTTTCTTCCAAATTTGTTTGGAAATCACAGTAATGCTCCTGCTTCAGCTATAGACCACGTTAGTTAAGAATCGGTCTAAGTACAGGTCCACTAACGCGACTCTCTTCTTTTCACTAGTGTGTTATAACGCTAACACGCTCTCTGCATTGATCCAGTGCATTATAATGCTTCCTCTGCTCTTGACCAAAGCATTAGTAATGCTCAGGATCCTCCAAAACATAGCATTAGTACAGCAAACTAACGCTTCTCTTGACTCCTATTTTCAAAAGGGCATAACTTCTTCATCCGAAAGCCGTTTTTTTTTAAACGACCTAATTTTTCAATATCTTCCAATTGGAGCAGTTAGTTTCACCTTTTCTCAACTTCAGTTTTAAAAAATGGAAAGTGCATGTCTAATTATTCTTAATAGCACCAATTATTTCCAATGGCTACCTCACATGGTAGATATACTTAGAATTAAAGGGCTTTATAGAATAACCACAGGTCAAGAAACTAAACCTTCCAATGATGATAAAGTTCCTAAATGGGAAAATAAACAATATCAAGCACGAGGGTTGATAGGAATGTCCATTTCTAAATATCTTTGATTTCATATCCTTGACATTGACACCCTTGATAAACCCTAGAAAAGCTAAATACTTTTTTTGGCATTCAAAATCAAATCAAGGCCCACCAGCTTGAAAATGAGTTGCTTACTTTGGACCCTAATAATTTCTCCTCTATTGAAGAATTTTTTTCCAAATTCAAGACCCTTAGACTTATTTTAGAAGGTTGTAAGGTCAAAAAGGAAGATGGTAGCCTCATCTATTGCATTCTTGCTAACCTTGGCCCTACATACTCTATATTTTTTTTTTCCTTCGTTCCACTAGAGAAGCCATCATCTCTTCTGGAACCACCTACAAGAATCCCTCTTTTAATTCCTTTTGTGATTCTTTGATAAGAGAACAAGAAAAAATCTTACACCTTGGTCTTATCACTCCTGGAAACGCTTCTAAGAAAGCCTTAGCAGCCCAACAACAACCATATCAAAAGAATCCCAAGAAGCAATATCCTAAAAAGTATAGTCCTAAACCAAACAAAGGTCCCAAGCAATTTCAGCCGCAAACTGAAAAATAAAATCACCAAAATGATAAAGCAAATAAAAACAAAGTGAAGAAGAAAGATAGACATTGCAACTTTTGCAATCGTGATGGCCATATAGAGTCCAAATGTTTTAAGAAGATGGAAGCCTTACAAGCAGCAATGAAGAATCACAACATCAATTTGGAGCACTCTTCACCTTCATCTTCAGGCATGGCACTTTCTACTTGTGGTTGTCAAGCATCAAGATCTAATTATGCATTAAATGTATCTTTTTCTTCTCCTTCTCATGATTGGCTCATTGATTCTGGTGCTTCTTACCACATGGCTAAAAATAAATCCATGTTTTCTTCTTTAAATGATTGTAACACCAAACATATTTATGTTGGTGATGATAGATCTCTTAGTGTTGTAGGATCTGGAACCATTCATCTAGATAATGGTCAGTTTAATGATGTACTATGTGTTTCTACCTTGTCATGCAACCTTCTATCTGTTTATCAGATAACTCATTCAGGTGAAGGGAAAATAGTAGAATTCTCACCTCATGATGTTGTAATCAAGGACCTCAAATATCCTAAACATATTTTAGCTACTGGCATTGCTGATGATTCCACAAGGTTGTATAAGTTTGACAACTTTGGGTCATCATCTCTTCCCTATGTTTTTGTTGCTCATAATGATGATGTGAGAAAACTTTGGCATGAGCGATTTGGTCACTTAAACTATCGCTCTCTTCAAACTTTATGTAAGGAAAATATGGTGACGGGCCTTCCTATGGTATCTTGCCGAGATGGTGTTTGCTCCGGATGTGTACTCAAAACACATCATCAGGATAGTTTTGAAAAACATACCTCTTGGCACGCTTCAACCCCTTTGCAGCTTGTGCACAGTGATATCTGGTCCACTTCCTGTTGTTTATTTCTCTGGTTGCAAGTAATTCTTAACTTTCATTGATGATTTTTCTAGACGCACTTCGGTATATTTCTTAAAACTCAAGAGTGAAGTTTTTAACATGTTCTTGGCCTTTAAGGCCTTTGTTGAGAAACAATTTGGACATCAAATTCTTAAGTTAAGATCAGACAATGGCGGAGAATATGTTAACAACAAATTTATCAACTTCTGCATTGAGCATGGCATTCAATTGCAACATATTGTTCCATATACTCCACAACAAAATGGTGTAGCTGAAAGGAAGAATCGCACCTTAAAAGAAATGGCTAATTGTATGCTTCAATCTAAAGGACTTGGTCTCAATTTTTGGGCAGAAGCCATTAACTGTGAAAATTACATAGTAAATCGCACTCCTACTAAGGTTTTAAAAAATATAACTCTAGAAGAAGCTTAAAGTGATGCTTGGGCCCATATTCCAGATGCAAAACATAAAGCCTTAGAACATAAGAGTGAAAAATGTATTTTTGTTGGATATTCTGAAGATGTCAAAGGATATAGACTTATTCAACCAAAATCCAAAAATATTATCATTAGAAGAGATGTAAAATTTTATGAAAATATATCGTCCTGTGAGCCTAGTTCGGCAAGTGTAACACCTTTGGCCTGCGAGCCTGATTTGGCATATGTGCCACCTCTCTCTCTCTCTTCTATTTTTAATAGCCTTCCTTCTAGTTCAGATGATGACAGGGAGGATGAAAATCTTCCTCCGCCTCTTGAAATTGTTCCTTATAATCCACCACTTCCAAGATGGGTCCACTCTACTCAGGATGTAGCAGGTTCTCTTGCAGGTGACCCTGTTGATAGATGACATACACGTTCTCAGTTTGAAAGAGCCTCTTCCTTATTGGCTCAAGTTCCAGAAAAACTTGATTCAGAAACCTTTGAAGAAGCCTCCGGTCATCCAGATTGGGATGAGGCTATGAAATGAAGAGTATCATTCCTTATTGGCCAACAATACTTTGGATCTTATTCCTCTTCCAAAAGGAAGAAAACTTGTCATATGCAAATGGGTTTACAAAAAAAAGTTTGGACCAGATGGAAAAGTGGATAGACATAAAGCTTGTCTTTTCGCTAAAGGTTTTTCAGACATAAGACTCCAGCCTTGTGTGTCACCTTAGGAAGTCTCTCTATGGTCTCAAACAAGCTCATCAGGCTTGGTATGCCAAAATGGATAGATTTCTCTTAGATAATGGCTTTTGTAGGTGTCATTATGACAACACTGTCTACACCAAGAAAGTGGGTAATTCCTTCACCATCCCTGTTCTTTATGTTGATGATCTTATCCTCACTGGTATTGATCCAAACCATATAAAACATGTGAAGTCTAGCCTCAAAAAGAAGTTTTAAATGACAGACTTAGGATTCTTGCATTATTTCCTTGGTCTTCAAGTCTTGAAATCCAAGGAAGGCATTACCCTCTCTCAATCCAAGTACACCTCTGATCTTCTACACCACTTTCACATGGAAGACTGTAAGCCTGCCCCTTCTCCCTTTCAATCTGGAGTCAAGCTTTCAGTCACTTTCACTACCCCTGAATTTGATGCTACCTTATACCGTCAACTTGTTGGTAAACTTTTGTATCTAACTCATACCCATCCTGACCTTTCCTTTGTCATTGGTCTTGTCACTTGGTTTATGCACCAACCTCTTGAAAGTCATTGAAAGCAGATAAAAGAATACTTCGATATATTCGAGGTACAGTTCAGTTCGGGATTCATTACAGTGCAGGGGCATATCCATTGTTGATTGGTTTCACTGATTCTGATTGGGCTGGTGACCCTGATGATCAAAATTATACTGCAAGATATGTATTCAATCTTGGTTAAGGACCTATTACTTGGTCTTGTAAGAAAAAAAGTGACATCTCTCTTTCTTCAACAGAAGCAGAGTATCATGGTGCAGTTGAAGCCAGCAAGTAAGCCATGTGACTTCTTCAGATTCTGTCTGAATTTGGTCTTCATCAGTAGCATCCAACTACACTTTGGTGTGATAATCAGAGTGCCATTCAGCTATGTAAAGATCCAGTTCAGCATCAGCGTATGAAACACATTGAACTCCACATATACTTCATCAGAAAGCTCATTCATGATCGTGTTCTTGAAGTGCAGTATTGTCCAACCAATGATCAAGTAGCCGATATCTTTACGAAGGCTCTCACACAAGCGAAGTTTACCAAACTTCGATCCATGCTTGGAGTTCAGGAAAGTTTTCATTAAGGGGGGATAGGCTCTAATGCCTCCTTCCTTCTCCTATTGTGTCACTTTTGTAAATCCTTCAATCCTATCCCAATTTTTTCTTAAGGGGGGATGTTAGGATATTTCGACACATAGGAAATAAGCTCCTTTTGTGTCACCTTTTTAAATCCTTCAATCCTATCCCAATTTTTTCTTAAGGGGGGATGTTAGGATATTTCGACACATAGGAAATAGTTAAGAATAACTTAGTCTAGTTTAGAGTTACGAAAAGTGTGTTTCTTTACCATGCACATTTGTAACTTATAATCTGACGGTCACGATTTGTAGTGATCTGACGGTTATCTCTCTCCTCGGTATTAACGACACTTGGTCCGTGGCTTAACAGCCGATTGGTCCATGAACTCTATTTAAAGAGCATGGAGGGTCATTTGTAGGTTAGTTGTTTATGAGGGGAAAATATGTAACTTTTCCTTTTATATTAATAAATTCCCTGAAGTGGCCACGTTGGCTCAGGGTGTGGACTGTTTCCCTCTTTGAGGGTTTTAACCACGTGATTATACTGGTGTACTGATTTGTGATTTGTTTGTGAGCGGTGACCTTTGGTTCTTGATCTACGGAACTTACCCTATAAATGCCTACAGGAAATAACTATAACAGATAGAAGCACTTCACCAATAGCCAAGCTCATGGATCCAGTGATCTAGCCTCCTCCATCAACAAACAAATCGAGGCATCCACAAGATCCAAGACATCAATTTTCCTTCAACTTCAAAGAGACTATGTATTACTTCAAAGAGTCATCAAAAGCCAACAATATAATGAGTTCAGATGCAGTATTTATGCTGCAAATGAGGAGTTCAAGCTAAGATAGGGTTTGGGTATCATTTGTTACAGAGTAGGTGTATTCCTAACCTTTAAAACCATGCAAGGAATAATATAGGAATATCTACAGCTACTTCTCTGTTTCAATAACTCTGTCTTAACTTCTAAAGAAGAAGAGGTAAAAAGTTTGACTTTTAAGGCTTATAATAAATTTTTACAATAACTGCCTTGGCTAAAAATATCTTTTGACTATGCAATAGCTACCCAAATGCCTTTATAGAAAGGAAACATGCTATAGGTGGCAGTTTGATCTTTTGGAGGAGTAATTGCTTCTTTGTTGAGTTATTTGAGGCAGTATTTGGGTATCTGTCTTTGTTTTAATCACAAACTCAGCAATTATGCCTTTTGAACGTTGATTTTCTTTGATAATATGTCTTACTTCCTTCATCCTCTATTCTGCTTTATGACTATCTTATTCATTTATCCTTTATCTTTAAACCTTTGTCTTTTCATCTTTAATCATTGTCTTTAAATGCTAATCTTATATTTTATCCTTTGATCTGTAATTAGCCCTTTTGATCCTTCTGCTATTCATTCCTTTTACTGATGTTTCTGTTGTATTTGTCCTTTGTGTGCAGGGAGGGTTTATTTATGCATTGCAGGGTCTTCGATTGATCGACGATCATGATTCATCACCAATCAAACCCTGAGAAAAGGCTCTTTGATCTTCATAATTTTTTTTTAAGACCCCTGAGTCGTCACTAAGGGGTTTCATTCAACAAACATTAGTGGGAGGGAATCTAGCCTATTTCTTCCATTAAAACCTGCAACACACAAACCAATATTAGTTTTTAAAACCTGTGGGAGTGGTGAAAGTAATTTTTTCGGGGTTGTGGAGCTATCGGGGGCAATCGGCAGAGAAGGAGAATGTGTAGGGGGAAGGGTTCCAAAGGTGGAACATGGAGGAGAGGCGAAGGAATTCAAATTTTAGCGCAAAGGAGAGAAAGGCGGTTTTGGGAAAACAGTGGTAGTTTATCGCATGGGTTAAGAGTGGTAAGTGGTTTTCAGCAAAGGCCACATGATTCCATTCAGCGTTGGATGCATTTCTGGGCTAATATTGCCTTTTTCACGTGGGTTTGGAGTGTTAAAGCTTGGCGCAAGAATCTGTGTGATACTTGATCTGGACCGTCAGGTCTCAAGGGTGAGGTCGACAGTGCAAAAAGGCCGAGGGACCAGGGCGCAAATTTGGGAGGTGGAGCCTAGGCGTGCTGACGTGGTGAAATTTGTGGGATGGTGTGGGGTTATATAATGAATGGGTGGAGTGATGGGCAATGATGTGATGACCGTCGGATCAAGGCCTGAGGTTCCAGATCTATGGTGGAGATGGCCCGATCAAGGGTATGAGAGAAATGGAAGGGAGGGGGCCCGAATTTAAATGTTCCAAAGGTTCGGGCTTTTATAATAAAGTTCGGGGTGTATAAAATGAAAGGAGCGGGGGCATATTTTAAATGGAGAAGGGGTTAAGAATAGGCGGAGGGAATGGTTTAGAGTCGTATGGGTGAGGGGGTTGGGGCTTTAAGCCAGAAAGGGGCTTAAAGGCCTATTTCATAAAAAGTGGATTTTTTAGCAAAAAACAGAGTTTTCATGAAGTTTTTAAGGTGTTTGATAGGCTAGAAGTCAGCTTCAAACAATGTAAAAAAGGGGTTTTTACATTGTTCAAGGGTTTTTTAGAAGAAAATGATGAATAAGGGAGGTTATGAGGGGTTTTTAGAGGGGAAGAAGAGAATGAATGAGGGTTTAAATGAGGAAATAAAAATGAGGCAAACAGGCCTAAAAATGGAGTTTTCTTTGCAGCAAGGTAAAATTTGAGAAGGAAAAAGATAAGTTTATAGAAGAACAGTTAGGTTTAGGATGATGAAGGCAGTGAGATTTCTAGAACTCACAATGTTCCTTCAAATATTGTTTCTATAAACCTAGGCTTTATAACTTAGTCATATTTTGATATCAGAAAAATTACTAATGACTAACATGTTCTTTGTGTCCAATAAGTAAGCCTAGTAATAGGAAACGATGGAAAATTTATCCATCGTCACGTTCCTATGTTTCTCAAAGGCCTCCTCGAACAATATTTTGAAAATATTTCCTCCTAGCTCATCTTAATTTTCTTCCGCTATGGTAGGTCGTTGGGTTTGTGAGGCTGATCTTGCAAAGGTTCAACCAAATCGAGCCCTACCTCCTTATACCCTGACCTCGTTGGGGACATGCAAAGAAAAATAAAGAACAAACCTCTCTAATACCACTAATCAAAACTTATGTAATAGTGAAATAGAATAAATATATAAACATAAACACATAAGTACAGCAAAAATAAAACTTCATTTCATTAATATCAAAGAATTGAAATATGCTTACATACAGAATGGAAATAAACTAGCTCGGGCGATGGTAGCTTATCTCTAAGAATAGATGTAGCAGCTACATGCCTCTGAATTGTGTTACAATGAGGCTTAGTGGAATTTTATCATTTATAAATAATGAGAAACCCTAAACATCAAAAAACCTAACCCTAGGAGATGTAGCATCAAAATCTTATGGGCCTCGCTGGGGTAAGTTGGAACACCAACTTCCTGGAGTCGTAACTTTGGCATACGATCTTCGTTTGGCTATCATAATACCTCATTTCGAAGATCTCAAAGAGGAGGCCGAAAGAAAATTCTTAAAGAAATTTGTGAATTTTCTGGTTTATCTATTTTTCCTAAAACGTCTTTTAGTCCCTCAAAATGGGTCTGGAAGTTTAGGACCCAAAAACTGCCAAAAATAGTAAATTGTGATACAATTAAGGAAATTGAAAAAATGAAAGAAACAATGGTGGGGGTCTAAGCAGAATAAGTGGATGGCCACCAATATCCACCTAGATCAGTCCTCCCCCCTTAGGAAGCAATGGTTCCCATTGCGTTCAGTGCCTCCATGACATGGGGAAACTTCTGTTGAACTTATTCCCTAGTGAGCCACTTGCCTTGGTGCAGGAGTTGACCAGCTTTGACAACTAGATACAGTTGGATATTCTGTTGTCGATTGTTCTTGATCTGTGTGTCCATGATCCGATCAATTTTTTCTTGTTCCATGTAGTCAGGGTATAGCTTTGTTGGTGTGAGCTGTTCTACAATGTCAAATGTGTCCAGTAATGGTGGAAAGTATGGTTGAAGGCAGTCCACATTGAACACTCACTGTAGGCCAAGGAACAGTGGAATTTTGAGCTTAAAGGCATTATTTCCTACAGCCTTGGTGATGGTGTATGGCCCATATCGAAGCGAGTGAAGCTTGCAGTGGGGTCCAATAAGGCGCTCCTTGCAGCAAATGTAGTCAAACTTTGTCGCCCACCTAAAACTTGTGTGGCACCCGATGTTGATCATGTTGTTTCTTGTACTTAGCATTGGCACTATCCAATATGTCATGGACCTGTGTAATATTCGAAATTTTTCCCGCAATAGATTGGAATATTAACTTTTGTTATTTTCAATTAGGAGTTGAATAATTGGGTGAGAAGGCCCATTCATAATAAAAACATGGATAAAATCCCTCTAGTATGGAAAGGGATCAGCCTTGGAACTAGATTTCACACCCTCATGTGTGAAAGGAGACATTTGCAAAGAGGCTAGGTCAAGTTTGACCAAGTCAAACAGCGTAGAGGAGGGAATATTCCTTGAAGGAGGAAACCCTAAAAGAGTGGGACCCATGGAGAGGGAGCTCTCATGTGTTTAAAAGGAGGGCAAGGCAGCCATTGTTTCTCATGCATATGATTATAGATTTCTTGTATGTTTAGACTATTGGCATTCTCTAACTGTTCAGCTGAGTTGTTGTGCTGCTTAGCACAAGGATTTCCTACTTAGGAATCCTTCTCCTTTCTTGAGAAGCTTCTTGAAGGAGTTGTACTAATTGTCCTCACATCTAGGCTTGAGGCCAAGCATCCTCTTCCAGGACAGCGTTATTGTTGTAGCAGCATAATTCTATGTTGCAGGGTGTTGTAGTGAAGGATCACAAAACCTCTTCCATCACTTGTTTTTTAGAGGGAGAGTATTTATTTCCTTTGGAGGATAATTTTGGAAGCTATCAGAGCTTATTGTAGATCTTGGCACTTGGCCAAATCATTCTATTCCACCTACAACGCAGTTACCCTCTTAGAGTGCATTATTTTCAGAGTGCACTTGCAGTGAGGGGTTGTAGTGTTGATTAGAGGGTCAGATCTCAAGTGTAAGGATCAGCCTTCCACTTAGGAGATCCATTGGAGGAGGTATAATTCATATTGTTCATCATCTTCAGCCTTCTCTATTCAGTTCCAGATTTGAGTTGCAGCTGCTACCCAGCAACTGCAGCATTTTTTCGATTTTGTATATTTCAGCCAATCCTTCGGAGGATTGATGCATTATTGTTTCTAAGGGTTAGAGCTTTGCTCCCCTATTTTATTTGAGCCATATATTGTCATATTCATGTATTTACATCATTTTGTAGTAGTTATGCATAATAGACTGCGTTTTCATAGCCAAGGGTTTCACATATGAAGCAGTGTTCCTTCATTTTCATGTACATGTCTTGTCGAGGCTTGCATTGCCTTTCTTGAGTGGATGTTTCCTAAAGAACTTGTACTTTCTTTACTGCTATACATTATTTTTTGGTTTTCTATGTCTTCTTGCCTCAAAACTAATAAAATAACGTTGTTGATCTATTGTATGTTCATGAATTAGTTGCAGTCCCTTCATTGGGAAATTTTTGAGGACATCTAAGTGTGGGAGATCTATTTAACCCACTTAGAAGGATTTTCTTGGAGCCTCCTCTTGGATTAGCACTTAGACACATTGTTCTAAGGGATCCAGGTCTTGGTTTCAATTCTTGTAGCAGCCATTACTGGAAAATGCGTTTTCCAGTCATGCCTTGCTAGTTGTTCCAAATTTGGAATACTACAGTGGTATCAAAGCAACTTTCTTGGCTCAGCCTGTGAGTCTAAGCCCAAGAAGATCATAATGATGAAGAATATTAGATTTCTCTCATTAGTATTTAGAAATAAGAAGATCCTCTCCAAAGAGGAAGAGCAAAAAGAAGAGGAAGTACCATGCACTTCCTATTCTCAACAAGAAGAAGACAAGCATGAAGGACACTTGGATTATCAACTTCTAAGTGATTACCTTGTTGAGTACAGATCTCAACCTAGAGCCCTCAAGGAGACTCTAGATTTCCCTCATTTCATCTAGTTGAAGGAAGAGAAGAGACCCTGCAGCAATAGAGAAATCAAAGGCAATACATTTCTGTTGTCTACTTTTGATGGGTTATCTACAGCAAGAACTTGGGTGAGAAAGTTGGAGGTATTTTTCCTACTACATCCTATATAAAGGAAAGAAGTTGTTGAAATCTCAGTGACACACTTGGAGGGTGAAGCCTATGTTTGGTGGTGCAGCCACTTGAGCCATGCAAGGGTGAAGACTTTTACAAAGTTCACTCAGATGTTGATCCAAACCTTTGATGGAGGAAGAACAAAGGAGGAAAAGCTCACACCACTTTAGGGGCTTTGTCTTAACGCTATCACACTCATGGAGGAGTAGCCACATGCATCAACAGTTGGGGCAGCCAACACTTTGGAGGAAATAACTCTTGCAGCCCTACAAGAAGTTCCAAAATTTCATCAAGGTATGAAAATATTTCCACAATCTATTGTTGCAGCAAATTCTTTTGATAATTGTGGAGATTTAATTTTACATGACAAAGGGCCAAATCACACTACTAATCTAGAGCAGCTTGGTTGTACTGCGCTATGCAACATGGAAACTTTCAAGGAGAAAATAAACCATCATCCTCATGAGCCATTGTTGGACTGCATGTCACATTTGAGGTTGGGATTTGAAGACTTGAAGGATGATAGTAGACATCTTGGAGTGAGAAACCATTTCTCCTTTCAAGATGACACTTTCTCAATGAGATCCTTTGAGCACAAAGAGGAAATTATAATTTTAGAAAATCCAAGACCTCATTGGTTTTGGAAGACTATTGTTGAGAGGGAGGTCTCGAGGGGAGATCTCATTAGAGGTGCACTTCAACACACCATGGAGTGCAAAGATTTTCTTCCTTTCTCACAGGAGCAGATAGAAGATGGAGGACATCTTTGGATGGATAAAATCTCTCATGCTTGTGTTGGACATTCCTTGAACCATACACATCATGATGGGAGTTTTTTTCGTACCACCTATTTGGGTCCTCATAGGGTCTCATTGATCCTCGAGAAGATTTCATTTCAAAATCCCATGGAGTGCAAAAATAGAGATTTGGTTTAGGAGAAGAAATCATCCACAAGTGATTGAGTGGATGTGGTTGATGAGCAAGGAGCTAGGAGGCTACTTGAAAATTTATGATACTGGGCAACAGGAGGCTTGGATGCACTGGTTACTCTTGAAAGAGTTTGGCCATCACTTGGAAAACACTCTTCCTAAGAGTAGGAGGAAGGAGGAGAGATGGCAAGGTACTTGCATCATTGGGCAGCATAGAGTATGGATGCATGGTGTTGATTTGATACTCATATCATTCATTGTGTCTTCATTAAATGAGTTGTATGATGGAAGTATGGGGAGGCAGCAAAATATTCTGTTGCTTTGCTTGTTCTTGGGAGAGAAAGAGCAGATTTTCTCTCACACTTTGCATGATGTTGCAGGAGGAGGGGATGGCATTATCTCCTTGGCTTTTGATGATAGATAGGTACTTCCACCTTGGAAGGAACTTCTTATGTATTGCAGCATTACTAGAGGATTCTTTGACAAGGAGCATATCAAAGAACAGAACTTTGTATTGACAAGATCTTATTTGCATGAGATCACAGCGCTGTCACTCTGGAGCTGAGATTTATGGATGGAGTGTCCCCAAGATCACTTCACATTGGATGCACTTGGTGAAAAAAGGAGGAGATGATGATGATAGAGTAGTGGGTAGAGGCATCTATCACTATGAAATATTCTTCTTGACTTGGTTTTCCAAGCATGAGGAGGATTATCTTCTTGCAGCACATGGTTCATTCATCTTCATAGCTTGCCAAAACACTTTGGAGAACTCACTCATGGATCCATGTACCATTTCACTCCTGGCATATGGTAAGAAGTTTGTTTATATTGATTTTTATGCTCTTACCATTACTATGCAATGCATTGCTTCACAAGAGGGCAAGCTTTTCATATTACTCCATGTTCATAATTGGGCCAATCTATATGATGGAGGCAGTCATATTTTATGTGGCCTTGGGAAAATGTTTTATTATCACGTGTATGTTCAGTTGTTGCACCCAAACTTCCACCATATGAAGACATGCATGATTGACCATGTAAAAAGAAACATTTTTCCTTGTACTTTTCTCAAGCAGCAGCTTGTAAAACTACGCTGTCACTATTGAGGAAGTTGTTGGTACCTTCTTGCACCACATGAAACCTTCAGCATTTTATTCATTTTGTTGTTTATCTGACTTAATTTTCTGTTATTGGTTATATTCTTGTTGAGAGCATGATTGGGAGGTTGACACACGATTTCGATGTGTCCTTGAGGAGAGAAAACTCCCACATTTTCCGCACTACGTGTTCTAATGGGAGCATTGGAGGAGATACGGCCACCACAGCCACCTATTTGTTTTCTTTTGAGGTGGGCCATGAGTTTTCTAACCATCCATTGTATAATCATGGGCAAGTACTTAATCATGTATTGTTGACACATTCATCCATTTACTATCCATTAGTAGATGTGATGATTCTTGTATATTACTTGCCATGCTATTTTCTGGAGTTGCAGTGGATGACATTGCGTTGTGTCCTCTTGAGATATTGTTTTTATCATGCATTATCATGTAAAACTTGCAGAAAAATACTCATTGGGATACTCTATGATGACCATGTCCTATTCATCATGGATGGATTTTTTTGGGCCGGCTTGTTCTTCAATGTTGGAGGAGAACTCTTTGGAGGATTGTTCTTCCCTTTTCCATTTGAGAGCAATACTTTTGCAGCCCAAGATCAGCACATACTCTACACTTATCATAAGTGGAGAGAAGGGTAGCTTGGGGTAGGCTATGATGCTTACCATGTTTATATTTTCAGCCCACCTTTTCCGGAGCTTGAGGTGGAAGGAGATTTTCAGGAGTTGCCATGTTGGGAGGTGACTCATTTTGTTTGGATGATTTCTTGGGGATAAAGGATCCATTTGGGGAAGATATTTTCCCATTAATTCCCAGTCTCCATGCCTTGGGAGAAAATTCTCAGTTCTATCCTTGCAGTTTCTTTAGGACAAGCAACATTTGGGAGGGGAGGACTGTAATATTCCAAATTTTTCCTACAATAAATTGGAATATTAAATTTTGCTATTTTCACTTAGGAGTTGAATAATTGGGTGAGAAGGCCCATTCATAATAAAAACATGGATAAAATCCCTCTAGTATGGAAAGGGATCGGCCTTGGAACTATATTTCACAGCCTCATGTGTGAAAGGAGACATTTGCAAAGAGGCTAGGTCAAGTTTGACCAAGTCAAACAGCGCAGAGGTATGAGGTGGAAAGCATCTTATGGGACAGCGCAGAGAAAGAGGAGGGAATATTCCTTGAAGGAGGAAACCCTAAAAGAGTGGGACCCATGGAGAGGGAGCTCTCATGTGTTTAAAAGGAGGGCAAGGCAGCCATTGTTTCTCATGCATATGATTATAGATTTCTTGTATGTTTAGACTATTGGCATTCTCCAATTGTTCAGCTGAGTTGTTGTGCTGCTTAGCATAAGGATTTCCTGCTTAGGAATCCTTCTCCTTTCTTGAGAAGCCTCTTGAAGGATTTGTACTGATTTTCCTCACATCTAGGCTTGAGGCCAAGCATCCTCCTCCGGGACAGCATTATTTCTATAGCAGCATAATTCTGTGTTGCAGGGTGTTGCAGGGTGTTGCAGTGAGGGATCACAACACCTCTTCCATCACCTTTTTTTCAGAGGGAGATTCTTTCTTTCCTTTGGAGGATCAGTTTGGAAGCTATCAGAGCTTATTTCAGATCTTTTCACTTGGCCAAATGATTCTATTCCACCTATAGAGCAGTAACCCTCTTAGACTGTGTTATTTTCAGAGTGCACTTGCAGTGAGGGGTTGCAGTGTTGATTGGAGGGTGAGATCTCAAGTGTAAAGATCAGCCTTCCACTTAGTAGATCCATTGGAGGAGGTCTAATTAATATTTTTCATTATCTTCAGCCTTCTCTATTCAATTCCATATGTGAGTTGCAGCTGCTACCCAACAACTCCAGCATTTTTTCCATTTTGTATATTTCAGCCAATCCTTCGGAGGATTGATGCATTATTGTTTCTAAGAGTTAGATATTTGCTCCCCAATTGTATTTGAGACATATATTGTCATATTCATGTATTGACATCATTTTTCAGCAGTTATGCATAATATACTGCGCTGTCATAGCCAAGGGTTTCACATATGAAGCAGTGTTCCTTCATTTTCATGTACATGTCTTGTTGAGGCTTACATTGCCTTTGTTGAGTGGATGTTTCCTAAAGAACTTGTACTTTATTTACTGCTATACATTATTTTTTGGCTATATATGTCTTCTTGCCTCACATCTAATAAAATAACATTGTTGATCTATTGTATGTTCATGCATTATTTGCAGTCCCTTCATTGGGCACTTTTTGAGGACATCTAAGTGTGGGAGATCTGTTTAACCCACTTACAAGGATTTATTTGGAGCCTCCTCTTGGATTTAGCACTTACACACATTTTTCTAAGGGATCCAAGTCTTTATTTCAATTCCTGTAGCATCCATTACTAGAAAATGCATTTTCCAGTCATGCCTTGCTAGTTGTTCCAGATTTGGAATACTACAACCTGCTGGTGGATGTTTTGAACGCGCTCAATGAAGTTGTTTGCCATATCAGCTTTATATTGGACATGATATGAATCTTCGTGAGTAGCTACAAATTTTTTGGCCACATCAATGGGGAATAGTGGTTGGAATCCCAATCCCACCTTAAAGGGGTTGTGGCCAATTGAGCTATCGAGAGCTCGATTGTAGCTGTGATGAACATAGGGAAGGCTTTCATCCCATGTACAGGGATTCTTTGAGTTGTACATGTGCATAATGTGCACGATCATATTTTTCATGACCTATGTTTGGCCATCAGTTTGGTGGTGGAAATTTGTGGACTTGGTGAGCTTGGTATCCAACATCGACAAAATACATGACCAAAATGTACTTAGGAACCTGCTATCCCAATATGAGATAATAGATTTTGGGATCCTAAAGTGTACCCACACTCTTTCAAATAAGATTCTAGCAGTGACTTATGTTGTGATACTCTTCTTGTAGGCTTCCATAATGGTCATCTTAGAGAATTTGTCAACGACCACGAAAACACAATCGTTTCCATGCTTAGTAGAAGGAAGGCCCAAAATGTAATCCATGGAGATGGATTCCCAATGTAAACTAGGATTAGGTAAGGTAATATATAGGCCTTGCTTATTTATGGTTGGTTTGGAAATGGCACAGAAAGTGTAGGATCTGATGTACTTCCCACCATATTGTCGAAGGTTCGGCCAATAAAAATACTTTTGCAGTACTACCATATTTTTCTCTAACCCAAAATGTCCACTGACCCAGCTGTAGTGCGTTTCCCAGATCATCTCGGCACACTCATTTGAAGGAAAACAGTGGTGTCCCAGGTGGCATAACAGTGCATCCTAGAGGTGATCATTTGGAACTTGCTTTCCTTCCATGCATCTGGTGTGTGCTGTTGAATTTTGGATCACTCTTGTAAAGATTCGGCCACCCCGAAGTCTCGTGCCTGCAAGAGTCGAGAAAAATGGTCAATGGCATGAATGGTGGCCGGCTGAGGTAGTCTACAACTTTTTTGGTGTTTCCCTTCTTGTACTTAATGTTTAGATGGAATTTTCATGGGTATGTGGACCATTTCTGATGGCGATCATTCTAAAACTTTCCTTCTATTCGTATGAACTACAGGGGTTGATGGTCTATGTGGATGACCATTTCCTTCCCTAGAATGTAATGCTTCCATTGTTGGTAGGCCTCCACAATGGAATACATCTCTTTGTCATAGGTGGGATACTTTTGGACTGTGTCTAAAAATTTCTGATTGTGATATGCCATTAGATTCCCATATTGAATAGGAACTGCACCAATAGCATAGTTGGAGGCATGTCTCTCGATCTCAAATGGTTGTTGCATAATTGGTAATGTGAGAATTGATGCATAGCAGAGTTGATGCTTCAACTCAGTGAACATCTTCTATTGGGATTCAGACCAAAATAACTTTTCTTTCACCCCTCTCTTGTTGAATTTACTCAAATTCCAAGTGATATGAGAGAAGCCCAACACGAACCTATGATAGAAGTTGGAAAGATCGAAAAAGTTGCGGAGCTCTGTTAGAGTGATTGGGGCTGGCCAATCCTGAATGACTTGTATATTGGTTGGGTCCACATACACACCCCAATCATCGATGATGTACCCCAGATATTGAATCTGGTTCATGCAAAAAGTGCATTTCTCCAAATTATCACACAACTTGTATTATTGCATTGTTTGGAGGACTTGTCAAATGTGGTGGAGGTGTTCTTCCCAACTCTATCTGAAGATCGGGATGTCATCTAAATAAACCACCATGAATGAGTTGGTGAAAGGTCACAAAATATCATCCATCATCCTCATGAAGGTTGTGGGGGCATTCTTCAACCCCAAAGGCATGACCAACCATTCAAAAAGGCCCCCTTGGATTTGAAGGCAATATTCCACACAATGGAGGGTTCGATTGGCAACTGGTGATAACCAGAATTCAAGTCAATATTTGTAAAATATTTGGCCTCCTTGACTTGGTTCAGCAAGTCATCTATCCGTGGAATCAGATACCTTTTCCATACAATGATCTTGTTCAGCACCCAATTTTCAATACAGAGTCTCCAGGTCTCGTCCTTATTTTGTACCAACACGATCAGCTTCCAAAAAATGATAAACTTAGCCTAATATGCTCTTTCTGAAATATCTCCTAAATCTTCCTCTTGATATCATCCTTCTCCATAACATAACATCGATAAATAGTCCCATTAGGTAATAGCGTGCCTAGGGTTAGATCAATGAAGTGCTTGACCTAATAGTGTAGAGGTACCTAGGTGGGAGAGGTGAAAATTTCCTTGTACTCATCCACGACCTTGTCCATTTGTTGTTGTCATGTGGAGGAGCCCTGTCTGGAGGTCGTGACCACAATATTCTTCTGTCCCTGAGGGTGACTCATAAGGAAAACAAATTTCCCTGTCCAAGAGATGATCTTACTGTGTTTCTTAAAAATTATAAGAGAGATGGCAGTAGGTGATACTACCTTTGGTATCCTATACAACTTATTTTCCAAAGTAATAATAACAATATGAAGCCTAGATTCATACACAGCATTATTCTTCCACAAGTATGGTTGGCCTAATAATACATCACAAACTTCGAGAGGAGAAACATCACACAATACCTCATCCATGAAGGGATTGATGCTATAGGGAAGGTGGAATTGTTGGCTGACATGAAGATGTCGTCCTTGGTGTAGCCACCCGATGGTGTATTTTTGCGGGTGTGTTGTGGTCGGTAGGCCTAGCTGCTTCACAACCTCTATTGAAATGAGGTTCTTTTTTCCCCCGCTGTCAACAATGAAGTGAAACAGAGAACCCTTCACCCACATCTGTGAGTGGAAGAGGGGCTCCCCTTCCTCCGAATCTATGGGCTCATCCTTCTATATCTCCATGGTGGAAATGGTGGCATTGGGATCCGCATCAATAATATCCTTCCCTTTGTCATTCCCCTTATCAGATTATGATTCAGAGTCAGAGCATGCAACTAATTCGGAACCCTTCATCTCGGCCATTAGTGAATGCTTATCTTGACACTCACTCATGTTGTGAGTGGGGCTCTTATGGAACTCACACCACTTTCCAATGTCCTTATTTGTCTTTTGACTTCAATGGGTTTTCCTATTTCACTCCAACTTGGATTGTCCCTTTGTTTTTTGGTTTGGGGGTGTATTTCCCTTGCTTCATATTCGCAGATCCAATGTCCCACTTTTTTTTTTAAACTTTTTCTCGATCTTCACAGCATATCGATAGGCGAGACCGAGCGAGGATATGTCCAGGAACTCCATTTCATCATAGATGTACTTATAAAAATAGTCGCGGTACTTGAGTACCAAATGCTACTCAGAATACTTGATGCCTAACTTAATGCGAAGGGCATGAAAACCTTTTGTGAACTCTTGCACATCTTGGTCCCTTCCCTGCCACAGCATGGTTCACTTTATGTATTTTTCTTCATAACTACCAATAGGGTAATACTATCCCTTGATGGCATATCATAAATAATTTCAAGTCGGTGTGGCTGGGAATAGTGAGGGTTCCCCATCATCCTTTTTCTCACACTAGGTTTCTCACTATTCCTTGACATGGGGGGCGGCCTTCAAGAGTAAAAAAGTAATCTTTTCTTGTTTGGAAATATCATGAACTGGAAAATATCCTTCCAATAGATTTAACCATTTATCTATGGCATCCACATCTATCTGGCCTTCAAATATGGGAATGTCAATGTTAACTTGTACCTTAATAGGCGTGGCACCTCCAAAGTGGCTATCGGATGAAGATGTGTTGCTTATGGGTAGTCGTTGAATGATTTGGGAAAATTTATCCATCATCGCGTTCCTCCGTTTCTCGAGGGCCCCCTTGAGCAGTATTTTGAAAGGATCTCTTGCTCCCTCGTCTTTATTTTCTTCCACCATGGGAGGCCCTCAGGGTTTGAGAGGCTCATATTACAAAGGTTCAACCAGATTGAGACCTAACTCCTTATACCCTAACCTCGTTGGGGACATGCAAAGAAAAACCGAGAAAGAATAGTCCTCTCTGATACAAATGATCCAAACTTATGCAGGAACGCAATAGAATACATATATAAACATAAACATATAAGTGCAGCAGAAATAAAACATCATTTCATTAATATCAAAGAACTGAAATATGCTTACATACAGAATGGAAATAAACGAGCTTGGGTAATGGTAGCTAATCTCTGAGAAGAGAAGTGGCGACAACATGCCTTTGAACTATGTTACAATGAGGCTCGGTGGCATTTTTATCATTGAGAAACAATGAGAAACCATAACATCCAAAAACCTAACCCTAGGAGATGGAGCGCGCCAAAACCTTGTGGGCCCAGTTGGGGTAAGTTGGAACGTCAACTTCCCGGGGTCGTAGCTTTGGTATACGATCTTTGTTTGGCTATCATAATACCTTGTTTCAAAGATCTCAAAGAGGAGGCTGAAAACAATTAGGTCAATTTTCTTAGGAATTTTCTGATCTCTCTGTTTTTCCTAAAAAAACGTATTTTAGTCCCTCAAAATGGCTCCAAAAGTTTAGGACTTGGAAAATTGCCAAAAATTGTAAATTGTGCTACAATTAAGGAAACTAAAAAACTAAAAGAAACAGTGGTGGGGGTCCGAGTGGAATAGGCAAGTGGCCACCAATATCCACCTGGATCATGTGGCATTGTAAATAAGACTTAGAGGACTACTATAGGACCGAAGGTCAAATTTTGGGGATTTGAAATCATAGAGATACATCAGGTTCAATATTGAGCTGTGTTTTCTTTTTAAATTGCATAACTTTTGTTTGAAAAATTAGCTTGAAGTGATTCCAAGGGCATATTGAATCATATATATTAGTATTGGGTTCTAAATGCCTCCCAAAAATAATTCCACACCCATTATGTCCTTAGAAATCTCTACTATGACACATAAAGAGGAATAATTGCAACATGATATATGAAAATTATGAGATCAAGTGCACCAAATTTCGCTCTCGCAAAGAGTAACAAAAGATGCTATGGAAGATAATATGGATGGCATAGAAACAAAAATCATATATTTTAAGTCTGGATTAAAAGTAGACATGGAAGCTAAGATGGATGGCATAGAAGAAAAAATTGAAGGTTTAAAGAATGGTTTAAAAGCAGACATAGAAGGTTTGAAGGAATTTCTGACAAAG
This sequence comes from Pinus albicaulis, assembly GCA_034641835.2. Classification (NCBI taxonomy): domain Eukaryota; kingdom Viridiplantae; phylum Streptophyta; class Pinopsida; order Pinales; family Pinaceae; genus Pinus; species Pinus albicaulis. The sequence goes on along the minus strand of CM076580.1, from coordinate 1,008,760,745 downwards.
TTGCTACAATAAATTATTCCTAATGGAAAATATGTATTAGATGAAACTCATGATGAGAAAAAAAAAATTAATCATGATTTCATAGCCTCTAACATTGGATTGAAGACCCACATATTACAAATATCGATATGAGGAAGTTTGATAGCAAGGATCTGGTACCATGGATACTACAAATGGAGCAATACTTTGATCTCCATAATGTGCAACACACACAAAAGGTACACATTGCAACTTTATATTTAGAACCCAATCAGTTTGTATGGTATCGATGGCTTTATTCTCATAAACCACTTGTCACTTGATCATTTTTTATGGAGGAAATGATAGCACATTACGATGATACAAAGAGAACCGCCTTCTTTAGCCAATTGATAAATCTCAAACAAAAGGGTTCAATGGTGAAGCACATTAAAGACTTCAAAATATTGAGTATAAGGGTAAATGATATTCCAGAGGAACATAGGATTGATGTCTTCATATGGATTCTAAAGGATAACATCCAACATGAGGTTCACGTTTGGAAACCTGATTCATTGGAGAAGGCATTCAGGTTGGCAAGAAAAATTGAAAGAAAAATTATGGCGACAAGGAAGCCTACCACTCACAACTATAAATATGGAAGTGTTGCTACTCCTAGCCCTCCACAACCTACAGGGTTGACACCACAATAGCTGGAAGAAAAAAGAGTAAATGAGATTTGTTATAGTTGTGAGAGAAATACACTAAAGCTCATAAGTGTGTTGAGAAGAAATTATTTTACATGGATTGTGAACAAGAGGAAGAAATGGAACAAGAAACTTCAAAAGAAGAGGATATACACCAGGAACCGAACTTAGGGAAAGAAGAAATGAATCGGACCATATATTGTAATGCATTGGAAAGAATTATCACTCCTTAAACTCTAAATATAGAAAGGCATATCAAGAAGAAAAAGGTAACAGTAGTGATTGATTTGGGTAGTACCCATAATTTTATTCATTGTAAGATAGCCAAGGAATTGAATTTCTTCCTATATCTAGTACCAAAGCGTCAAGTGATGGTTGCAAATGGAGGAACCATAAATTGTTCTGGAAAGTGCCATAATATCAAGCTAACCATGGGAGAGTATGTGTTTAATATCCCAATGCTTTCCATTCCAATGGGTGGTGTTGATGTTCTACTAAGAGTTCAATTGTTACAATATTTGGGTATGATAGCTTTTAATTTTCAAGAAATTTTCTTGAACATTTTTTAGGAAGGAAAGGAGGTTGAATTAAGTGGTATCGCAGGGAAACCAAGAAATATAACTAGCTTTAATGGCATGATAAAGCTTCTAAATAAAGAACAATGAGGTGTAATTATACAATTATTCTTACTAGAGTTTCAAACATCAAAATCATCTATTTCTCTAGATCTCCAAAAAGTATTGGAAAATAATTCCAAGGTATTTGAGACTCCCAAATGCCTCCCACATATTCGTGATCATGATCATGCTATTCATTTGATTACATAAAGTGTTCCTCCAACCATCAGGCCTTACAAATATCCCTATGCCCAAAAGAGCGAAATTCAACGTATGATTGCAAAAATACTAGATGTTGGTATAGCTCAACCTAGTGAAATTTCTTTCTCTACTCCAGTGGTATTGGTTCACAAGAAATATGGATCATGGTGCATGTTTTTGGATAATAGGGAGCTAAACAAGCTCACTATTAAAGATAAATTTCCCATTCCTGTCATTGATGAATTATTGTATGAATTACATGTGGAAATTTACTTCACCAAGTTGGATCTTTGTTCAGGATGTCATTAAATGAAGACATTATGAAAACATTTAGAACTTCTGAGGGTCATTATGAATTTTTGGTAAAGCCTTTTGGCCTTACCAATGCACCTTCTACATTTCAAGGGTTGATGAATTCCATTTTCAAAACCTTCCTTAGAAATTTGTGTCAGTTTTTTTTTATGATATGTTGATTTATAGCAAGTCTTGGAAGGATTATGTTCAATGCGTTTATAGGGTGCTCAAACTATTGGAGGAGAAATAGTTATATGCAAAAACCTCCAAATGTTTTTTTGGAGTGCAGGAGGTGGAATATCTAGGTAATATTGTATCTCATGAGTGTGTTAAGGTAGACCATAACAAAATTAAATTAAGGAATGGAAACCCCACCAAAACCATAAAGTATTTGAGAGGATTTCTCAAGTTAACAGGGTATTATCACAAGTTTGTTAAGAATTATGGAAGAATAACAACACCTCTAACAACATCACTGAAGAAATATGTATTTTCTTAAACTCCAGAAGCAACTAAGGCCTTTGAATAGCTTAAAGAGGCAATGTGCCAAGCACCGGTCTTAGCTAAGCCAGACTTCAAAAAAACCTTTATTGTGGAATGTGATGCACCAGGAAATGGATTTTGTGTTGTTTTAATGCAAGAAGGAAGACCCATTGCTTTTGAAAATTGTCTAATCAAAGGAAAGTATTTATAGGGACCTATTTATGAGAAGGAAATGTTGGCAATACTACTTGCACTAAATAAATGGCTACCTTACCTAATTGATCTAAATGTAGTATGTTAGTGTTGTTGTGCTAATTACTCTTTCAGATTATGAATTCAATGTTTTATGTGTGCTTAAGGGTTCAATTTCTCTACAAATTATCAAGTCTCGTGAGTGTTTTCCATGTCAATTTAATGAAAAATTTAACATAAAAATGAATTCTGAACAGCAGCAAATAAAGTACAGAACATCACCATACAATAAATCAACACAGGTATTTGATGAAGGAGTTCACCCCTCCTGGGCTACATCTCCTTGGTCCATCTTCCATGCCTTGGGCCTCTATATTATGCTCAAATTGTCAAATTGACCCATTTACAATGCTATTTTGCTCCGGTAACCTACACCAATGAGTCTATAATGCCCAAAAATGGTCATCTAGCTTCTTTTTGCACCTGAATTGGTCGAAAACTCCAAAAGTTATGACCATTTACATTTTCCCCACTATTTCAGGCCCTAAATTAGCTAATTGGAGCTAAACTGGTAGTCGCCACCAAATTTGGGGGTCCTCTAACTTAATATGTAATTAATGTTAATTAATAGTTTATCACTAATTAAGTGTTGTTTTAGTGCTAATTCCTCACTTAAAATAATCTAAAATTAATATGTGGATTAGCGCTAATTAATGGAGGTTTAAAGTTAATAAATATTGGTTTAAGTTGTAAATGTGCATTATCTGTTTGGCTCTACCAGTGGTCTTGGCACGTGGTCTTATGGATCGGTGGCTAGCCCCCACCTTCCCCCGCCATATTACATTGTTTAATTTAAATACATATGGCAACCATTAATTGGTAAGAACCATCGGGCAGGCAGAACGGTAAGGCGTGGTGCTGGCTAGTGGGAGGTCGTGGGGTCGAACCCTAGTGCCTCCACCCGGACTTAACCAAAAAAAAAAATAATCCACCATACAACCTTGGGGGAGCACATGGCGGCCCCAGTCTGCGCCATGTTTCCTCACCCAATTGGCCCGAAATGAACCAATATAATTTCACCACATCACCCATAATTCAACCAATACCATGCTGCCACTTGGCAGCTCACCATTCATCGGAGGAAATTGCCAAAAATGACCCTACACATTCAGAATGCCACATTAGTAGTATGGAATACTGACTAGGCATCTTTCTATCATTTCTTTTGAATTTTGTCTGTTTATCAAAGCGAACAGAACTTGTTTCCAGGAGCATACGAAGACCATTTTTTGTGAAACAAAGTACGTCGAATTCAGAATGATGAGCACTACGCAGTCATTTAGGTTCCGAGCCATTATGAGAACTTTTATTTTTTAGCATAAAATTGAGCCCCTTATAATTCCTCCCCACTGGAAGCCTTTTGGACCCCATAATCTCTTTCATTTTTGAACATGTGGATGAGGGTACAATTCCCTCACCCTTCCAATCTCAATCCACTAGAATTTGCCCAATTTTGACAATCTGAGCTTTTCCTAAAACTAGGATTTTTCTTTGATTCTGGAGACCCTGTCTTGCTATTTTAGACACTGTCATGTTGCAATTTCCCTAAATTTGCAAAACATCAAGCTTTCCTTGAAGAAAAAAACTTGTTCCCGCCTCAGTCGTCAATCAAAGGAAACAGGAAAACTATCTCACCTCGAACATTGTCGACATGGAAATTTTTAGCTTGTCTTTCCTTGTACTTGTGTCGTCCTTTAACCAAGTGTTTTCACCATTTCTATGTACCATTTTGAAACCAAAAACAAGTACTTTTGGAACCTATGCCTTCTTTGTCAATTTTTTTTTCCATTTTATCTTTGACCTTTTCACCCTCTTGCATCGGCATCTTGTTTCCATCACTACTCAACTCTGATGTAGATTGTTGCAAATCTTTCACATCTTGTTTACCTATTTTAAAAGGCAACATGTTATAGTATAGAAACATCTTATTACAAGCATTAGAAAATTCAATGAAATCAACTTGTTCATTTGATGAATATTTTTTAAAGGTCTCGTTCAAATCATCTCTATGCTTGAATATTAACAAAGTCAAATTTTGACTTGCATTCATTATTCTCTTCATTTCTCCAACATGTATAAGAGACAAAATTCTCTTCTTCTTATTGACTCTAACTATGTACTCAATTCCATCCTTGAACAAGTGGTACTTATTCTCATGGCGATGAAATACTACCCTCTTGTCATAAAGATAATGACTTCACAAAATAATACTTGAAATATTAAGCGGCACTACATCAAGTTCAACTTCGTCAAGAAAGTTTGAATTTATTGCAAGCCTTAGGATGCACTTCCTTGTTACCTGCAAAATTGCATTCTTCAATATCTAGCCTAAAGCGTGGGGTCTAGGATGTGTAATAGTTTCAATATTTAACCTCTTAACTAAGTCTTCAGAAATAAAATTTGCTTAATAACCACTATCAAATAGTGTGTCTATTTTAGTATGTTTTGAAACAACTCTAATATTAAAGAGTCAAATTCTTTTATCTTCATATTGAGTTACATTAGAACAACTTGAAGAACTAGTGCTTGTTATGTTCTTACCTTTCAAACCCATTACTGTAATCTTGGTTTCATCTCCTGAATCTGACCCTAAGGCATGTTCAATGATTGCAATAGTTTTCCCCTTCTCTTTGGCTTTAAGTTTGTTTGGCTTCAACTCTGGATGGAGTTTCCAACAATGGTCTTCATCATGGCCATTTTTCGAACAATGTTTACATGCGAGTTTCTATTTCTCTATTTTAATAGAACCATTTTTCTTTCCTCTTCCATTAGCCTTACCCTTTCCTTTACCTTCATACTCAAGGAAACTGTTACTTTTCTCATATGCACTATGCTTCCCTCTTGCTTCTAGATGTATGGATTGAACGCAAACCTCATCTACATTTGTGGGATTGAACATGAGAGTTTTATGTCTAAGATAATTGTGCACACCCCCAATATACTTTAACAAAGTTTCTTTAGAATACAAATTAACACCCAAAATAAGAGCTCTTCTCATAAATTTATGAGTGTAATCTTGAACACTTTTCCCTTTTCATTGTCTAAAATTATGCCAATACATAATCAATTTTTGCATGTAAGCTAGAGGGTAAAATTTCCTTTTAATGGCAGTAATAAAATTAGACCAAGACATTGAGATATTACCATGGTTTTTAATCTCATCTTGAGTCCTTGCTTCCCACCATACAAGTGTGGAACCCTCCATTCTCAAGGAAGCCAACTAAATCATTATTTCATCCTCTTGAAGGTTCTGAATTCTACAATAAACCTCCAATTGGAGAATCTAATTATCTAGCTTCTTTGTATTCACTTCACCATTATACATCGGTAGCTCAAATTTTACATCAAGTTTAAGTAAGGGTGATTTACCATCTCCTTTTGAAGTATGTGGATGAACAGATTGTAGGGTTGTGGTAGTGGAAGATGATGAAAAGGAAGGTGAAGATGGTGGTGAGAATTATGGTGGATTCGATGGTGGCTTCTTACCATCTTCAAGGCCTCCTCCTCCTCAAGAACACTGTCCTCTTGTAGGCCTATAACTTTCTCCTTTCATCCTTAAATTCCTCTCCTCATAGAGGACTTTAACCATCTCAATCATATCAAAGAATGCCTTCCCGAATGCTCTCTCATCTTCTATCATGGTTGGTTCTCCTTCATGAGACATGCTCACTGAAGACTCAACTTCAACTTGAGGATGTACTGGTGTTGAAGACTTTGGCAACCTTTCCCTTCTTCTCTTTTGAGTTTTAACCTTGTAAGCATGACACAAACTTGCAAACAATTAGATCCCTTCTTGCACAAAAAAAACCTAAAGAACCATGAGTTGTAATACCAAAAATGATATGAATGGAGTATGTTAGTGTTGATGTGATAATTACTCTTTCAGATTATGAATTCAATGTCTTATGTGTGCTTAAGGGTTCAAGTTCTCTTGCAAATTATCAAGTCTCATGAGTGTTTTTCATGTCAATTTAATGAACAATTTAACATAAAAACAAAGGCTAAACAGCAGCAAATAAAGTACAGAACATCACCATACAACACATCAACACAAGTATTTGATGAAGGATTTCACCCCTCCTGGGCTACATCTCCTTGGTCCAGCTTCCATGGCTTAGACCTCTATATTATGCACAAATTTTCAAATTAACATGTTTACATTTCTCTTTTGCTCATGTAACCTACACAAATGGGTCCATAATTCCCAAAAATGGTCATCTAGCCTCTTTCTGCACCTTAATTGGTCGAAACCTCCAAAATTTATGAAAATTTACATTTTCCCCACTATTTCAGGCTCTAAATTAGCTAACTAGAGCTAAACTCACAGTCTCTGCTAAATTTTGGGGTCTTCTAACTTAATCCATAATTAATGTTAAGTAACAGTTTAGCACTAATTAAGCATTGCTTTAGCACTAATTTTGCACTTAAACTAATCCAGAATTAATATGTGGATTAGCATTGATTAATGGAGGTTTAAGGTAATAAATCTTGGTTTAAGTTTTAAATGTGTATTATCCATTTGGCTCCGCCGGTGGTGCTGGTGCGTGGTCTTATGGATTGGGGGCTAGCCCCCACCTTCCCCCACCATATTACATTGTTTAAATTAAATACATATGGCCACCATTAATTGTTAAGGGGAAGGAAGAACGGTAAAGCGTGACATTGGCTAATGGGAGGTCGCAGGGTCAAACCTTAGTGCCTCCACCCAGAATTAACCCAAAAAAAATTAATCCACCATACAACCTTGGTGGGGGGGGGCACCTGGCGGCCCCAGGTTGCACCACGTGTCCTCACCCAATTGGCCTGAAATTAACCTATATAATTTTACCACATCACCTAGAATTCAACCAATACCATGCTGCCAATTAACAGCTCACAATTCCCAGAGGAAATTTCCAAAAATGACCATCCACAATCAGCATGCCACGCCATCAGTACAGACTGCTAACTCGGCATCTATCTGTCATTTTTTTTTTTTTTTTGCATATTTAGCAAAGAGAAAAAAAACCCATTTCCAGGAGCATACGAAGACCATTTTTCTTGTAACGAAGTATGCCAGATTCAAAATGAAGAGAACTACGGGTTGTTTAGGTTCTAAGCCATTCTGAGAATTTTTATTTTTGAGCATAAAACTGAGCCCCTGATCACTAATGGGAAGACACTTCAAGGTAAAAATGGATCATTATAGTCTTAAATAATTTTTGGAACAAATAATATCTTCAAAAGAGCAGCAAAAATGGGTCAAAAATATGTTGGGTTATGACTTTAAATCATCTACAAAAAATGGAAGCTAAAAGTTGTTTCAAACTCACTCTCAAGAAAGGATGAGGATGTGGAAGAATTGCTTTTTTCCATTTCAAATATCCAACCAGATTGGATAACTGAAGCAAGGGAGGAATGGAAGAATGACAAAAAATTGTGGACACTCATTCAAAATTTGCAGCAAGATCCATGTACAACTGATACATTTATCTGGAAAAATGATTCATTATGGTACAAATATCGCTTATATCTTTGTAATAATTCCCAACTAAAACAAAATATTATTTTGGAATTTCACACCTCTCCCTTAGGATGACACTCAATATTTTTAAAAACTTACCACAGGGTCCAACATCTCTTTGATTTGTATCTTTAGCTCAATTAATTGTGGAGTTCTCATTCTACATGGAGCCTTGGACGTTGGAGCTACCCCCGGGAGTAGTTCAATGGATAAATCCACTTTTTTTGTGGGGAGGCAGACCGGGAATTTTTTATGGAAATACATCTTGAAATTGTTTCAAGATTGGGTGCTCTAACATACTATTGTTGTTGTCATTTCATGAACTATTTTTTATTTCAATCGAGAATAGTTTGCATCCCTTTCAACAACTCCTCTAGCCCTTGCATCGTAATGATTATCCTTACTAATATGGGCTTTAATTTTCCCTTCAACACTCTACTTTCCCTAGTATCTTCAAGGCATTCTACCATGTTTTCATAAAAATACACTACGTGCAATGTAAGAACAACCAATCCATTCCCAACAGTGCATCATACACCCCCGGTGGCAATACATTGAGATTGGCAGTTGTTGGCATGCCACTTAGCTCTAATGGGCACACCTTTACCCAATGCTCCACTTTCCTTTTTGTTTTTGTGGACAACTGTACCAACCACATTTCCTTGTGCGCTTCTTTGACCAATCAACATTGTTCAAAAATTGTTGGGCCATTATAACTATAATTTTATCCTAGGTTAATTAATATAGATAAAATTCCATTGTAAAGCATACCTTCTGTTACCACCAAATTGAATCATGTTGGTTTGCTTCAATGGTCAACTTGGAGTAACTCTTTCAAACCACTTCTAACTGAAGCTTAGCCTCTTTATTTTGAGAGGGCTCTCTCAAGGAGGTTTTATTATATTGAATAATGATAATACTAGATGGCTAACTCTATGAATTGTTTCTTGGTTTTGTATGATTGCAAGTTGAAAAATGAAGGCTTGCTACCATTGGGCTATGGAGTCGGTGACAGGGATCTTAATGAAAAGGATATCCTTGTGGAAGCTGAGGCATGTAGATATTTTAATTAAAGGAGAATACACACAGAGAGAATTTACTCAATAGATAAATGTTAAAAGGAATTCAAAGCATGAGAAACATGAATTATGAGTAATGAACATTAAGATATTGAAAGCAGGACACTGGGAAAGGTATACAATAGTTTAATGCTTGAAAGGAAGTCAAAGCATGCAAAGCATGAATTATATGTAATAAAACATTAATATATTGACAGAAAGTAATAAGATGCATAGGACAGTATTCATGAAAACATCAAATGAATCTCAGGTGAAGGATGAAACCAATATCCCTTCTCTATTACTTATCAGAACCTGTTTACAATAGTAGAGGTCACAAGTAACACATTCCCAACCCCCTTATAACTCTAAAACTCTCTAATTTATAGAATTAGGACTCATAAAAATGATATTCCACCTTGCTAGCTTTGAATTCCCACCTCAGAGACCTATTTCAAACATGATTCCATCACTTGGAGACTTCCTAGGGATATCTATTTTGCAGAGTTTGAATACAAAAAGGACTCTTCTTTCAATAATAGTTCAAAAAATAAATTTAATAACCCTTATCAACTGCAAAAAACTAATTTTCTGAGTGTACTAGAGTGCTTATGTGTCATTATGCCATGTGGATGTTGAGTTGGACCTCCTCCAAGTCAAATTTTTACAATTTTTTCACAAATCTAGTTAGGGAAAATTCTGAAAAAAAAATAGGCTTCAAAGATGAGTGTATAATTTCCAAACCCTGATAGATTTGAAGAAAATGAGAGAGGTTTTTGTAGATGGACCTGTTTTGAAGATAAATGTCATTCATATTTCCAAAATAATTTTGTATTTGGTCTTAAATAAAACTTGAATTTGACTGCTAAAATATTCATGTACAGAAATTTTCGTAGCGTGTTTTAGTAGCATAGGAAAAATTGCTTTTCAATCAATATTCTTGACTTCTTTGTTGTTACAACATGTCAAGCATGTCATAACACCTTACCACCATGGATTTCCCTACTTGAATCATGCAAAAACTTACTTTAAAATCAAAAAGACACCTATAGGTTTTTTCGTAGCGTTTTCCTGGCTTCAAGCTTGAAGCATGCTACAAAAACTCCTAAAAAGGGCAAAATTTGCAATTTATAAATGAAATCATATTTACAAATTATTAATATATCTTGAAAAAATGGAGGAGGTTTTTTTATATCAAAATGTGTTGAAGAAAAACCCCTCTTGGTTTTTTAAATACCATCTCCAGCTGTCCAAAATCTACATTTTAAAAACATGTATAAAACAGGAAAATTCTATTTTCTAAAAATAGGGCCGAAAGAAATCCCTATATCTCCCAATTTATAGAACCTTTAAGAAAATTGAAATAGGTTATTGTTACTTGATATGTTTTTGAAAATAACCTCTCTTATTTTCTTAAAATACTTCCCTGTTAGCCCAGAAACCTCCCTTGAAGTTGATTGCTCAAAGTTAGAAAACAGAGAAATGCTTCATATTTCGCTACGAAATTATTAGGTGTTTTCATAGCGTTTTCTGCCTATTTTACATTGAATTCACTACAAAAAGTTGTAAAATTGGCTAGTGGCTCTTTTTTGAATTTAAATTCTTGGGGAATTAAAACTAACAGCATATGATGACTAATGGTACATGACATGACATAAATGGAGGTGGCCTTGAACCTTAGGATAGGTTAAATATGTAAAAAAAATGAAATTTTCCTATACCAACTTGAAAGGCTTAAGGAGACCTTATCCTTTTGATAAATAAACTGTATGACCATGTCAAGTAATGTTTCACAAAATTATGAGTGATAACAGTGGCTCCACTTAGGACAGTGTGCCCCTGTGGTACACCAAAGAACTTGTAGTTCCAATGCCATCCATATTTTTGGAAATAAAAAACTTTGAAATTTGCTAATGTATTTGATAAGATGAATTTCCAATGCCACCTCCATTGGGTTGCTCCCATATTCAAAATGAAAACTTGCAACCTGTTCTGATCTGTAACCTTGACACTGAAAAAAATAGTAGCTGCTAAAGAACTAAAAGTACACATGCTGAATTTAAAACTGAAACTGAGAAAATGCTTGATCTTCAACCTTATTTATATATAAATGATCCTACTCTACTTTCTCAGCATAAAAATTTAATCAATTAATCTCACACTTCCAATGAAGCCAATCAAGAAGTTGAGTACTAGATTGGAATGGACATTCCACTTCTCCGATCATAAAACCAATCATGAGAGATGACAACTTGTTAGACCATCTGAATTTGTATCCATAATTGAAAATCATATTGAAATTCATTCCTATAGGAGATTCTAGTAGAGATGTGAAAGGATCTTTGAGAGTATGCACGAATAATGCTTGTTGATCAACAAGAAAGTGTGAGTAAATATGATCCTTTGATGGTGTTCCTTGTTCAAATTATTCAATATAACCCTTGTGACCTTTCTCAAATAACCAAGAAAACAATCGTTGAAAAATATTTTCATTTCAAAGGAAGAAATACTTGGAGTACTCCTGGACACTTTCAAAAGGAACTGCCTCAACATGTACCACAGAAATTTCTGAAGGTAACTCTTCATATGATTCAACAAGCATACCCATCTTATTGTCTAAAATTTTATTCATTTGATATAGGCTAATGCAAGGAATGACATGAAGAATAAACTTCTTCCTTTACTTGAGGATTATAGCAATTATCTTCCATTATTTCCTCTTGTAGTTTGAAATGATTCTCATATTCCTGATGATCAAAATACTGACAAGTCTGTAGCAACTTTTCATCAAACTCAGAGGATGTAACATGATTTCATAAATAAACTCCTACTGGGTTTCATTTTCATCCAAGAGAGAGGCTATCCTTTCTTCTTGGTGATGAAAGGGATTTTCATGAAGGACCTGTAAAATTTCCTCATCCATGAACTCATCATCTTCATAACAATTCTCCAAGTATTCAATAAAACTCACACAATGTTCACTGCAGTCTTTGACCAGAAATAAGGAGGAATGACATTCTTTATATATCTCATAAAATGCAACATGGAAATCAGCAACAGAATATAAGGAACCATTTGGCATGCTTTCGTACCAAGACCATGATTTCCTTCTAAAGTGACCATAAACATCTTCATGAGACAATCCTCAGGGAACTAAACCTTAAGTCTGTGTACATGCATATGCAATCTAACCAAATGAAGAGCAGCATTGTCTTGCTTTTCATCTTTAAATATAGGAATACCAGTTAACCAATCAACCTTTGGCATAGGATTTGGAAAACTAGGGATGTGAGACTGATTCATAGGGGCATACCTAGCATTTATTCTTGCAATGGAACTCATCTTGTAACTTCATCAAGCTACTGATCTTCAAGTAGTGGAGTTAGCTTCCAATTTATTATTTGATGTGTGGAGTTTCCAGAGTAGAAATATAGCCAATATATGTCTAAGTGTCTGATGATGTCAGACCTTAGAACTGAAACTTTGTCATTCTTCCCAAGGAAAATTTTACACCTTCGGTACCTAGCAACAGCGCCAAAATGTTATCACCAAATTGAGTCATGTTGGGCTACTTCAATGGTCAACTTGGAGTAACTCTTTCAAACCACTTGAAACTAGAAATTAGCCTCTCCGGTTTGAGAGGGCTCTCTCAAAAGGATAAAGGATATTCAATGTGTAATTTTTGAAAGCAAATGGCTAACATTGAGTTGGATTGAATGTGTTGTTTTTTTGTAGGTGAAAGATGTATAAGGTTTACTACCAATGGGCTTATGGAGTCAATATGAAAACTAAGTCACAAGACAATATATATCATGGAAGCTGAGGCAATTTTGTTCTTATAAAACCACACATGAAGTATAGAACAACAAGTTATATGCATACAGGAAGTTGGAGCATCTCACCATGAATTCCAAGTGATTATACATAAGCAAACTAATAAAACATGACAAAACAACAGACTAGGTGTATAAATGGAATTTGGAGCATGTAATCATGAATTCCAAGTGATCATACAACTATAAAACTGGAGAGAAATTAAAAGGCTGATATAAGAAACATACATAAGGACACATAGAAGAATCTCAGGTCTGAAATAAGTTGTTGCAACTATATATTATTGATAGACAAAGATTACAAGAGTAGTGCCTTCATAACATCTCCCAACCCTTTCTAACTCTAAAACTCTCCCCTTTATAGAGTGAGGACTCATACAAATGATATGTCACCTTACTCCCCTTGAATTCCCACCTCAGAGACCTATTTCAAACATGATTCTATCACTTGGAGACTTCCTAGGGATATTTTTGTTTTGCAAAGTTTGAATACAAAAAGGAATCTTCTTTCATTAATAGTACAAAAAATTAATTTAATAACCCTTACCAACTGCAGCCAACTAATTTTATAAGTGTACTAGAATGTTGATGTGTCATTATGCCATGTGGATGCTGAGCTAGATCTCCTCCAAGTTGAATTTTTACATTTTTTTCACAAATCTGGTTAGTGAAAATTCTAAAAAATAGGCTTCAAAGATGAGTGTATGTATTCCAAACCTTGATGGATTTGCAGAATATGAGAGATTTTTTTGTATATGGAACTATTCTAAGGAAAAAACTCTTTCATATTTCCAAAATACTTCTTAACCTAGTCTGATATCAAACTTGAAGTTGACTGCTAAAACAGTCATGTACAGAAATTTTCGTAGAAATTTTTAGTTGCATGGGAAAATTTTCTTTTCCATCAATATTCTTGACTTCTTTGTTGTTCCAACACCTTCGTTATGTCATGACACCTTGCAACCATCAATCTCTCTCCTTAAAACATGTGAAAACTAATTTTAAATGCAAAAAAGCACCTGTAGGGTTTTTCGTAGCGTATTTATGGCTTCAAGCCTGAGGTACGCTACGAAAACTCCTAAAAAACTCAAAATTTGTAGTTTAGAAATGAACTCATATTTCAAAATTATTAATATATTTTTCAAAACTAGAGGAGGATTTTGTAGATAAAATTTTTTTGAATAAACTCCTCTCTAAGTTTTTTAAATACCATCTCCAACTGTCCAGAATCTGCATTTGCAAAACATGTATAAAATAGGAAAATTTTGTTTTCTGAAAATAGGGCCGAAATACATCCCTGTATATCCCAATTTGTAGCACATTTGAGAAAATTGAAAGATTTTATTTTTATTTGATATGTGCTTGAAAATAACCTCTCTCGGTTTCTTAAAATACTTCTCTTTTTTCCTAGAACCACCCTTGAAGTTGACTGCTCAAAGTTAGAAAATAGAGAAATGCTTCATATTTGCTACGAAATTATCAGGTGTTTTCGTAGCGTTTTCTGCATATTTTACACTGAATTCACTAGGAAAAGTTGTAAAACTGGCTAGTGGCTTTTTTTAATTTGATGACTATGCAAGTGAACCCAAGGTGGATTATTGTGGATATGACCGTGATGACAAGACTAATGAAGTGTCTATGACCTATAATAAACATGATTAAGTGAATTTCTCATCAAATGAATGATCTAAACTAATGAGACAAGGTGAAGCTTATGATGACCCTATCCATCAAAAATTAAAAATTTATGTGTGATAACAGATCAAATGAGGCCTTAGAGCAGTGTGATAAATGTTAAAACTTGATTTTGGTGTGGGTTGATTTTATTGATGTATTATTATTATGATATATGCATATCAAATAGTACTGATGTTTTGATATGCTTCTATTGATATTGACCTGCTAACTCGAAGTGTATTGTTTCAATTAGCCTTAAACCAACATACTCTCAATAACAAGCTAAGGTGATGATTTGGTTATGTTTTCAATTTTGTTTAATATAACAATTACATGTGTATATTACAACACATAATAAGACACTAAGAGCCAACAGAAATGAGGACCAAAATGGTGCAATATAGTTCTAACAGGTCACAACATGGTCATTAAGAGGAAAGGTGAGTTTATTAGAGGGGAGAGGTAGGTTCTCCCAACTAGATGGATACACAAAGAATATTAAGGGCTGGAATAAGGAATTGCAAGGCTAAAAATGAAAGGCTTGTCAGAGCATAGGAGAGGCAAGCAAAAGTGAATGTAGTCATATTGCAAAGCCTATCAAGAATCTAAAGCAACATGATTTGGGAGCTAGCCATAGAGGCAGGTAGAGTTCCACATAACAAGAAGAAAAGACGAATGGATTAAATGAGAGAAAATATAATGAAAGACATAGGTTTTCAAGTGAGGACACCGTAAGAGGGGGTACTTAATTGGATACCCCGGAAAAAAATACAATCCACCATAAGTAACAATCTAGTGATGTTCATGGACATCATCATCATCATCATCATGACAAGGGAAAAAAGGAAGGAGTATGTGCCAGAATAATTCAAGAATGCCAAACCTCCTACATTTGATGGTGAGGTGAAGAAAGCAAATATGCTAAAGCATGGCTACTTGGTATGAAAATTTTCTTAAAATTTCATGACTACTCTGAGAATATGAAAGAAAAGGTGGCTATCTTCAGCCTGAAAGGAAAGGCTGACATCTGGTGGGAAGAAATAGAGAATGTGAAAGGCATAAAATAAGAGGATCTATCATGGAAATAATTTGAGGAATAATTTAGAGACAAATACCTACCCAAAATGTATTTTGACAATATAGCCAAGGAGTTCTATGAACACAAAATGGAGTAGATGTCTAATGAAGAGTATATTACTAAATTCATGGAGCTACAATGGTATGTTCCTTACCTCAAGGAGAAAACTATAAATTTTCAAATGTTTATTAGTGGATTACCTGTAATGTCCCTTTTTCAGAAATGTCACAAGTCTATTCCAGAGATATACTGTGGGGGAATTTTCCGGATATGTCACCTCTAAAGAGAGGGTGAGATCCAGAGGCTACCTAGCCCTTCACAGACTCTGTTTATAGCTATGTTATATTTCCTAATAGGAAAAGCTACTCTATTGAGAATACCTCAAGATAGAGCTACAGCAATAAGAAAATACATATAATGGAAAATAGTAGTGAATCCATGAACACATAAAATGCTGGAGAACTCAATGGCCATCACATTATGACATAGCAGCAAATAAGAATACAAATCCTTGAGGAACTGATCACTCAAGAAAGGCACTAGAAGCCTCAAGAAAGCTGTACATGAAAATGTGAAATACATTGTTGCATAAACAAAGCCCTAGGCCATGACTGCGCAATTCATATAAGGGACTGCTGCATAAATAATGAAAATACATAGACATAACAACGTAATCTCAAATAATAATGGGGAGCATGATCTCAACCCCTGAAAATACAATAAATCAATCCTCTAAAAGGATTGGCTAAAATCTACACAAAAATTGGCATTTTGCAGAAATGCCGGAGTAGTTGGGTAGCAGCTACTCAAGAACTGGAAATACATGGAGAAGGTTGAAATGGCTGCAAAAAATTTTAGAATCCTCCTCCAATAGAAATATAAAGTGAAAGGTTGATCCTTTCACCCAATACTTCTCCTCCAAGTGACTGTCAATCCCTCAGAGAAAATCTCCCCTCTGAAAACGCTGTCTACTGAAGGGACTACACTGCTAATGATGAAATGTGGTTGGCCTGATGCCAAATATGGTGGGATATGCTCAAGAACCACCATTTCTGATCCTCCAATGAATAGAACCTATCCCCACTGGAAAACAAGCTCTGGATGGTGTGTGGAAACCTCCCCAGCAACGCCCAGCAACATTGCACAATAACTGCTGCAGAAACTACGCTGATGTAGATGGCTAAAGCTAATCGCCTGAATGCCGGAATATGGAGGATGAGTGCAATACTTCATGAGATACTCAAGACGGAGAGGAAATCCTCAATAGGACTCCCTCGTGCCCGAAGGCACTACAGCTCTTCTGAACAGCAAGAGACAACAAAAAGTCTCTAAGACTCAAGTGTAAAATGATCAAAAGATGTCCACAATGGCTGCCTTTCTCCTCTTTTATACAATGATCTTTCCCTCCATGGACACTATTTCGAATTATGGTTTCCTCTTCTCTAGAATCTTCCCTCCTACGTTGTCCCACATAGTGCTTTCCAACTCATGCCAACGCAGTTTGACTTGGTCAACCTTAGCCAAGCATGTTTGCAAAAACCTCCTTTCACACATGGAGGTGTGAAATCCAACTCTCAAGTGATCCTCTTTCATACTTAGAGGATTTTTATTCTATAATCATGCAAATAATGGGTCCCCTGCCCATTTTATTCATCTCTTTAACAAACTTTAATGTCCCATAAAATTTGGGACATTACAGTCCTCCCCTCTCAAAATATTTCTTGCCCTCAAGCAATTGCAAGGATGAACTGAGTTTATTTTTGCCCTTCCTCTTGTAGCATCCCTATGTGATGATCTCCTCAAGAAAAAGGATTCCATATCAGCAATCAAATCTCCAAACTGTCCCTCCAACAAATGCAGTCTAGCCTTGGGGTGAACATTCCCAAATAGCTATCATGTAGAAAAAAATATCCATGAAGGAACAAGAGATTTCCAAGGGCCTACTTGAGGCATGAGGTCTGATATATAATGGGATTTATCATTCCCATATTAATCTCCCATCCTCAAGCCACCAATCATGAAAAAAAAAAATTCCTTTCAACAAGACAACTCATGGAAAAATCACCCTCCACCTTGATCTCCAGAAAATAAGGTGGGCTGAAATCTGATCATGGAAAGTGCTATAAATTGCCCCACGTTTTCCTCTCCCCCACTTATGACAAGTGTGGGGTGTACGCTGATCACGGGCTGCAGATATATTTCCCTCAAATGGCAAAATGAAGAGTAATACCCCAAGAATCTTTCCTCCATCAATGAAGAAATCAGCTGGCCCAAGACATGTCATATATGATGAATAGGACAAGATCAACATAGAATGCCCCCATGACATGTTTTCTGTATGTTATACCATGTGCAGAAAGTGCAAACAATTCCTCATAGGGTTATAATGCAACCTCATCCACTGCAGCTGCAGAAAATAACATGGCAAGCATTGCACAACAACAAATATCACATCTACTACTAAATAGTAAATAGATAAGTGATCAGCAACATAAGGTCAAACACATGCCCATATACATAAAATGGATGGATAACATTACCAAGCTCATGGCTTACCCCACAATTAAGAAAATATGTGGTTGTAGCCATGCCTCCTCTCATGTTCCCTTTAGAACATGCAATGCAGAAAATATGGGAGTCCTTCCTCATCAAGGACAAATTCATCCATGTGTATCTCCTCTGATCATGTCCTCCATTAATATAACAGAAATATCAGCCAAGGAGACCATACTCAGCAAAAAAATGAGGAAAGTACTGAAGGTTTCATGTTGTGCAAATTTGTACCAACAGTCTCCCAAGTGGTCACAACGCAGTTTCCCAAACTGTTGCTTTGAGAAATGATATGGCAAGTTGTTTTCAGCTCGTGAATAATAATGTATGTTCTGATAATGCATGGTAAGTGGCTGAACATAAATGCTGAACATACATGGAAGGTAACACTTGCCCAAGGCTATATAAAATATGGTTGTCTCCATCATACAAATTGGCCCAATTTTGATCCATGGAGCAATCTGAAAAGCTTGCCCTCTTGTAGAGCCATTCACTGCAAAATAATGGTAAGAGTACACAAATCAGCCAATGTCAAATCAGATCTCTTACCATCTACTGGGAGTAAGATGATGTATGGATCCATGAATGAACCCTCCATAGTTTTTTGGCATTCTCCCATGAAGATGAATGAACTAGGTGTCGCAAGAAGATCCTTCTTCTCATGCTTGGGCATCCAAGTCAAGAAGAATGTAGCACAGTAATATATGGTTGCCTTATCCATTTCACCTCCTCTTTATCTATCAAGTGCAACAAACATGAATTTTTCCTGGGAATTGTGGGTTATGGATCCACCACACTTCTGTTGGGCACACTTCATCTATTGGTTACTGCTCCAAAGAGACAACAATGTTGGCCTATACCCATAGGCTCTCAACAATACCAAGCTCCATTCTTGGACATACTCCTTGTCAAATATATATTTCATAATTCTTCAATACATAAGAATCCCCTCCCAAGGTGGAAGTACCTCTCTATCATTAAATACAAAGGAGATAATTCCATCTCCTCCTTCTGCAACATCATGCAAAGTATGAGAGCAATTATGCCCTTGCTCTCTCAAGCAAAGAAACAAAGTATTTTGTTGCTCTTCGATACTTCCATCATACAACCCATGTAATGAAGACACAATGAATGATTTGAGCATCACATCAACATCATGCATCCATACTCTATGCTTTTCAATGATGTAAGTATCCCGCCATCTTTCCCATTCTTTTGGTACTCCTCCCATGAGGGCTACCATCAATTCTTGCTCTTTTCATTTCATAAGAGTTTGAAATGCACCTCCTTGGAGACCTCTTAGGAAATGCCTCTCTCCCATGACTATGTTGGATCTATGAGGATCCAAATTTCATGGAGGTGATGTCTCCTCTCCACCCATGTTTAACGGTGCTACTGGTTCCTCCAATGATGTAGCAGTTGTCTTCTCCTCTGGTTCACAATTTTTTTCTCGATTCTCCATGGAGGTGTCATGGTTTACTTCATCCTCCAAAAATTGCACTCCCACCTTGAAGGCTGAATGAAAATCATCAAAATGTATGAGTATGAGGGTTCATCTCCTCCTTGAACCCCTTGCACAGCGCAGTGCAATCATGAGGCCCTAAAGTCGCCATGTGATTTGATCCTGGGACCTCCTCATATGAAATTCCACCATCCTTAAGATTATTTGCTGAAATAGAAAGTGGAACTTTACTCATACCTTGGTGGATCTTGGGACCTTCTTGTGTGGCTGCAATGGATTTTTCTTCCAATGGCTTCCTCATCCATAGATGTAGAAGGCTGCTCCTCCAAAGCTGTAGCAACGTTGGTGCAATTCTCCTCCCATGGTGGAATGGCTTCCTCTTTCTTTTTCCTTCCTCCATCAAAGGTTTGGATCAACCTTTGAGCAAAGTCTCCAAAAGAACTCACCCTTGAATGGACCAAGGGTTTTAACCATCCAACAGAGGTTTTATCCTCCATGTGCAGTGCTACCATTTCCACTGCTTCTTTCTCTGCCACTAGATGCAGCAATAAAAATGCCTCCAACTTCTTCTCCCAAGCTCTAGCTGAAGTAACCCCATCAAATGTAGATAATCTGATTTCTCCTTTTCCACAGGGCCTTCTCTCCTCCATATTCTAAATAGACTATGGGAATGTTGTAGCTCCCCTGAATGCTACAGAATGGGGTTTATAGTCACCCAGGTACTTGCTTAAGATCTGGAAATCCAAGCATCTGCCATGCCGGTCTTCAAGAGAATAGGAAGTGCATGGACCTTCCTCTTCTCCCCTTTTCTTCTACTCCTCCTTAGGGAGGCTCTTCTTCAACCCAAAATTAGATGATATCAGTCTCATCTTCTTCATCATTCTCCTCTGAAATCGAACTCGCAGGTTGTGTCAGTTCAATGCTCTGATACCACTTTAATGTCCCTTTTTCAGAAATGTCACAAGTCAATTCCAAAGATAGACTGTGGGGGCATTTTCTAGATATGTCACCTCTAAAGAGAGGGTGAGATCCAGAGGCTACCTGGACCTTCACAGACTCTGTCTATAGCTATGTTATATTTCCTATTAGGAAAAGCTACTCTATTGAGAATACCTCAAGATAGAGCTACAGCAATAAGAAATTACATCTAATGGAAAATAGCAATGAATCCATGAACACATAAAATGTTGGATAACTCAATGGCCATCACATTATGACATAGCAGAAAATAAGAATACAAATCCTTGAGGAACTGATCACTCAAGAAAGGCACTAGAATCCTCAATAAACCTGTACATGAAAATGTGAAATACATTGTTGCATAAACAAAGCCCTAGGCCATGACTGCGCAGTTCATATAAGGGATTGCTGCATAAATAATGAAAATACATAGATATAACAATTTAAGCTGAAATAAGAAGGGGGTGCATGATCTCAACCCCTAAAAATACAATAAATCAATCCTCTAAAAGGATTGGCTGAAATCTACACAAAAATTGGCATTTTGCAGAAATGCCGGAGTAGCTGGGTAGCAACTACTCAAGAACTAGAAATACATGGAGAAGGCTGAAATCGCTGCAAAAAATTTAGAATCCTCCTCCAATAGAAATCTGAAGTCAAAGGCTGATCCTTTCACCCAAGACTTCTCCTCCAAGTGATTGTTAATCCCTCACAACAAATCTCCTCTCTGAAAACGTTGTCTACTGAAGGGACTGCGCTGCTAATGATGAAATGTGGTTGGCCTGATGCCAAATATGGTGGGATATGCTCAATAACCACCATTTCTGATCCTCCAATGAATATAACCTCTCCCCACTGGAAAAAAATCTCTGGATGGTGTGTGGAAACTCCCCAGCAACACCCAGCAACATTGCACAATAAATGTTGCAAAAACTGCGTTGATGTAGATGGTTGAAGCTAATGGCCTGAATGCTGGAATATGGAGGATGATTGAAATCACTCATGAGCTACTTAAGACGAAGAGGAAATCCTCAATAGGACTCCCACGTGCCCTAAGGCACTGCAGCTCTGCTGAACAGCAAGAGGCAGCAACAAGTCTCTAAGACTCAAGTGTAAAATGATCAAAACATGTCCACAATGGCTGCCTTGCTCCTCTTTTATACAATGAGATTTCCCTCCATGGACCCTATTTCGAATTAGGGTTTCCTCTTCTCTAGAATCTTCCCTCCTACGTTTTCCCACATAGTGCTTTCCAACTCATGCCAACGCAGTTTGACTTGGTCAACCTTGGCCAAGCATGTTTGCAAAATCCTCCTTTCACACATGGAGGTGTGAAATCCAGCTCTCAAGTGATCCTCTTTCATACTTAGAGGATTTTTATTCTATAATCATGCAAATAATGGGTCCCCTACCCATTTTATTCATCTCTTTAACAAACTTTAATGTCCCATAAAATTTGGGATATTACATTACCACAATAATTCCAAGACATAATCGAAATTAATGAGCCAGAAACCCTAGAGGACACAATAAAAAAGTTAAAACACTATTACGAACAATGTAGGCATAAGCAAGATTTCAAGAGTTATTCTAAGGTGAGAGGTGGTCTTAAATGAAAAAATGGGGAATAATAAGGAGTGGGTACCACAAGCTATAGATAAAAGGGAAAGCACAACTACAGCCAACTAAGGTCAACCCCAACAAAAATTTAACTCTATTAATAAAGGCCAAATTACCTATCCTCGCAAGAAAATAGGCCAAGAGCTATGGTGGAGGACCATATAAATACAATAATTATAGGGATAATTACTTGAGGAGGGATTTCACACAACATAAAAGTGATGGCTTGAAACTATATAATGTCTAGGAGGCTAAGACAGTTCAAGAGGTGGCCTAGAATCTAGGCAGCGTTGGATAACAGACAAGTTGACCACCAGGCATCCATAGTCGAGATGGGAGGTGTTATCACTCATAATTTTGTGAAACATTACTTTACATGGTCATATAGTTTATTTATCAAAAGGATAAGGTCTACTTAATCCTTTCAAGTTGGTATAGGAAAATTTCATTTTTTTTACATATTTAACCTATCCAAAGGTTCAAGGCCAACTCCATTTAGGTCATGTCATGTCCCATTAGCCATCATATGATGTTAGTTTTCATTCCCCAAGCATTTAAATTCAAAAAAATACACTAGCTATTTTTACAACTTTTCGTAGCGAATTCAGTGTAAAATAGGCAAAAAACGCTACGAAAACACCTGATAATTTCGTAGCGAATATGAAGCATTTCTTTGTTTTCTAACTTTGTGCAGTCAACTTCAAGGGAGGTTTTTGGGAAAATAGAGACATATTTTAAGAAAATGAGAGAGGTTATTTTCAAAAACATATCAAATAACAATAACCTCTTTCACTTTTCTCAAAGGTGCTACAAATTTGGAGATACAAGGATGTCTTTCAACCTTATTTTCAGAAAATATAATTTTCTTGTTTTATACATGTTTTTAAAATGCATATTCTAGACAGCTGGAGATGGTATCTAAAAAACCAAGAGAGGTTTGTCTTAAACATATTTTCATATACAAAAACCTCCTCCATTTTTTTAATATCTATTAATAATTTCGAAATACAAGTTCATTTCTAAACTGAAAATTCTACCTTTTACAGGAATTTTCATAGCGTGCTTCAAGCTTAAAGCCAGAAAAACACTACGAAAAAACCTGTAGGTGTCTTTTTGCTTTTAAAATCAGTTTTTTCATGATTCAAGGAGGGAGATACATGGTGCTAAGGTGTTATTACATTATTTACATTTTGGAACAGAAAATAAGTCAAGAATATTTATGGAAAAGCCATTTTTCCTACACTACTAAAACATGCTCCGAAAATTTATGTACATGACTATTTTACCAATAAACTTCAAGTTTGATTTCGAGAAAAAATTATTTTGGAAATATGAAATTTTTTTTATCTTCAAAATAGGTCCATCTACAAAAACCTATCTCGGTTTACGCAAATCCATCGGGGTTTGGAAATTATACACTCATCTTTGAAGCCTATTTTTTCAGAATTTTCACTAACCGGATTTGTGAAAAAAATAGTAAAAAATTTCGACTTGGAGGAGGTTCGACTCGGCATCCACGTGGCATAATGACACATTAGCACTCCTAGCACACTTAGGAAATTAGTTGGTTGTATTTTATAAGGGTTATCAAATTTATTTTTTTGAACTATTAATGAAAGAAGAATCATTTTTTGTATTCAAACTACGCAAAACAGAAATATCCCTAGGAAGTCTCCAAGTGATGGAATCATGTTTGAAATAGGTCTCTGAGGTGGGAATTCGAAGCTAGCAAGGTGGAATATCATTTGTATGATTCATAATTCTATAAAGGAGATATTTTTATATTTATAATGGGGTTGGGAATTGTTGAAGCCTCGAAAATCGTTGCTTCAAACATTGGGGGAAAACCACCCAGTCGGGACCTTAGGACAGCTCCTTTTCCGTTTGGTTGTGGTGGCTTCAACTAGATTGATAGGACCAGTTTCAAAATAACTTAAATGGGTTGGTGATGGAATGATTGGATGAATGGAAGATGGGACTAAATTACTGAAATAAACTATATAATATAATCTATAACTTATAAATAAATCTAGAATTAAACCCGGGTATCAAATATGAATACAACTTAAAAATTGTTTCAATCAAATCAATAACCATGAAAATTTATTATAGTTTAATTGAAATATGCAGTAACAAATAAAGATAACTCTGTTTAAGAAATTAAATAGAGTTATAATAGCACATTGTATTCATCATTTTTTATATCATTTTCATATACTGAAAGAGATGAATATTTCTACACACTCAGAAATGATATGTATAAAGAAATATTGTAAAACAAGTACATATAAATTATAGCAAATTTTAAAGAGAATATCTCATAGCATAAGAAAATTAACAGTGAATAGATAGAAATACCATATCCATCTTGTTAGTTTTCCCGATGCAATTCGATATCCAAATCCAGCACTTCAATGTAAAACAGACTCCAAGATACATAAATGCAATTCTTAAAGATAACTTTCCATAAAATCACCAGATGTGATCCTTTATAAAAATATAAGAGTCAATGGAGTACAAAAATGTAACATCCAAGTCAAAATATTACAAATTCAGGACCCCTTTCTAAATGCATGAAAGGGGTTTAAATAGGAACTTTAAAATAAAACAAAATAACTAAAACTACTGCTACAATCTATCTAATCAGAAATCTAGAAACAGAATTGCGATCTTGAAGTGAAACCGATTCATTGATTATCTCTTGTGTTTAATGTGCCCAAATGGCAGATTTTGAGCATATCTTTCACTTTTGTTGGATGACTTAGCCTTGAATGTAGCTGCCCAGTATACGTAGCATCAGAGAATTCAGGAATGATACAATGAATTGCATTTGAAAAGAATTTGATGGCCATTTGTTGGCTGTGTGGCTTGATTAGATAAGTCCACATAGTATCCCATGAAATTCCTTGAAGTTTGCTAATCTGTTGATTCTTATTGATTATCTCTTCCTTCCAACTAGAATCAGCTTCTTTTACTTTTGGTAATTTTTCTGGGGTACAATCTGAGATCAAATTAGTGGCGTACAAGCTGTCATTAACCAACTGTGTTGTATTATTCATCATAATTTTAGCTCTTGATGTGGCTCTTTCTGATTTCATCAATTATTGTTCCCATTCCGAATATAAAATTTCCTTGTGTCTCTCTTCAATACTGGGAAGATTAGCTTTTCTTCCCTGCTTTGTATCCTGCCATGAAAGGAATTCAGAAATTTTATCATCAGCATCATCAATTTCTTGCCTGAGAGTGATGACTTCATCTATCAAAGATGATGTTATTTTTCACAAGGGCTCAACTTGTGCCAACTTTAGACAAAATTCATTTAACTGCTGAGATAGCAGTTTGTTTATTTCAAGAGCTTCAATTTTGAATTGATCTAACTTAGGGTAATCCTTGAACTTGTCCAATGTTGATTGGAATATTTTCTCTTGTTCAATCTTTGCATTTTTCTCACTTTGCAGAAGATTTTGTAATTTTTCTACCTCTTGACTCAACTGCTACTATTTTTTCAAGGCTTGTTCATCAATCTTCTTCTTTTCAATGTTAAGCTACTCTTCCAGCTGTTTAGATCTGAGCCCCTCATCCTGCAATTGTTCTTCTAAATGAACAAGCTTTTGCTGATTCTCTGTGGCCTATTCCTCCAGCATAGCTATCTGTAAGTCTTTTTGTTTCATTAACTGGGAGACTTCAGAAGCTTTATCTATGGTTGCAGCACTATAGGAACCTAGGTATTGAGATAATTTGGTGAGATCCTCTGACGGATTCACCTCAGCATTTTTATAAACAATATTCATAAATTCCACTTGTGATGTTGAAAGTGGATCCTGGTCATTTCTTCTCCTCTTCCTCTGCTTTTTAACAACAACCCTATGCTTGGGACTGTAAAATATGTGAAGAGGATGAATTTCTTCTACTTTCAACATAATTTCAGCTGTAGGTTGTTCAGGAATAACTTCCATATCTTGATCTTCTAGAGCTTTAACTTGGGGATTATTTTGTTGTCCTATTTTCTAGGCAAATTGCTCATATTGGCTCAGCAAATGGGAAGAAACTTTAAGTTCAGTAGATTCCACTACTTTCTTAGTAGTTTTTCCTCTTCCAAGTTGAAAATCTGGATTATTTCTCCTATCTCCTGTTATTGTTTGTACAATAGCCTCATTGCCTATGTCCTCTTTTTCAGTATGCACATTGGTCTCAGTACCTATGCTTTCCTTTTCTATGTAAGTTGTAGATTGCTGATCAATATGTACATTGAGTTTACCATTAGTATTTTCTTTCTGCACAATAGGATTAGTTCTTGTGACTTCATTCTGTGTCTGTACATTGGCCCTGCCGGTAGATGTTTCTTTAGCTACTTTATTAGCTGCATCCTCTTTTTCCTTTTGTTGTGTTTCAGACTCTTACACAGGAATTTGTAATTGATCTAGAGGAGCTTTAAGCAGTCTCTGGCTTCTAAATAACATGAATTTATTCATCTCTTCAGTCTGAAATTTAGAATTAGATAAGTCATAAACTTGGGACAAATTATTAGCAGAAATATGTAGGTTTTAACCCTGAATAGAAATTATCTACAGACGAATCTTATAACAGAAAATAAACAATAGCGAGAGCAAAAAACATAAAACAGATAAACACAAAGATTTTCCTCTGGATCCCAAATTGGGACGACCAGCTTGATTTTTCATTATATTCCTTTTAGTGTTACAACACATATATATACATGCTGAATCATACATAAACCCCAATCCATTAACCCTGGATTAGAACATAACCGTAGTTCCCTTGACCAGATCTACAAAATACCAGGGGCCGAAAACCATCGTACCCCAAAACCATGTGCAAAATCATGCACAAAACATGAGTGGGTCCGCCTATGAGTGGGTCCGCACACCAAACAATTTTTTTTTGGGGCGCTACCCCAGACCCCAATAGTGGGGGTTGCCTCCCCCCTTGTGACCCCCCTGTTGTGCCCAGCACAACATACAACGTGTGGGACTAGTCGTGGAAAGAATATAACACATACCCAACATTCTCCCACTTGTTGTTTTCTTTCCATAGGGGGCCATAGGAGAGCTTATTCATTGGGCCAATTCTTCAGCACCCATTGTTTCTCTACACCAAGAGAACTTCTGAGTGCTCACAACAAGCTTTTGCTACCAACGGAGCTTTGTATTTCTCCACCTTGCCTTCTACATTCATTTTCTTCTTAAACGCCCATTTGCTCCTGATGGGCTTTCTTCCCACCGGCAACTCTACCAGATCCCATACCTCATTTTTGTGCAAGGATGCCATCTCATCAACCATGGCCTCCTTCCAGAGTTTTCCATCCTCTGAATCTACTGCCTCCCTGACAGTTCTGGGATCATCATCAGCTATAGTTAAGGCAAAACCTGAATAATAAGCATATGGACTATACCTTTCTAGTTGCCTTCTTTCCCGAGTTTATCTTCTCACAGCTGGAGTTTGTGGCTCTTCCTCTTCTGAGTCTTCTTCTGTTGTAGAGTTTGATTCATCCTCTTTTAGATCAAACTCTATCTTCTCAGGTTCCTTTGGTAGGACTTCATGTGTAACAACATCTTTCACGTCTCTAAACACCACATCTCGACTGTACACAACCTTCATTATTTTTGGGTTCCAAAGCTTGTAACCCTTTAAACCATCCTTATACCCAATAAAGATGCACCTTTCAGATTTATTATCCAACTTGGTCCTTTTCTCCTTTGGAACATATACATATGCATCACATCCAAATACCCTTAGATGTGAAAGAGAGGGTTTCTTACCAGTCCATACCTCATGTGGAGTCTTATCCTCCAACGCTGATGAAGGTGATCTGCTAACTAAGTAACATGCAGTCTCCACTGCCTCTGCCCAGAATTCTTGTCCTAACCCGGTACCACTGAGCATGCTTCTTGCCTTTTCCATCAGTGTTCTATTCATTCTTTCTACAACTCCATTTTGCTGAGGTGTGTATGGAGTAGTCTTCTGTCGTGCTATACCACACTTCTTACAGAACTCTTCAAATTCCTTCTTGCAGAACTCCCCACCATTATCTGTCCTCAACGCCTTTATCTTCTTCTCTGTCTGGTTTTCCACCAAAGCCTTAAATTCTTTAAATCTGTCAAAGACTTCAGATTTCTTCCTCAAGAAATATATCCATATATTCATTGAGAAGTCATCTATGAATGAAACATAGTACACAGACTTTCCCAGTGATGGAACTAACACAAGTCCAAACACATCACTGTGCACAAGTTCTAATATCTTGTTTTCCCTCTTAGCACCAGAAGGAAAACTCACCCGATTATGCTTCCCATGTACACAATGTTCACAGAAATCGAAATCCAGAGAGAAATTAGACATACCTTCTACCATACCATTTCTATGCAGTATCCGAAGGCCCTTCTCTCCAATTTGTCCAAGCCTTTGATGCCATAGCATGGTCTTTTCTCCAGAGACAGCTAGTCTTTCTACTCCACTTTCAGGAACCATAGAACTGTTACACCGATCAATAACAGTTCTACCTTGTAGCTTGTACAGAGTTCCAGTCTGAACTCCCCACATTAATACCAGTGCTCCCCGAACCATCTTGCAGGCATCTTTATCGAACATTGTTTTTACACCTGCATCATCCATCTTGCTTACAAAAATCAGATTTCTGGCCAATGCAGGAATATGTAGAACACCAGGAAGTGTTCTAATCCTTCCACCTTGCAGCTTCAGCTTGACCTTTCCACGTCCGACGATTCTGGCCTTCCTATCTGTTAGCCACCTATAATATTTGTTATATCAAAATGTGGCTAAGAATTTTTGAGCCTTCAAGGAACAAATTTTATTACTAAAAATTGTTGGCTCTTGAAGACTCTTAAAGGCCTCATGCCTATCCTCTATCTGAACTTCACTATTGTTCCTTTTCCCCCTTCAGAAATCCTACTGATTTCCAAGCCAGAATACTGCTGCAAGCACCATTTCCCTTTTCCCCTTCTCCCAAAACTAACTTTCATTTGCTCCCATTTTTCTCCATAAAACTCCTCTATTTTCATGATTCCTTTTATCCCTTTCATGAAAATCCTCTTTACATAGTTTAAAACTCATTTTTAAACTATATCGGAACCCTCAATTTCCCTTGAAAACCATTGGAAATCCATAAAAATCACATTTTTCATACATTATAGACTTAAGCCCCATTGGGCTAAGTCTTTAACCCATGGTCATTTCACCATTAATATAACCCCCGGCCCCGCAATCGGGCGCTAAGCCATTTTTTGTATTAATTATTTCCGCCCAAAGTTTAAAACCTTTGGTTATGTTAATTTTTCCATTTTTATTATATCATAATTTTTCTGTCAGTCTGGAATTCAAATCAATCTCCACCATCAATCTGATCTGCAGATCGAAGGTGCGGAGTCCATCTCCTCAATGGTCCCCGCCATCCACTAACCCATTCCAAAAACTGTGCGGTATTCATCGCACCGCCTTTCGGCAAGGGCGGTTTTTTCCCGATTGGCAGTGATTCCATTCAATGGTTGACATGTGTCTTGGACACTATTCATAAAACCGTCGTCCATCGCATGTTAACGCTCGAACGTGGACACGGCGCGATATTGATGCGTGTCGTCCGATCTGACGCCGCCCATCCGACGGCTATCACTCACCAAAGATACCCGGCAGTTAATCGGGCTACGGCGCGGCATTCAATAAATCTCCGCCATCGATCTGATCCGCAGATCAACGGTCCATATTTCATCGCCATGTTTTCGATCGCCCAGTCAACGTTTTCTACTTTGACTTTCCATTTTCCGCTCCCGACCGTTGATCTTTGCGCGATCGACGACTCTGATTTAAAGTATTCTTCCGCCTTCTCTTTGATTCCTCTAATCAATCTCGACCATTGGATGATGCCATCCAATGCCCATGCTTCCTCCACGTGCCTTCTGAAGCAGTAAACCTATATATGCATGGATTTTATAATTTTTGTTCGTATTTTGCAGGGTTTTAATGGTTTTTCTGCCATGACTGAAGAAATTTCAAAGGCAGAGGGTGACGATCCTCCTGCCTTCGATTCACTAAAGAAAATCCTTCGCAGGATCGAGATTCACGTTTCATCAGTGTTTTTTCAGGCATTGATGCCATATCGCCCCTGCGCAGCCCTACACACCAGCAGAAAAACATGAATCAAGCACAGTGAAAGAGTATCAATGCAGAAAACCAGAAATATGCCAGAATAGAAGATTGAAGACAATTGTTGTGGGGATTACGTCTAAGATGTTTATCAAAAGCCTAATCCCTGATTTAAAACACAGTTTAAAGAAAATCTGAAGTGTTTTATCGACAGGAAAACCTCCACTGCCACAATTGAGGAAAATTGATCCCTCTAGCTACCACGATGCCACTTATGCCTCAAAGTATTCAATCAAAGGCTGAATTTATTGATTGGGATCAGATATTTTTCTCAAAACGCAGCCAAAAAGGAAACTTTGCCAAGGAAATTAATGGCAAACATCTGCAGAGTTACTTCGACACCACACAGAGCCTCAAAGGTCAACAAAAGCTCCCACCGAGCTTAAATCTTTAAGTAAATCATTTAATACAGAGGATATGTATGTAATTTTCTTCATTGAGCCCCTCAAAGGCCAAGAATCCATTAAATCTGTATTAATGGTAATTGGATATCTTTTGTTAGATCTCACCTCCTCATTCTTCTATATATACTACTGTAGAAGATGAGTGAGGGGTTGGTTGTAGAACTTTGAAATATATTTGAGCTTAAACTTCTGATTGTAAATAGTGTTCACTGGCCCTTGGAGCTCTACTTGTGATAGATTAGTTAGGTTGAATAGTGAAGATGATTGCTGAACTGAAACATTGGACCTAAGTACTGTAACTGTTTTGACGTCAATAACAAGTTGTTTCTTGGGATCCTAGTCTATATCATTGGTGAAGTGCCCCTCTCTTTGTTATTGTTTCCCTTCTATGTATGTCATATTGTTCACTATTCTCTGATAAAGAACAGCATTTATAGAGTTAGGACCTACTGTAAATCAGTAACCTTCTCTGACTGAAAAGCTTTATCTCAATGTTTTCCTCCAATTTGTTTATTTAAGAATGATTGAATACAGTTTAAGCAGTTAGGAATGCAGGAGTTCCCTCGTCCTACTGTTTTCTTTAAACATTGTTCTTAAAAGTTATTTTCCTTATTTTTCTTATTAAAGTTAGACTAGAAAAGTGATGGTTTGCCCTGTTTCTAGCTTCTATTCTCCAAAAGCGGATTCTGAAAGTTTCCCTTGGTGTTGACTGAAAGAAAACTAGGTTTAAAAGTACTTTATCTGATCTTAAGTTACACTTTGTTTCCCTTATATGTTTCCATACTTTCTAAAGGTAATTATGTGGATTACTGGATTGTTTGTCAATTAAGCTGCTTTAATACAAACTTGCCCAATAATTCAATGGTTAGCCCTGTTCTTGGTTGGTTTTAAACAGTTACTTAAGAGGCTTTTCTTGTTTGGACTGACTATAAATCCCTTGTGAAATTATTATCAGTTTCCACCCCTCCAACACTTTATTGTTTCGATTCCATCACTCTAATCTCAATAATATTGTGATATAGATGACTTGCCCCTTGGATCACTCTTGATGTTGTTGCTCAATTAAAGCCCTGTTATGACTCCATAGCCCAATGGACTAAAAACCAGCGTTATATCTATCTTTTTAGCCTTATTGTTCCATTCACTTGCAACTTCTCACCTTTGAAACTCTTTGCACTTAGGACTTTCCACCTCAAGAAGTATTCATGCTCAACCATCCAAAAAAAAAACAAAACCCTTGGCCTTCATAACTAGCCTAATATCATTACCCCAAATTTCAAAGACAAATCCATCTTTGCACTTATTGGAGAGATCCCTCTCCGGATTCAGGAGGGTTGGATCCTAGAATCCAAAAGTTGGTTGAAATAATGTTGCTTCTGCAGTTTTAGTCTTACCAATCTACTAAAATTACAGATTCCTAACACTATCATCCCCTAGGAAGACATCACCACCATCATATTTCTCATACTCGCAGAACCACTCCCGATGGGGAGTGAAGTGAAAGGATGCACCTGAGTCAATCAACCATGACTCATGATCTACATGTGTATTTGAAGAAGAAGCCAAAGACATATCCCCACCTTCATCCAAGGTGGTTTTTTCCTCTGCAGAAGGAGCATCATCAGATCCCTTTCCTTTCTCAGGAGCTTTAGATCTGCAGTCCTTTTTGTAGTGCCCTTCCTTTTCGCATTTCCAGCATACCTTTACAAAATTTCCAGGATATTTAGATCTCCCTCTAGATTTGGATCTCCCACTCGAAACCTTATTCTTGTTTCTATTTTGGGACTTTCCTCATATAGATAAGGCATCTCCATTCTGGCCCTCCATATTTCTTCGTCTCATTTCCTCCGACAACAAGGCTAAGACAATGTCATCAAAATTCAAGGTAGTTGTATTGCTACCTATTGCAATAACCAGACTGTCCCACAAATCTGGTAGAGAACACAACAAACTGATGCACTTATATTCATCCGATATTTTAATATCAACAGATGATAGCTGACTTACCACATTATTGAAGGCATTCAGATGCTCTGTTGCTGAGTCTCCATCCTTCATCCTCAGGTTATACAGCTTTTTCCACAGGAACAAATTATTCACCAGAGACTTAGATTGGTACAAAGTTCCAAGTTTTTCCCACAAATTCTTCACCGTAGCTTCCCCAGATACATTCAACAATACTGAATCTGAGACACACAACTGTATTGTGCTCTTAGCCTTCCGATCTAGTTTCTTCCAGTCTTCATCTGACATTGTCGTTGGTTTATTACTTGGATCTACTATGATCCACTGATCTTTATCCACCAGCAGATCCTCCATCTTGAGCTTCCATAACTCAAAACTCTGACCATTAAATTTCTCGATCTCTATCTTCCCGCCGCTCGCCATCTTCTTTCACCGCAATAATCAATCCCACATATCTCCCACTGAATAGGGTCTACCTCAGGCCCGAGAAAAAAACCCTCAGCAGCAAAGGCATCCCCTTGAAGTCGAAACAGCTTTGATACCAAATGTAGGTTTTAACCCTGAACAGAAATTATCTACACATGAATCTTATAACAGAAAATAAACAATAGTGAGAGCATAAAACATAAAACAAATAAACACAGATATTTTCCCCTGGATCCCAAATTGGGACGACTAGCTTGATTTTTCATTATATTCCTTTTAGTGTTACAACACATATATATACATGCCGAAGCATACATAAACCCCAATCCATTAACCCTGGATTAGAACATAACTGTAGTTCCCTTGACCGTATCTCCAAAATACCAGGGGCCGAAAACCATCGTACCCCAAAACCATGTGCAAAATCATGCACAAAACACAGGTGGGTCCACCTATGAGTGGGTCCGCACACTAAACAAATTTTCGTCGGGGCACTACCCCAGACCCCAATAGTGGGGGCTACCTCCCCCCTTGTGACCCCCCTGTTGCGCCCGGTGCAACGTACAGCGCATGGGACTAGTCGTGGAAAGAATATAACACATACCCAACAAAATAAAAAAATCATCAAACTGATCTGGTTCATGCTCAAATCGAGCGATTGAAACTGAAGTAGTAAAATAAAATGCCACCTTATTTGGGTCATATTGCCTACCTGGGAATGTAGAGAGTTTAAGATCTCTTATCTTGATAACCTCCTTCTCAGCATGTGTGAAGTTATTGAGAGTATAATGTCCACAGTGGAAGGTAAAAGCAGGCCAGATCAACTTTTTATTATTCTTCAGGGACCTGGACATGCCTTCCACTATTAACTGATAGGAAATCCCTTATGCTAACAGATTATCAGGAACATACAAAGGTAGAATATGGGGCTCTACAATGCTCCCGAAGACTCTGATATAAGAAAATATTTCTTCTCCGAACCAGTCCCCAATCAAGGATATATCAATTTTAGCTTTTTCAGAAAGCCTGGGAGGAAATCGATTAAAAATGGTTTGATAAACAGGGATGAGGAAACCATGACAAATTCTATAAACATGCTTTTTAAAATGAACTTTCCACAAGAATTTATGATATATATGAATAGGAGCAGGATCTTTGGGGGTCCATTTCCATCCTAACATGGGAAATTCAGAGTTTAAACATAGGGCATCTAGAATATAGGCACAAAAGTAGAATGGGGTTGTGTTTCATGTGTCCTTGTCCTTTCTATACTCGAGAATCCTATTGGATATCTTATCTGAAAGAATGACAGCCCAATCCATGATTTCGGAATTTACAGCAGAATGGATTAAAGGCACCATTTGTATCGAAAACCTAGCCGAATTATCATTTCCAAACAGTCGGCACATCATTGCGGCAGCATAATAGTATGGACGTGAAAGGGACTCCACAGAGTACATACCTGATGCCTCATTTTTGTGCTTCTCTGGAGCTCTTCTCCACTCTCTGATTGGCTCCGACTAATTTTCATTATTTGAAGCAAATTCCTTGATGAAGGCTTTGTTGTAGATTTTCTGCAGGTCCGGAAGGTGGTACATTGCTTTAATATCCTCTGCTTTAAATGAACCAAATTTTGTCCCAGCAGTTGAAACAGACGTCTTGTTCTGGATGGTGACATTATCTATCACCCACTGGATCACATCATAGTAAGGGAAAAAAATTTCCCGACCTACAATTCAATGCAGGAATGAATTCGCAAGGGCTTGAAGAGAAGTTTATGAATCAGACTCTGAGTCATCCTTGTCAGGAACTATTGCCTTCGCCACAGTTTCCTTAGGATTTTCCCTTTCAATGAGGTTATATACCTCTTCCCAAGAGATTTTTCCAAGACCTTGGCATGATGTATATGTAACCAGCTTAATTCTGGCTGGTTTCTCTTTAGGTACCAAGGTGAAAATAGGGGTCTTCGCAGCGACAGTGGCCTTTTCTTTCCTCGATCTCTTAGACATTTCATTGTCTGATATCGTTTCTCTTGCTTGGCGAATGAAAGGATTGGATGTTCTGTTGTTCTGCAATGGAGAAAAAGCTTTCAGACGTGGTAAAAAGATAATAAAGAGAACAACTATATGAAATATTTATTCAACCATTTTCATTTATAACTCCATATTTTAAACTTAAATTCTCTCTTAAGAAGTCACACTCATGCATTCGAAATAGAATCAATAACCATCATCCTTCTGATTTTCTATTAATAATAAAGGTACAATCGGATATCAGTGGCTTTTGAAATGAAAACATAAAATTTTCACTTTGAATCATGTGATTGCGATGAATAAATAATACATGTGCAATGTCAAATATAGAAATTAAGTATTAATTGCATTGGGGATTTTCAGGAGGATCAAAAAATAAAATTTCATAATCTCCGTTGATTTCCGATTGCGATGATGGTGTATCGCATCAGTTTTTTTCAAAATAAATGAGTTGTAAAATGATATTAGCCGATTTGCGATTGCGATTACAGTGGGGGTCCATCGCATCGGAGATTTAGTATCATGAGTGAATCTTTCATTTCTTCCTCTGAAATGCAATTGTGATCAATTGCATCACATCAGAGTTTTGAGAAATAACCAAATGAAGAGTTTTCATTTTAGTTTTGTGATTTGCAATTACGATCAGGTCCATCACATTGGAGTTTTATAAAACAGGCGCATATTACATTGCTCTTCCGAAATGCGATTGTGATCAATCACATCGCATCAAAATTTTATAGATCAAATTTGAAAGCTTAAACTTTTGCGATTTTGTGATTGGATTAGTTCAATCGCATCGAAGTTTTTATAAAACAAATATACAACTTAAGGATATCTGCAATTTGCGATTGTGATTACTGTATCACATCAGACTTTGTTTCAATTGAATACTTTCATGTATTATGTTAATGTGATAATGTCTCTATATCTCATTGGATTGGAAATTCTTTCAATGTTGCATTTGTTTATAAACACTTGCTATGCAATATATGCTTTTAACAATCAACCTTTATTTTTAATCAAAATGATCAGATATCCTCTAAGTCTTTTATTCCTATCTAAAAATAAAGAAAGGGGACCTATTTCTAAATGAAATTTATTCTAAAAATTTGAAATGGGGAGGGTTGGTGTACCGTACAACAGGAATGTGTTACTTGTGACCTCTACTATTGTAAATAGGTTCTGATCAGTAATAGAGAAGGGATATTGGTTTCCTCCTTTACCTGAGATTAATTTGATGTTTTCATGAATACTGTCCTATGCATATTATTAATTTATATCAATATATTAATGTTTTATTAATCAAAATTCGTGATTTGCATGCTCTTATTTCCTTTCAAGCATTAAACTATTGTATACCTTTCCCAATGTCCTGATTTCAATATCTTAATGTTCATTAATCAGAATTCATGTTTCTCATGCTCTGACTTCCTTTGAACATTTATCTATTGAGTAAATTTTGTGTGTGTGTATTCTCCTTTCATTTAAATATCTACATGCCTCAACATCCATAAGGAGAGCCTTTTTCATTGAGATCCCTGTCACTGACTCCATATCGCAATGGTAGCAAGCCTTCATTTTTCAACCTACAATCATACAAAATCAAGACACAATTAATAGAGTTAGTCATCTAGTATTATCGTTATTCAATATCTAAAACCCCCTTGAGAGATCCCTATCAAACTAAAGAGGCTAAGCTTCAATTACAAGTCGTTTGAAAGAGATACTCCAAGTTGACCATTGAAGTAGCCCAATAGGACACAATTTGGTGATAACATTTTGGCACCGTCGTCGGGGACCGAAGGTGTAAAATTTTCCCTGGGAAGAACAAAAAAGTTTCAGTTCTAAGGTCTGAGAGCAGCAGACACTTAGACATATATTGGCTATATTTCTTCTCTAGCAACTCCACACATCAAATAATCAATTGGAAGGTGACTCCACTGGTTGAAGATCAGTAGCTTGGTGAAGTTACAACATGAGTTCCATTGCAAGAATAAATGCCAGGTATGCCCCTATGAATCGATCTCACATCCCTGGTTTTCCAAATCCTATGCCAAAGGTCAATTTGTTAACTGATCTTCCTATATTTAAAGATGAAAAGAAAGACAATGTTGCTCTTCATTTGGTTATATTCCATATGCATGTGCATAGACTTAAGCTTTAGTTCCCTAAGGATTGTCTCATGAAAATTTTTATGGTCACTTCAGAATGAAAAGCACTGTCTTGGTACGAAAGCATGTCAAATGGTTCCTTATATTCTCTTGTTGATTTCCATGTTGCATTTTATGCGATGTATAAAGAATGTCATTCCTCCTTATTGTTGGTCAAAGATTGTTGTAAACATTGTGTGAGTTTTATTGAATATTTGGAGAATTTTTATGAAGATGATGAGTTCATGGATGCTGTAATATTCCTACTTAGCCCAACCTAAGAGGAATATTCAATTTTGTTTCATTTTCTGTTGATTGAATAAAT
Source organism: Pinus albicaulis (assembly GCA_034641835.2). Classification (NCBI taxonomy): domain Eukaryota; kingdom Viridiplantae; phylum Streptophyta; class Pinopsida; order Pinales; family Pinaceae; genus Pinus; species Pinus albicaulis. Next base: position 1,008,723,011 of record CM076580.1, on the reverse strand, counting down.
GAACCAAGAAGGACATGTAAAACTCCTGAAAAACAATGAATAAATACATGCCTATGTGAATAGAGACAAATCTAGGCCATTTAAAATAAACACTTGCAGCTGTGAATGGGTTTGAGCTATGAGACTGGGTCAACCTTGACCAAATCTACAATGCAGTCTAGATACAATGTACCACATGGAGGGATAGTGCAGTTCTAGAAGGAGGCCCCTCATGTGAAAGGAACTAATTCATCAAGGTGGTTTAGGGTTTTCCAAAGCTCTCATCTTATAAAAGGAAGGGGAAGGCTTAAGAGAATTTTGTTGATGATAATTGATTTTTATGTCTACTTAGACAATTCGAGTTCTCTTGGATGTTTAGCAGAGACTTGTGAGGATTTCCTGTTTAGGGATTCTCTCTCCTTCAATTGAGTAGCTCTTGGAGGGCATTGTGCTTCTCTTACACTATCAGGCATATCGCCAAGATCAATATCCCTTAGACAACATAAATCCTATTGTGATTTACTTGTTTCAGTGAGTTGCAACAAGTGGAAACACTAGATCTGCTCAGATCTAGATTGTACTAGTGCCTCTTCTCAGTGAGTGTGTATTTTAACCTCCTGGAAGAGTGTATTAGTAGTGTGGGCTTCATATATTGATCTCGGCATCAGGCCAACATATGCTTCAAGCTTACAACACATTTTATCCTCTTGGACTGCATTATTTCCAGTTGCAGAGTTGCAGGGTATTCCGGCATTCATTTGGAGAAGTGATCTCTAGTGGATGGATCTTTCCTTCACTGTGGTGATCCGTGGATTAGGCATCTAATATATGTATACTTCAAATATGATATATTTACTATTGTGCTTACTTCATATTTTTTGAATCATTCTGCAGATCTGCTATAGTAAATCTCAGATCTACTCCTGTACTTTCATGTAATGTTGAAAATCCCAAGGGGTATGTAACATAGAGACATTCTAGTATATGGATCTAATGTAAATCTAAATATTCATAAACTATCTTGTTCCAGATCTAAGTGTAATATATTGCTGCAGTAAAACTGCATTTTTCAGATCTAGATTTGTAGATCTGCACTTTTATACAGTGGATCTCATGAAACTCTTGTCAGGTTATCCTCTTTGATGTATAAAGGAGCTGAATCTCCATTTTTCTTGATGATTTCATGTAATAAACTCCAGATACGATATTTAAGCTATTTTTTATTCAAACCCTTCAGAAAATCACGTTGCATAAGCTTTACTTAATTTCTTTTGAGTCAATTCATGGGGATTGGGCATTTTTAAGCCATATCGAGAGTGGGAGATTTGTTTAACATAGCTAGAGTCATTTGTTTCAGCTCAAATTTGGTATGTAAGTCTCTTATAACCTAAGATAAGATATCCCACCATCCTTTTCCCTTTTTTTATGCAAATCTCTAAATTTAAAGTTTTTAGGGCTAAAATAACTGCTTTTCCCACTTTGGGTTGAAGAAATGAATCATAATGCTTGCTGCTAAACATATTACTCAAGAACATACGATTTAATACATGTTATGAGTTATATGGCTGCATCTCCAACTCTAGAATACCTTAAGGTATTCTATTTGTTGTATAAAATCCTTGTTTTGGGATATTACAGTGGTATCAGAGCATGATCTTTGGCTCAGCTTATGAGATCCAGCTATCAAAAGAATAAAAAGAAGAAGAAGAGAACAAAATTATGGAGAGGATGAGATTACTCTCATCAATTTTCAGATCCAGAGAGGACCTCCCCAAGGAGGTTAAGAAGACAGAAGAAGGAGAAGAGGAAGGACCATGCACTTCCTACTCTCACAAAGTAGAAGGGAAGAAGCATGGAGGACACTTAGATCATCAGATCCTGAGTGAGTACCTTGTTGAGTATAAGTCTCAACCTAGAGCTTTCAAGGAGACTCCAGCCTTCCCATAGTTCATTCAATTGAAGGAAGGGTGGAGACCCTGCAGCAAGGGAGAGATCAAGGGAAATAGATTTCTATTGTCCACTTTTGATGGGACATCTGCAGCCGAAGCTTCGGTAAGAAGACTCAGTGCATTTTTCCTACTACATCCAGTGGTAGAGAGAGAATCAGTGGAGATTTCAGCACTTCACCTGAAGGGTGAAGCAAGCAAATGGTGGTTCAGCAATGTGAGACATGCAAAAGTTTCTTCTTTTGCAGATTTCACTCAAAGGGTGACTAAGATATTTGATGAAGAGAGATCAGAGGAAGAGAAGTCCTCACCACCACTTGAGGAGCCTTGTACTAACGTTGTCACAACCTTGGAGGAGCAGCCTTCATGTTCAGCAGTGGAGGAAGACAACATAGTTGAGAAAGGAGCTCTTGCTTCTACATCTCACCAAGGTATGCTTAAATTTCCATCTCTTGTCATTTCAGAAAATCATATGAAGGGATCTACATCTTTGTATGCTGCTAATTTAGAGCAACAGAGTTGCATTGCACAGTGAAAAAGTAGTGAGGAAGAATGGAGGAACCATTCTTTATGGGAGAATTCACATGGCGGCTTCATTCATGAAGAAATGGAGGAAGGAATGGTAGATGGTAGACATATTGAAGTGAGAAACCCTTTCTCCTTTCTAGATGACCCTTTCTCAATGAGCACTCCCCAGCTCAAAGAGAAAATTCTACCTGTAGAAGATCCAGAGCCTGATTGGTTTTGGAAGGCCATGCATGAGGAGGAAATCTCATGGAGAGATTTCATTGGAGGTGCACTTCAACACATCATGAAGTGAAAATTTCTTCAACAGTCTGAGGAGGCTCTTTCCTTCTCACACTTGGATATTTATGGATTCAAGGAGGAACAGATAGATGATGGAGGACATCTTTGGATGGATAACATCTCTCACAGTTGTGATGGAAACTTTTTGAGCCATACACATCATGATGGGAGGTTTTTTCCTACCACCTATTTGGGTCCGTATGGGGTCAAATTGATCCTTGAGAAGATTTCATTTCAAAATCCCATGAAATGCAAGAACAGAAATCTGATTTGGGAGAAGGATAGTCTTCCTTGGGAGAGTGCTAAGGAATAACAAGATGGAAGACAGCCACATGTGGATGGATGGGTGTGGATGATGAGCAAGGAGCTGGAAAGCTACTTGCAAATCTATGATACTGGGAAACAGGAGGCTTGGCTGTGTTGATTACTCTTGAAAGATTTTGGTCATCATCCTCTTTCCAAGGGTATGTGGCAAGATACTTGCATCATGGGGTAGCAAGGAGTATGGACACATTGTGTTGACATCACATTCTTCATGTCAATCACCATGTTTTCACTACATGATTTGGATGATGGGAGTATGAGGAGGCAGCAAAATATTTTTTGCTTGGGATGTTCTTGGGAGAGCAAGGGCAGATTTTCTCTCACAGTTTACATGATGTTGTAGGAGTAGAAGATGGCACTATCACAGTGCAAAGGGGCTACTCCTTGGCCTTAGATGTTCAAGAGGTACTTTCCCCATGGGAGAGACTTCTTATGTGTAGCAACATTATGGGAGATGCCTTTGACATTCTGCATGTCAAATATTGGAGCCATGAGTTGGAGGGACCCTAATTGCATAGGCCAACAGCGTTGCCACTTTGGAGCTAGGGTTTATTGATGGAGTATCCCCAGGATCACTTCACACTTGATTCACTTGATGGGAAAAGAGGAGGTAAGGAAGATGAGGTAGTAGATGGGGACATCTATTACTATGGTGTACTCTTCTTGCCTTGGGTTTCCAAGCATGAGGGAGAGGATTTGCAAGCAGCACTTGGTTTATTTCTCTTCATGGAAGTGTGCCAAACTACTATGAAGGATCCATTCATGGATCCATGTGTCTTCTTGCTTCCAACATATGGTGAGAGCTTTGTTTGTGCAACACAATATTTGCATGCTCTTACCATCTCTTGGTAGTGCATTGCTCCAAAAGTAAGCAAGCTCTTGATTTTTCTCCATGACCAATGTTGGGCCAAACCATATGATGGAGACAGTCATCTCTTATGTGGCCTTGGGTAGATGTTTTTTCATTACATGTATGTTTAGTTGATTCATATGTTTAACCATGTATCAAGAAACAATCTTCCATGTATTTTTCTGAAGCAGCATTTTGAAAAACTGCGTTGTAACTACATGGGAAATTGTTGGTACTTCCTTGCACCACATGAAACCTTCAGTACTTCCCTCATATTGATGCTATCATGACCTCTTTTGCTGAGATTGTTCTTATCTCTATTGAGAGCATGATGGGGAGAAAAATGCAGCATGGGGTAAGCTATCTTGTCTACCATGTACTGATTTTCAGCCCACCTACTTTGCAGGAGCTCAAGTGGAGGAAAATTTTCTAGAGTTGCCATGGTGGGAGGTGACTGATTTTGTATGGGTGACTACTTGGGAAAATATGCTTTCCCAATCCATTTTAGTTCTGTTCTTGCAGCTTCTTGAGGACAAGCAACATTTCGGAGGGGAGGACTGTAATATTCCTACTTAACCCAAGCTAAGAGGAATATTCAATTTTGTTTCATTTTCTGTTGATTGAATAAATGAACCAAGGAGGACATGTAAAAATCCTGAAAAACAATGAATAAATACATGCCTATGTGAACAGAGAAAAAACTGGGCCATTTAAAATAAACACTTGCAGGTGTGAATGGGTTTGAGCTATGAGACTGGGTCAACCTTGACCAAATCTATAGCGCAGTCTAGATACAATGTACCTCATGGAGGGACAGCGCAGTCTAGATACAATGTACCTCATGGAGGGACAGCGCAGTTCTAGAAGGAGGCCCCTCATGTGAAAGGAGCTAATTCATCAAGGTGGTTTAGGGTTTTCCAAATCTCTCATCTTATAAAAGGAAGGGGAAGGCTCAAGAGAAGGCTGCTGATGATAATTTATTTTTATGTCTACTTAGAAAATTCGAGTTCTCTTGGCTGTTTAGTAGAGACTTGTGAGGATTTCCTGTTTAGGGATTCTCTCTCCTTCCATTGAGTAGCTCTTGGAGGGCATTGTGCTTATCTTCCACTATCAAGCATATGGCCAAGCTCCATCTCCCTTAGACATCATAAATCCTGTTGTGATTTACTTTTTTTAGTGAGTTGCAGCAAGTGGAAACACTAGATCTGCTCAGATCTAGATTGTACTAGTGCCTCTTCTCAGTGAGTGTGTCTTTTAAACTCCTGTAAGAGTGTATTAGCAGTGTGGGCTTCAAATATTGATCTTGCAATCAGGCCAACTTGTGCTTCAATATTCCAGCACATTTTATCCTGTCAGACTGTGTTATCTCTAGTTGCATAGTTGTAGGGTATTCTGGCATTCATTTGGAGAAGTGATCTCTGGTGGATGGATCTTTCCTTCACCGTGGTGATCCATGGATTAGCCATCTAATCCATGTCTACTTCAGATCTGATCTATTTAATATTTTTCTTAACTCATATTTTCTGAATCATTCTGGAAATTTGTTGTAGTAAATCTCAAATCTACTCCTGTACTTTCATGTAATGCTGAAAACCCCAAGGGGTATGTAACATAGAGACATTCTAGTATATGGATCTTATGTAAATCTAACTATTCATGCACTATCTTGTTCCATATCTAAGTGTAATATACTTCTGCAGTAAAACTACGTTTTTCATATCTAGATCTGCAGATCTGCACTTTTATACAGTGGATCTCATGAAACCCTTGCCGGGTTATCCTCTTTGATGTATAAAGGAGTTGAATCTCCATTTTTCCTCATGCTTTCATGTAATAAAATCCAGATATGATATTTAAGCTATTTTTTATTCAAACCCTTCAGAAAATCACGTTGCATAAGCTTTAGTTAATTTCTGTTGAGTCAAGTCATGGGGATTGAGCATTTTTAAGCCATATCGGGAGTGGGAGATCTGTTTAACATAGCTAGAGTCACTTGTTTTAACTCAAATTTGGTATGCAAGTCTCTTATGACCTAAGCTAAGGGATCCCACTATTCTTTGCCCTTTTTTTTACGCAAATCTCTGAAGTTAACGTTTTTAGGGCTAAAATAGTTTCTTTTCCCCACTTCGGGTTGAAGAAATGAATCATAATGCTTGCTTCTGAACATATTACTGAAGAACATCTGATTTAATACATGTTATGAGTTATATGGCTGCATCTCCAACTCTGTAATACCTTAAAGTATTATATTTGTTGTAGAAAATCCCTGTTTTGGGATATTACAGATGCGAAAATTTTAGAGGCCCTTCATGACAAGCCCTTTCATCACTAAGAAGAAAGGATAGCCCCTCTCTTGGATGAAAATGAAACCCAGCAAGAGTTTATTTATGAAAATCATGTTACATCCTCTGAGTTTGATGAAAATTTGCAGCAGATTTGTCAGTCTTTTGATCATCAGGAATACGAGAATCACTTCAAACAACAAGAGGAAATAATGGAAGATAATTGCTATAATCCTCAGATAAAGGAAGAAGTTTATTCTTCATGTCATTCCTTGCATCAGCCTATCAAATGAAGAAAATTTTGAAAATCAAATTTTAGACAATAATATGAGTATGCTTGTTGAATCATATGAAGAGTTACCTTTAGAAATTTTTGTAGTACATGTTGAGGCAGTTCCTTTTGAAAGTGTCTAAGATTTCTCCAAGTATTTCTTCCTCTCAAATAAAAATAATGATCAACATATTTTTCCTTTTTTATTTGAGAAAGGTCACAAGGGTTATAATGAAGAATCTGAACAAGGAACACCATCAAACGATCATATTTACTCACACTTTCTTGTTGATTAAGAAGAATTATTCGTGCATACTCTCAAAGATCCTTTTGCAGCTATGTTGGAATCTTCTATAGGAATGAATTTAAATATCATTTTCAGTTATGTATACAATTTAGATGGTGGAACAACTTGTCATCTCTCAAGAATGGTTTTATGATCATAGAAGTGGAATGTTCGTTCCAATCCAGTACTCAACTTCTTGATTGGCTTCATTGGAAGTGTGAGATCACTTGATTTAGTTTTTATGTTGAGCAAGTAGAGTAGGATCATTTGTATATAAATAAGCCTGAAGATAAAGAATTTTTTCAGTTTAATTTTTAAATTCAGCATGTTTACTTTCAATTCTTTAGCAGCTATTGGTTTTTCAGCGCCAAGGTTACAGGTCAGAGCAAGTTGCAAGTTTTCATTTTGAAGATGGGAGCAACCCAATGGAGGTGGCACTGGAACTACTAGTTCTTTGTTGTACCACAAGGGCACAGCATCCCAAGTGGAGCCACTGTTATCACACATAAAATTTTAATTTTTTATGGATAGGGTCATCATAAGCTTCACCTTGTCTCACTAGGTTAGATCATTAATTTGATGAGAAATTGACTTAATCATGTTTATTATAGGTCATAGAAACTTCATTAGTCTTGTAATTAGGGTCATAGACACTTCATTAGTCTTGTAATTAGGGTCATATCCACAATAATTCACCTTGGGTTCACTTTCACAGTCTTCAAATTTTTAAAAAAAAGAGCCACTAGCCAGTTTTACAACTTTTTGTAGTGAATTTAGAGTAAAATAGGTAAAAAACACTACGAAAACACCTGATAATTTCGTAGCGAATATGAAGCATTTCTCTGTTTTCTGACTTTGAGCAGTCAATTTCAAGGGCGGTTTCTGGGAAAAAAAAGAAGTATTTTAAGAAACTGAGAGATTTTATTTTCAAGCACATATAAAATAACAATAACCTCTTTCACTTTTCTCAAAGGTGTTACAAATTGGGAGATACATGGATGTCTTTCGGCCCTATTTTTAGAAAACAGAATTTTCCTGTTTTATACATGTTTTGCAAATGTAGATTATGGACAACTCAAGATGGTATTTAAAAAAAAAAAAAAAAGGATTTTCTTCAAAACATTTTTATCTACAAAAACCTCCTCCATTTTTTAAAAATATATTAATAATTTGGAAATATGAGTTCATTTCTAAACTACAAATTCTGCCTTTTTTAGGAGTTTTCATAGCGTACCTCAGGCTTGAAGCCAGAAATATGCTACGAAAAACCTTGTAGGTAGTTTTTTGAATTTAAACTTAGTTTTGGCATGTTTTAAGGAGAGAGATTGATGGTTGAAATGTTTCATGACATAATTAAGGTGTTGAAACAACAAAGAATTCAAGAAGATTGATGGAAAATCCATATTTCTCATGCTACTAAAACTCACTACAAAAAAAATTGTGCATGATTGTTTTAGCAGTCAACTTCAAGTTTTATTTTAGACAAAATGAAGAAGTATTTTGGAAATATGAAAGAGTTTTTCCTTCATCACAGGTCTATCTACAAAAACCTCTCTCGGTTTTTGCAAATTCATAAGGGTTTGGAAATTATACACTCATCTTTGAAGCCTATTTTTCATAATTTTCACTAACCAGATTTGTGAAAAAAATGTAAAAATTCGACTTGGAGGAGATCGAGCTCAGCATCCACATGGCATAATGACACATCAGCACTCTAGTACACTCAAAAAATTAGTTGGTTGCAATTTATAAGGGTTATTAAATTGATTTTTTGTACTATTAATTAAAGAAGAGTCCTTTTGTATTCAAACTCTGCAAAACATAAATATCCCTAGGAAGTCTCCAAGTGATAGAATCATGTTTGAAATAGGTCTCTGAGGTGGGAATTCGAGGGGATTAAGGTGGCATATCATTTTTATGAGTCTTCACACTATAAAGGATATATTTTTAGAGTTATAAAGGGTTGGGAGATGTTATGAAGGCACTACTCTTGTAATCTCTGTCTATCAATAATATACAGTTGCAGCAGCTTATTTCAGACCTGAGATTCTTCGATGTGTTCTTATGTATGCTTATTATATCAGAATTTTACTTTCTCTCCAGTTTTCTAGTTGTATTATCACTTGGAATTCATGATTACATGCTCTAGCTTCCATTTATACACCTAGTCTGTTGTTTTGTCATGTTTTATTAGTTTTCTTATGTATAATCACTTGGAATTCATGGTGACATGCTCCAACTTCCTGTATGCATATAGCTTGTTGTTCTATTCTTCATGTTTGTTTTTATAAGAACACAATTGCCTTAGCTTCCATGAGATATATTTTCTTGTGACTTAGTTTTCATATTGACTCCATAAGCCCAATGGTAGTAAACCTTATACATCTTTCACCTACATCTGCTTTGAAATATTACTCATTGAATATACTTTATCCTTTTGAGAGATCCCTCTCAGACTAGAGAGGCTAATTTCCAGTTTCAAGTGGTTTGAAAGAGTTACTCCAATTTTACCATTGAAGTAGCCCAACATGACTCAATTTGGTGATAACATTTTGGCGCTGTTGCTAGGTACCGAAGGTGTAAAATTTTCCTTGGGAAGAACGACAAAGTTTCAGTTCTAAGGTCTGACAGCATCAGACACTTAGACATATATTGGCTATATTTCTGCTCTGGAAACTCCACACATCAAATAATAAATTGGAAGCTAACTCCATCAATTTGGTGATAACATGATCTCCAAAGGTCTAGTGTTGAACCTTTTCTCGAATACCACCACTTAACACATCCCCTTACCACCCAGAGACCTAACTAAGGATGTAAGGAGGTTTTTACTGTTATGACCCAACTTCCAATGTTTTGTTATGGAAATGGGGTCTAAAAATTTCAACCATTTTCAAACTCTTCAAAAACCAAAATAGATGACGCCATCACGTTCGTATGGTTGAGACATTTTTAATGATATAATTTTTTACCTCAATTAGGTTTTGGAATCAAAAGTTATGGCTCCTCAAAGTTTTAACAATAAACCATGGGACCTAAAATTTATTTTCATGTGGCCCTTCACATGGTGCCCACATGGCATGCTACACCACATGCACATCATAGTAGTGGTACTTTTAGCCTTATGGCATGCCACCTTTCCCTCTACCTATGTTGCTTGTTCCATGTCTTGACATATATGTATACATGTATGCACGTACATGTCAAACGTCATAGACAGGGGTCCACCTCATCCATGTCTTAACACCAACTATATAAATACATTATCTGATATAATGTAACTCAATGTATTAAAATAAATGAGGCACCCTACACCTCGATTAATGTAATGGTGGAGGTATACACCGTCCAACAACCTCCATCCTCGTGTCCTCACCCCGACCAATCTGTCGATGGGGGTTTAATTCCGACCCCCCCTCCTCCCCACTGACATAAGGGGGGCGGTTCATTTCATATGCTTCATTTAATCAAAGGCCCATTGCGATCGTCAATCATGCCAAGTACCAGTGTCCAACCTTTGAATTAATCCCCAGCCACATATCCCCTTTTCCATGGTCTTGATGGCTCCAACCCTATTCCATATTTCTTCCAGGCCTTGACCTGCCCGACCTGGCCTACTACCTAAACCTCTAACCTATATTTTGGGCCTACCTACTTGGCCATAACAAATAGTCAAGCGTAACTCCATGTGAACACTGGATTTCATGCTAACTAGCGCTACTCCCAATTATGGCCCCACCCAACTACTCTTCATGTGCGCCATTAGTCTGGCTCGAAATCATCATGAGTTTTTCCTTTGAACCTAATTGCTTAACCCCCTTCCTTAGTGGGTCCCATAAGTGAATTTAAGTTATTATGCAATCCTTTTACACGTAGAAACTTTTCATCTCTCTCTCTCTCTCTCTCTCTATATATATATATACACACACACATGTTATATCTTCTAAGAATTATACGTTGAAGACTCAAAATTAATTTTGGTTGACGTAATGAATGATATTATTAGAGGTCATTAAGATGCAGGGATCCCAATCACTCACACATACAAAATGTATAAGAAATTAATAGAAACTCAAGACATAAACCCATTTTCATCAAATTTCAATAAGATAGACACAACAATTCACTTATCTCTTACACTCAGGACATATACTTATCTATCTACATTGCACGACTAGGCATGGTTAGTGGAAGACAACCGCACTACTCGACTTACCTCGAATAGATAAGATCAATTGAATGACTCACATTAGTCGACTTACCTTGACTAAACAAGACCATTCAAAATTAATCAAAATAATCGACTTACCTCTAATGGATAAGTTCAGTAAAATAAACTCAACCCAATTGACTTACCTCGACTGTAAGATTAGTCAAAACGACTCAAATAAGTTGACTTATGCTTCAACCTCTTTCCATTAAACATTCAATAGGGTAACAAACACCCTCTTAGACCATCATAAACTATATTACCTGTTGAGGAAATTCACACACAGTGTGCTAGCTTAATCGAACTGCATTCCACAGCCACACAGGGCCCTAACTTCATCTCTATGTTTCATGAACATGTTAACCTAACACAATGTCCTCCAAGCCCATTATAGCCATGATAATTTCACATATATATACAACATATCATCATAAACAAAATTTAATAACATATTCTGACATTAACAATGTTAAAACATGAATGCATCACACAACAAAAATGTTCATCTTTTCAATGCATTAAGTATACAAGTGAGTAATTTATCTTATAAATTCAAATGACTGGAAACTAAGATTTGGAATCAAACTCTCCACCCAACTTAAATGAGCTAAAACTAATATTTCTTGTAGCTATCACTCTTGAACCAGATTCCAGAGCTTGAAGAGGAGTGCTTACAGGGGTAAGATTGACACCTTAGTTGAAGCAAGGTCTTCAAAGGCTACACCACCTTTACCCATTAGTTATTTAGGAGTCAAATATAATGATTAGGGAACCACTTCCCTCGGGCCTTCTCAAAAAATTTCAGTTGGTATACCCTTAAGCCTTTATTTCAGTCAATATCAATTTACATGTTCCTTACAACACATGGAGTCATAGCTCAACAATAAGAGAAGAGTTACTTTAAATCATGGGAAGGTTCATTGACAAACAAGATACCATTGGAGTATGGAGATCACCCATATAGGTAGTTATTTAGTTAGTGCAACCACCAACGTTCCCATCTTAGGGCCACACTTGGTATTTCATCAACCCCACAAGCACTTGAGTGTCTCTACCTCTTGGATAGTAGGTTCATTAGTACGCAATATTCCCTGTGGTTTCATCAATCCTTAGGCAAGCCACTTTCAATGATTTCCTCAACATCAAGGAAATCCATTGCTTTGTAAACTCCTTTATCTTAGCCAAAAACCCACTCATAGTGGTTTCATTAGCTTCACTACTACAAAGTGAACTCTCTATATCATAACAAAAAACTTTCTCCCTTTTATTTTAACTATTGTTTCCTTAAATAATTATCTTCTATGTTTTCTAATTCCAATGCTTGCCCCTCATGGTTGTGTGTAGTCGTGGATATTTTAGATGTATGGAGATACTTACCTCTTATGTGTGTGCATAGTAAATTCTCCCTTCATTAATTCCTCCCACTAAAAATTTTCATCCATCGTTTTTGTATTACGTGGGTGCACCCTCTTTATTGCCTCCACCTTCCAGAGTGACCATACTTCATTTAATTTTGATTCTCTCTCTGCATATTTTTCCATAGAATTATGCATTGTTCCCAACCATTTATTTATCAGTTGAATTTACTACGTCACCCGTTCATTTAAAGCACACATTTTGGCATTAATATCAATCAGGATTCCTCAATCAAATTCTCCTTCCCCAAACACTAGAATTAGTGTCCAAATTTCTTAGTGATTTTTAATTTGAAAATATAGAGAATATATTTATAATATGAGGGAATTCTCCATGGTTGTCACATATATTATTATCAACATTTTCAAATTGATATTGTAAATTGCAATAAAATGAATTCTTTTCTTTTTTCTTTTTTTCTATGTGGTTCATGGACCCTCGAAGATCGATGACCGCTATCTTTATGGAATATTTGTACTAGACATCTCAACCCAAAGGAATCACTTCTTGATAACTCAACCATGGATTCTGACCCTGAGAGTGTCGAGAGAATTGAACCTACGACCTCTCAACAGTAAAGGTGCTTTAACTATGGAGACTCGACCAATTGAGCTAACCCTCAAGACTTGCAATAAAATGACTTCATACATAACATCGTGAAAAAAAAAAAAAAACTAACTTAATTAATAAAAAAAGCCAACCAATAAACAGCTAAATTAAAAATATAATTAATACAACAATGTTTCAGAAGATAGTAACTCCATATAATGTGTAAAATCCAATATCACACGTAAAAAAATAAAAATAAAGCATACAAAACAAAAACTATTCCAACCAAAACTTCTACATATGCATAGGCATATTATCCCAGAGCAAGCTTGAACTTTCAGGGCAAGTGGAGGGAATGGAAAAGCAGATTAGGGTTGGAGGAGTTGTGTCAAATCACCTAGACGTATTAGAGGAGGTGTGCACCATCGTGAACATGGACTCTGCACAGAGAAGTTGTTCGTCCGTGGGCTTGGGTGGGACACAAATATAGTGTCTCTTAAGGCCCTATTTTTGCAGTTTAGGGCACTGGTGGAAGGCATCATTAGTATGGACAAGAGCACTAACATGAGTGATGGTTTTGGATTCGTCACATTCAAGCACATGGTCGATGCTCTTTATTCCCTAAAGGATCCCAACATGAATATCGATTGTCACATGACCGTCTGTCAGTTGGCCTCTATAGTTTCACTGCCAGCCCTACCTGTGGCTGATGTATTTGGCTAAAAAACCTATGTTGGGTATGTTCTTATGGACATGGCAGAAGATCACTTGTTGAGCCTTTTTTCACAGTTTGGAGTGATCAAAGAGGGGCCTCTAGGGTTTGATATGTAGTTAGGCACATTAGGGGGTTTTTTTATTTTTATTTTCAATTTGGTGGATACAAAAAAGTGTGCATTGGAGATGCCCATGAATTTTATCGATCGGCATAAAATGTTCTATATGTTAGCTGACATAGGGAAAAATTTGAATCCCAGAGGCATTTATGCTCCTAGGGGATCAGATGGGTCTGATACCAATGACTTGTTCCATCCTGGCAGTATAGTTCCTTCAAAGCTTGGAATATAGAATGGTGGTATGGTTCATGGTTTTCAGTATCTGATGCTTGGGTTTTACAAGGGTTCTGATCCATTTGAACTAGTCGCGCATCAAGGTTTGTGCCATCATGGGTTCGGTAGTTTTACTTTATCTAGTCTCATAGGCCACCCAAACCCTTGTGGGATCCTTAGTGGGTCCATGGTTCATCCCATGTATCTGTATTATATTAACCTAGGGCTCCCTTCTAATGGATTAATGCATGGTGGGTTTGGAAAAGTCACTACTTTGGGGATGGGTGGTTATGGAGTGCATGGTGTGAGATTTGGTCCATTTGGAAACCCTCCTCATGTTGGTGGTTCTGGTGGTGTTCAAGTAGTAGGAGGGTTTGGTGGTGAGGTGTCGCTAACTTATGAAGCTTCTCATCCAGGTGGTTTTCCAGAAGGAAGCCATTATCCATTTTCATACTATCTAAACGTGCTTAAAAAAACAGGGCAATCTACAACACTGAGGTTTCCCAGTGGAGGGGTATATCATGGTGGAGGGGTTTATCTCTCTAGCCTCCAAGATTAATGAAGCGGCTTGTCAGAGCATCTCCAAGCATATATCATTGGTCAGAGTATCTTCCAGATTTTGTTTTCTTGTTTGTAAAAGTATCTCCCGGCTATGTTTATCCTGATGTTCATAACATCTTCTAGTTGTTTTTCCTTATTATTTTTCACATGTGCATGTAATGAGGCCTACCAGAGCATCTCCAGGTGCATCCATGCCAATCATAGCATATTTCGACTACTTTTTTTGTTTTTTGTGGGCCTCTCGCCTTTTTTCCAAGTTTATGTTGGGGTATGTTGACCCACATTGTAATTATTGGTTTCCCTTTTGATGGGCTATATCTCGTTCTCCCTATGGGGTATTTTGGCTAGCCTACTTTCCCTGCGAACATGTTTCTTCCATGATTTACGCTATATGAGATCAGGGATATATCTTAGAAATTATGCAAATGTAAATAATTTTTACATTAATAGAATCTTGTTGGTTTTTTTCTTTTTGAAAAAAAATTAAGCATATTATTCCATAAAGTATAAGCATATCTTAATAAATAAATAAACTATTACTATGTCATGTTCATTTTCCCTGGAATTTATGTGTAACTAAAAAAAAATTTAACTATTCCCCATGTAAATAGTAAAAATGATATATGATAATTTTTCTATCCACCGTGTCTCTATAGTTTACATCTATGTCAATATATCAATGCAATTGATATGTTTCTTTGGCTTGTCAGGTTTTTAAGAAATTGCTTTATTACTCACTCAAGATTATAAGGATGTTTCTGGAGAAGAATAGATTTTGGTTAGTTTTATTAATTATTGGGCAACACACAATCTAATGGAGTCGACAAAAGAGAATTGAGAGAAATATGGAAATGCTTACCTTTCTTGGAAAACGAGAAGTGCACGACCTCTCTGAATTGATTAAGAATTTGCCCATGGTCAAGCTTTCTAGGAGAAGGGAAAGGATATACTCCTTAAATATTTAACCAAGGAGCTAAAAATTAAAAGAAAAAAGAACCGTAAGGAGATAACGTAACCTACTGAACAAGTTTTAGCTAATATTGGCTAGGTAACACCCTTATTGGATGTACTCCTCCACCCTTCCACCTTTTCTCAACGAAAATGATCTCATGAAATATTTGAGGACTTAATAGCAATGGGAAGCAATTATATCTTCGAGATAAAATAATAAAGGATAAGCCGATGATAGTGATTTTGCAGGAAATCAAAATTATGGAAGAAAGGTTGACAACAGTTCCATCCTGTTGTTAGACAAGGTGAAAATCTATAATGTTGGGATAAAAAGGAAATGCTGGGGGTCTCACAATCTAGTGGAACCAAAATGAGGTTGAATTCTGGGATTGGATGGCCACATCTTAAACCATTACATGTTAGTTTCGTTATATAGGTACTAAGGTGTTTGTATTTCTAACAGTAGTATATGGTCCCACCTCTGTGGGCGACAGATTTAACTTTTTACAAGAACTTGTTAATATCAAAGAAGTAGTAGAGGGTTCCTTGTGGATTTTTAGAGGATATTTCAACCTTATAAGATCACTGCAGGAGAAAAAGGGTGGGGTGAGAAGATTAGACCGAACATCAATATCATTTGATGTTAATCTACAACAGTTGAAGTTGGTGGATATACGCATTGTTATCACAAAATCTGACCCTGATAGGCTGCTCATCAAGTAAACTCTCAGTAACTTTCAAACCAATATTTTGGCTGAGGCTTAGGCTCCTCAACCTGAGAGGGCTCTCTCAATAGGTTGAAGATTTTTGATTAATGATTAGATGGCTAACTCTAGGAATAAAAGGATAAAAATGTATAACTGGTTGAATCAAAGATTAGCAAACATATATTGGGCTATGGAGTCAAAGTATTTTTCAACAAAACATCATGATCTGTCAAACATGGAAGTCAAGGCACTTGGAATCTAGGTTTATAAGTGAAAACAGTAACACAGTCAAAAAAGCACAGTCTACAAGAATGTGAAGGAAGTTAGAGCATTTTTCAATGAATTCTAAGTAACACATGCTCATACCACTGCAAATGGATAATTGAAAATTTCCATAGCAATATCAAACACATAAACTCCTTGTGAATATTGAGTAGTAAACTGATCTTTGTATTAAGTTGAAAATTATCCAGTCACATACAATAACACAATTGCTTTGCTAATGAAAAATTCCAACCTTGAGGAATTAGACCTCATGTCTCTTATAGAGTCATCATTAAAATCTTGGATTCCCCCATCCATCTTGAGGAGAAATCAAATTTCTAAGTTTGACACCTATCTACTCTAAAACAGACTCTTAATTACAATTGACAGTTAACTATCTATTTAGGAGTCCTAATACAAATAGGATTGAAACTCATTATTATGTCTAAAACAACATTATCTAATACTTAAATATTCTCTTTGACAGTTGCTTCTCCATATCTTTGACCTTGATGGTGCCTTTAACCTTGTTATGAGATCCTGCTGACTCATTTCTTATCTGCCCTAAAAACCAGGGAACTGTTTTCTGCAATTAAGCCTTTATCTTCATTAATGATCTTCGAACATTTTTCCTGGAAATATTGACTATTTCAGATAGGTGACATGTGCTATCATTTCCTTATAACATTACCCTTCCACCTGTACAAAATTAAACCTTTGACAAAGTATAAAAAGATGTGATGTGGCTGCGCTACGAAAATACCAGTTGTTTTCGTAGCGCAGAATCTCTATCGTTGAAAAACATTTATTTAACACCCTCTTTATTCTACTTTAAAACCTGAGATTTCATTTGTGAATCTTTTCCATCCACCACCAGCAACAAAATTTGAAAACCAACTGTTTTTACTCCCAAAATATATATGAAAAATGCCCAAAAACTCACCTGCCGCAGCTTCGTAGCGCGCTACGAAACTGGTGTGTTTGCCCTTTTTACACAATTTTTCAAAATTCTGAGTCTTAAGGATATTTTCACTTCTTCAATGATTTCCATAGACTTTAACAAGTAAAACAAGTTGGATTTAAAATGTCTTCAAAAATTAATTCCCTTCTTAATAACAAAACTGCTTTAAGGATTTGTTACTTGTTGCTTTGTTTATCTCTACTGTAACTTACCTTCAGAATTTGTCAATTGAATTTCCAGGTCTTCAATATGCCTCTTCAACCTCCTGTTAGTAGCTCTTAATTTAACATTTATCATTCTCACAAATCTAGCCTCTTTGATTGCAGGAACAATCCAGGTAATATACTGAGCTTCACTGCTGACTGTTTCAGGTTTTGAAACTCTTTCAACTTCCCACAGAGCCTTTATTCTATTGAAATTTGTCTTCTCAACAACATGTCTTCTTGCTTTCCTCTTGAGCCTAGCAATTTCAAAATTAGCTAATCTCAAATTCTCTTCAATTTCTTCATGACTGCTCTTTTCTGTTTGAGTATGAAAAATTATGTTTTTTGTCAGCTTCAGGCATTGGTGATGATAGGTCTATATGTTCTTCATAAACATTGGAAACTTTCCCTATTTTCTCTAACTCCATATCCAGCTCTTGCAACTTTTTTGATTGCCTAGTTAAAGGATTTCTGGGCTTGAATACAAACTCTGAAATCTCATCATCAAAATCCAGCTTTTTAGAAGATTTCATCTTCTTAGATTTCCCTTCATCCAATTTTATGAAGTCTGCCTGAACCAAAGGAGATTCTTCGATATCAATAGCCTGTAAAATATCATTCAAATCACCCTTTAAATCTAGACTTTCTCCTGAAACCACTATTTTACCCTTTTCCTTTGCTATTTTACTTCTAGTCAATCTTTTCTGGACCGATTTGCTAGTTGATTGTTCCTGTATTGTTTCCTTAACTTTAGTTGTCTTCTTTTGTGCAAGTTGAGGAGTCTCTCGAATAATCACTGATGTTTTAATTTCTGGCTCTTTCACTTGCTTTCTGGGTTTCAACTTGAAAAATATTTTTGATCATGTCTCTACAGGATCACCAGTTTATGATGGTGATTTTTCTTTGGCCTTAGGGCTAATACCTATTTCTTGTGTTTCCACCCCAAATCCACACAAAAACAAAAACGTATACCATTCTCTGTTTATCCTCTGAAGTTCATGTAAAACTATCAATTTAACTAGACCATGATGGAAAAGTGAAGTTTCACATCCTGGAGTTTTCATTTTCACTTTATCTGCCATCTTAGCTAAACTTCGAAACAAGAAGAAAGGAAAATCCAAATAAATTATTCCAGTAAAATGCAACAGGAGTTTGAAATGATAAGAATACACTTTATGGTATCTTCCCTCACAGGTGAAATACCTTTGAATGTTGAAGAGTAGGTTGGCATAGGTGTTCTTGATGTAACTTCTTGGCACTGATTTAGTTAAGTCTGTCTCTGCAAACTCTGGCTTCAGAAATATTTTACAAGGTTCCATCTCAAACCTGAAATTTTTGAACCATATTTCTTCTCCCCTTGGAATCTTTGTCACTAAATATATGATCTCAGGGGAAATTGGCAAGTTTAAGACTCCAAATTTTGTATTTGAACCAGTGAAATGAAGAGAAAACTCTTTTGTCACTTGATTATGACCTCCCTGCAATTTTTCACAAAATTTCCAACATCCTGTCTTCTTAAAGGACTCCTCAACTGATTTGTCCTTGGTTAGAGCCTCTATGCTTTCAGGCTCAGTCCTTAAACAATGGCATGGCCTATTGTTATTTCTTTCTTCTATCATCTTTCCCTTGAAATTCCTGTGTGTTTCTTGAAAACCTGTAATATCATCCTCGCTTGATTTCAGAATAAGTTTCCTCACTTGATTTAGGAATTCACCCTCACTTGATAAATGAGATAAGCTTTGGTTTATGCTTACCATGAGCTTACCATTCAAAAAAAAGGGCATGCATGAGCTGTTTCTTGCATAAGAAAATAAAACCAGGAACCAGCCCTTTTCAAATTTGAAAATGACTAACATAAATGACCTCTAATGAATGTCATGATGGTTATGAATGATGGTCTGTATGAGAAAATACTCCTAGCTGACACCTAATCATGAAATATTAACGGAATTTGATGTTTTTGATAACTTGACAAGACATGCTACGAATCCCCAATTTCGTAGCGCACCTAATGTAATTTCAGGGTTTTGCGCTATGAAAAGAGCAGCGTTTTCGTAGCGCAAAAGCAGTTTTTAACATTTTCTACGCTACGAAAAAGTGGTTTCATGGCTTAATCGAAAAAAAATTAAAATGTTTAAAAATTGGACTTTCTAAACATTATATGAGACACTCAAGGTATGAGATAAGGTTGTTGGACTTTATTTTGTAATGAAAATGAGACTCTAACCCTATCACTTAACCCCTAAAAACTTAAAATGACTTAACACCTATCTAATATCATGACTAAAACATGGTAAATTGTCCAAAAGGCATTGGTAAAGGAAAAGAGGAATTAATTGGATTTTTATTTTTGAAATAAAGGAAAATAGGAGAAAAGGAAAATGAAAGGAAACAAGTTTGCATGAGAGTGGAATTGATGGAAAATGAAGAAAATAGAAGCCTTAATGATAAAAAGGCTGTTAAGAATCAATTCACGGGATTTTTTTAGTTCACCTTTGGAGCTTTATTCTATTCTCTCATTCTCTCACACTTAGAGCATGCTTGGATTGCTCTAGTATTCACTTATATTTGGATAAAAAAAGGCAAAGGAAAGGAGGAAAGTGCAAGGGAACAATTGGATCAACAGCTACAGTTGGATTGCTTTGCAAGTAAATAGTTACATGTATGATTTCCTTGATATTTTTTTATAGGCATGGTATATGCATGTGGTTTCCTGATTATGTGCTTTCATTGGCATGGATATTTTCCTAGAGTGATAGTGGGTTTAGCCTTGCCTTGTGATTTCCTTGATAACCATGGTGTTGTGGGTTTTTCCACTTATTGTTTTCTGATTGGTTTTCAGGATCCTTATGGTTGTGGGTTGAGTTACTAGTTCTTGAAGCCTTTGGTTGGGAAAAACACTCTGGAAGCCCTGGAAAAAATTGGGTTGAGTTGCTAGTCCTAGAGCCTAGGTTGGCACAAACACTCTAGAGCCCTCGGTGGGTTGAGTTACTAGTCCCTAGAGTCAGGTTGGAAAAACGCTCTAAAGCCCTAGAAGACTATGGGTTGAGTTATTAGTTCTTGGGGCCACAGTTTGAACAAACGCTTTATAGCCCCTGACATCTTGGGTAGAGATATATTTGGTTGGTGTTAGTGATGTTCGGCCATGAGGTGGAATCATTTGTTGAGGGTTGAGGTGGTTTGGCCTCTCGAAGCCTTGGGTTTTTTTTTTTGGTTTATTCCATGATATCCCACATTCACTAAAATAGATATGGTGTGAGGGTGATTGGATGAAAGAGATATTTGGTTCAGCCTAATCTATGGTTGGGTGGTACATGGAAGTCCCTAACTTGGTTGTAATTTTCATATGTTAATATGAGGTATTTTCTATTGTGATCCATAAGCATACGTATTGATTATGTTGGTGATATTATGACTAAGTTTCCATTGTTTATATGCTAGTTATTTGTTGGTTTATATATTGGTTACATGTTGATTATATGATGAATATTGTATATGCATCTTGACATGTTTGATGAATATATGGATGGTTAATGAATGAATGAGCTATTAAATGTTATTGCAGCTATTATGAGAGGGAATTATACCTTCTTGGTGATCCTCATATAAGTTTCAAACCCCTATGTTATATATGCATTCATGACCTCTAGATTACATGCTTTCCATATGTTTGATGAAATGACTGTCATTGTTAGGCCTAGTTAGGTCAAGTATTTTGTTAACACTGGAAAATCGTACAAGCATAATACGACATTATTTAATGTCGGGTAGAAGGATTTATAGGGATGAAAGACATTAGAGAATCTGGAAAGTATTGAAAAATCTCTAAGGTCTGAGGAAAAATCTAATTTGAGGAAGTCATAAATGCTTTTGCGCACATAATCCTTCGTGAAGAGCGCCTTTATGCGCTTTTTGACCCGATATGCACGCAATCCTGGGAGTGGCGAAATATCACTTTTCGGGACCACACAAGCACACTCCAGGACTATGATTTCACTTGAAGCCACCTAAGGACAGCCACCAATGCCTCCTTAGAAATCAAGGGAGCACACAAAGGAATATTTGTGGCACACAATGGAATCATCCCCCTCTCTTAGGTCACCATCCACAATGTACCAAGAGAGGGAAGGAGGATTTGAATTCTCCTATATAAGGCCACCATGAGATGAAGAACTCGTGACCACATTTTTATGCTGGCTAGAATTTCCCAATCAATACCAGCAGTGTGTGATCCGGAGCTAAAGATAGAGGGGACTCAATTATTGGCCATCCAACAAGTTCATTCCACCATAGTAGAGAGAGGGAGACTTTGCACCGAGGCAAGCTTGGGAGTAAAAATATCCTTGAATCGAGACTTAGAACCCATATTCTAGGGGCCCTTTGGCAAGAGGGTTAAAGTTTCATCCTCATTTCCTACCAGCGCTCAATAAGAGGGGCCAAGAGCCACTGTTTGGATTATTTTTGTTGTTTGACTCTATTTAGAGATTTTTTTTATTTTTTTTAGTTTTAGTTTAGTTTTAGTTTATATATGCATGCTATTTCTCTATCTAGTATGTTTTATGATTCTACCTTGTTCCACTAACTT
Organism: Pinus albicaulis; assembly: GCA_034641835.2. Taxonomy (NCBI): domain Eukaryota; kingdom Viridiplantae; phylum Streptophyta; class Pinopsida; order Pinales; family Pinaceae; genus Pinus; species Pinus albicaulis. The sequence goes on along the minus strand of CM076580.1, from coordinate 1,008,700,813 downwards.
CCTTGACTCCACTTATTTTTCTGCCTGTTAATAATAGCTTAAAGGGGTAAACCACACCCCTTAAGTTGGTGTGATTTAGTACATACGTGCACCAAACACACTCAAACAGGATTGGAAACTCCACTAATGTTTATTACCAAGTTTATGTGGTTGTGCCTTGTTTTGCAAATACCTTTGTCTTTGTTGTGGAGTGGAACCAAATTTCCCCTAATTTCTCTTGCAGTCCCTAGTTCATCCCAAGTGACAGACTAAAGTAAAAAAGCTCCAAAAAATTATTTTGCATGAATTTTTGTGCTTTTATTTTCCACAGACATGCCCAGTGCATGTGTTCAAAGCTGACCCGCGCGCAGACATCGTGCCTGTGTCAACCTTTTGCGCGCAAAAGACAGGAAGAGAAAATTATCCCTTATTGCTATATTTTCCTTCTTGTAAGGTGCTTGGAAACCCCTAATACACCTTCCAGCACTCGTTGACATACCCCCAACTTGTTAAAGCTCACTCTTATTTGCTTTTGGTAGGCTTAGTGTCAGTTTTATTTCAAGTTGATTTTTGCAAAATACACACATAGTTTAAGTAGAGGGGCAAAATAACTTGCATTCCGAAAAAAAATTATGCTTTGCAAATTTTGGTACCAACACACCTAGATAACTAGCCAAAGTAGGTGGCCCAAGACCACACATGTGTAGCTAGTTTCTTTTTTCTAGTGTAAAAGTTATTAGTTTAGTTCAATTTTTGCACTAGGATTTTCGAGACTAGGATTCAATTGTCAATAGAAGAGAAAATAATCTCTGCTACCTTTGCACCCTCTGGTGATCCTAGGTAAGCATATGAATGCTCCCTATTCACAACTCATCATCTCCCTATAGTTGATCACATAGATTAACCAGGAAAAATAGAAAGCATCCCATAATCCGCACATGTTTTTCTTTTGAGAAAGGAACAATACAACATAGTTTAATAGGGGATACTGAAAAGGATCATCGCATATCCACACGTTCAAACTATGTGCTTGTCCACTTTCTGCTCACACACACCCACCCACTAAGTAAAGCAAAGACACCTAAAACTAACTTAACCAAACTCACTAAATTCTCCCCATAAGGGCCACAAAATAATTTATAGTTTAAGTTAGGGTCAAGGGGGTAGGAATCCAATAAGCCGCCTTGATCATTATTGATCTTGAAACATAGAATATTACTATTTAGGGAGCTTCAAATCCACCTTTCAACCCACAGCAAAGAAAACCCAAGCATGATAGAGACCCATTTCAGAGGGGGTTAGGCTTAGGCGCAATGTGTGCGGTATAAGTAGGGGCTACCTGACCCAGCTGATACTCGATACTGTTAGATGACTTACCAAGAAGCCCAAGACTCAAACACTCATGTGGGATGGTGGTATTTAGTGGCCAAAAACTAGGGCATCCTTTCCCTATAGGTGACGGTGCATGCAAGCACCAGATCCTTTACCCTTACCTTGGTGTATTTTCTTTGGCTGACTAGAGGCATCGCCAGCTCTTACAGGACATTGTGCCAGCACTCGCAAGATATCTTCTCAAGGCCCAGTTACGTTTGAGTGTGTGAAGACGAATAGGTCTTCTAGGATTTTAGTATCATACGCAAACAAACAAAACCACTTTTTTGATTTCTTGATCACATAGAATAATTTAAAGGGAAAATTTATTTTATTTTCTTTGTTTTATGTATGCGACCATAATTTTTCTTGATCGTAGACGCTATCCTCTCAAATTTTTCCAAAACCTGACCTAGTCGACACCAGAATGGACCCAATGGGACCTCGTCAATATAGGCATCTTTTGGACCTCCCCCCATTATCGGGAGGGGTTCCAGGTCTTTCATCGTTCAGAAATCAAAGATGAAATGCTACCACCATTATTGGTTCATCCTTTATTGGGGCAGTCGTAGTTAGGAACCCTAGTCGGTCTCCCAAAACCACACCACACACAACTCCTCCCACGACCCCTAGAGGGCAGAGGAGTGTGAAGCATTCAGTAATCCATTCGAATACGCAGCAGGGTATGTCACAGACCAACCCTCTTCCTAACCAGAACTTTTTGTTTTCGCATATTGCAAGGGCATCAACCTCCCAGTCACCTTTCTTAGCTTCATTGAATCTACCCGATTTAACCAAACTGACGTATAACCCCATTGCACATAACCCTACATGGCCTCCCATGCCCATGAAGCTCCCTTCGGATATTCCAAAATTTGAAGGCAAGCAAGAGGAAGACCCAGGTAATCATGTCATGACCTTTCACCTGTGGTGCTCATTGAACAGTATCATTGACAACACTATTAGATTGAGATTATTTCAACGCACTCTGACAAGAGTAGTAGTGAAGTGGTACGTGGAGAAACTCTCTACTTCACATGGAACCATTAGCACCCACTCTATCGTGTTCTTAACAAATTTTCAGTTACCCATTCACCATGATTCTAGAATGGAATTACTGACACATTTTAGACAAACCCCCGCCATCCATATCTCATACCATCTCCATGAATGGAGGTGGCATCATAGTTTATGTAAATCTAAACTCAACGATCGAGTTCTCTTAGATTTGTTCCTGAAAACTCTAACGGAAAATATTTCAAAGGATGTGGCGCAATAAAACCTCACATCCAAAGAGGATGCCATCAGCAAATCCTAGAAGCTTGAGCTGATTTATACGCATTCAAGATACATTTACAAAATCTTTCCTAACGCCCCGTGCCTGCAAACTTATCAAGAATTTATAGGCGCGTTGAACTCTGCAGATGGGCTAATTGGGTCATTGACCCAAGGTTACCTAGGCAGCAGCATTCAAAACCCTGGTTACATGTATAATTCTACCCAGAACATACCTCAACCTTATTTTCAATGTCATCATATGCCTCAGCAAAATTTGACCAATAGGGCGCAAGTGTATCACCATGGAGGACCTTACCCTCTGGCTCAGGAGACCCAGTACACAGAGAGAAACACTAACGAAAGAGCTCCCCTCCAACAGCAAGGTGCAAACCAGAGACTGTGTTATGCATAGTCCCCAGCACAAGACCCGCCTATGAAGACCAATGCACAAGTGAAATTTGTGCAGTTGTCCCAAAACCAACCACACCAATATAACCAGGAGAACTACCCTCCTAACGTGGTGAAGAAAAAATAAAAAAACAAACCAAAAGGGAATCCTAGATAGGGGGGCAATAATCAGCAACGCCCACTACGATCCCAGGCTGGAGGCAACTCCAACCTAAATCAGCAGGAGCCAAGTAATGTCCAACGGCATATAAAAAGGCCACCTCTTCGAACAAACCATTCTTGTTCAATATGTGGTGAGTACAGCCACTATACTCACTACTGTCCTAATCTCCTTGAGCTGAAGAAGATACAAAGTAACTGAGGACAAGGAGGATCTTCCCAGCAAACAGTTGTGATGCAAGAACCTTTCCCCCACCAAGGGACGGTCAGCACTCAGCAACAAAGTCCAAATGACTCTGGGAAAATTAGCCATGAAATCTACATGACTGGCGAAGAGATGTTTTTCCAAACATGGAATCACAATTACAACACCCACCAGACACCAATACATCAGGGGCAAGTACTAGCGCACTGACTGTGCCTTTGACCATTTCAAATATGCCTATAGAACCATTGCTAAAGATGGTGAAGGGACCCAATAGGCGAGCAGGTAACTACTCCAAAGCGACCCATAACTATAGAATCGTGGATGATTTAGCACAATCTCCCACTGCTATGTCAGCTTTGGAAGTATTGCAGTCATTCCTAAAACAATGGAAACCCTACTTTCTGTGTTAGGCACTATCAACCTTGCCGATACACGCCTAATGGCTTTTGACTTAGACAAAGCAACCCCCAAGCTTCCTTCCACGATCGCCTTCCAGATACCAGTGTCGGTCCAGAATACCACTATTCACCGATGTGTCATTGACGAGGGTGCATCCACATGCATCATGTCAAAAAAAAATTGGCAGATGTTAGGGTCCCCTGAACTAAAACCTTCATTCATCACACTTAGAGCATACGACAATCGTCCTTTGACCCCCATCGGCCTCTAGCAAAACATCCCGGTATGTTTAGTCGAAATGAAAATCCACATAGACATTGAAGTCTTGGACACTCACTTGGACTACAATATACTCCTTGGGCAGAGTTATATGTATTTCATGTCAGCCATAGCCTCCTCCATCTTCTGCATTATGATGTTCCCCCACGAGGACCGCATCATTACTATAGCCCTATTGACGCATAGCAAGAAGCGACCCCTAAAAAAGACTGATGCAATTCTACCCTATGTAGATACATCCTCGGATGTGCTTTCATGGTACCAAGAATATGGCCCCAGCCAATTCAAATCATCGTCCGTTCTAGGGTCATTCCTAGGAGATCCTCCCATTATCCCTGAGTCATCACCCGATGTCATAGGAGCTCTGGTGTGCATGATGCCCACATCAAGCACCAAAGCTATTCAGGACACGGACACAAGCAGTAATGGCACCTATTCATCAGCCACGGCAGCCTCTCTAGCCTGCGCCGCTTCCCAAACCCCTTTCCTCTACCCCCCAGCTGGTTTCGTCTCCCAGCAGGTTTTGGCAACATTGATGTTACCAAACATATCATTGGCAATACCAGTTTGGTATCTCATCCCCCCTACGGGAACGGGAGCCACTAGAAACACTTCCATAGGGTTGAAGCCCCTCAGTCTCGAGGAACCCCCACCCATCCAAGAAACAGTCGAAACCACCCTTGCAAAGGAAATTTCCATTGCAAAACTGGTAGTTACGGCTAAGAAAAACTAGAAGAGAGGAAAGAAGACGAAGAATCCTATCATACAACAAGAATCACCAGTCTGTGCCATATGTGATGTAATAGGTCACCCTACCCATATCTGCCTAGATCTAGATGAATTAAAACCACTCCTTGGCTCTGAGACAGATGTCGCGATGTTGTGTTCCTGTAAAAAGGAAACTACCACCAAAGGTAAAGGCAAATCACTGCATACCAATCGTGCATGCGCTCTTTGCAGCAACTATGAGCACTATACCCATAATTTCCCAGAGCTCTTGTGATATACTTATGCCTTACACGCCATCAAGTGATCCCATCAAGAGGATCCCTCTGCCCAAGAATCCGAAAATGAACCGCATACCATCATGTACCTACAGGAAGAACGAAAGGCACTAGAAAGACCCCCAGTCATGCCCCCTCTCATTATACGCTGCACACTGTGTGATGAACGTGGTCACTTCCTTGAAGAATGTGCATTCCTGGAACTCATCCACAGATGGTATCCTATAGAAAGGGTTTACTACGTTGGATTGCGGGCAACACAATTCACATGTCCGTTATGCGCCGACAAATCACCTTCTCGAGAAATGTCATTATATCCCCCGATTCTGGCTAGCCCTTGCTAGTTTACGCTCAGCCATAGTCTGCCTCTCCCAAGAAGATGACATGGACGTGGAATCCACGGACAGCCCCACAACCCAAGAAGATGTGACAATAAAATCCATCCTATTCTTGTTAACTAAAAAGTGACTAATCAAGGAACCCCTAGTTACCCCCAACCACTCTCTTCAGAGAATACCAACATGCACGTTATGCAAAATGCCCAATCATGTGGTCGCCACTTGTCCTGATTTAGCAGCATTACAATGATGGTTCCCCGCCGGACCTCGAACTGAGCATGACAGAACCCTCATATCAAGGATATTTTTCCTTATATGTCAAGGCAACCATTATGAGCAACACTGTACTTATGCCTCGCAACTTCGTCCCACCATCGATATGATTCATATCATAGAGAAGAAACAGGGCGACCTCCATGAATAGTATAAAAAGTACAACGCCAGGTCAACAACCCCACCCCCACATGGGCTTGGTGGGTGAACTAGGATGACACACCAACCAAGAATGACCCGGGCTAAGCCTAGGATAACATGTAGACTATGCGACCTAAATGACCATTGGGTCAATCAGTGCAGAGCAATGAAGCCCCTTGCAAATAGTTTTTGCATAGTCTCTTCTCTCACTCAAAAAATTCTCTCTAATCAAGAGAAGCTCACATGTACCTATTGCTATAATTTTTCACACTTTCACCATATGATTAAATATGTGCATCTCCCCAAGCTAAGAATAGCAAGAGAAGCATTGAGTCTACACTCCCATAAAGAAGTAGACACACCCAAGCCAACAATATGGAAATGGAAGCAGAATATAACCTCTTTTACAACAGATCCTTTCCAAGTGTCCACATCATGAACAATGAGTAGTTTTGATTCCCACACAATATACTCTGTTGGCACAGTGATACCATGCACTATCTGCACTGGCCAAAATCACACACCATAGGTATGCCTGCTAATGGAAACATTCAGGAACCTCTGTGGCAGGCACAATTTCCACCCATGGTAAATTGACCATCCTAGCAGGGAACCCTACATTGTGCTAATGCAAACTCCCATCACGGAGATTCTTCCCCCACCGAACGCCGACGACACAATTCACCATATACGATTTGTATCATCACATATCAGAAATAGGATTGCAACTTCCCCCACGTTCTATGATTTCCACCTTATTCTTGTCACAAAATATCACGGTACCTTGCACTTTTACATTTATTTCCGCAAGATCATAAATTTGCATGCTGCTATCGAACCACTTGATGATACCCAGCCTCTAGAAGAGTGCCTAGTACAACTGGAGCTCGTCAACGAAATCTGAGAACAGTCGCTGCAACACAACGAGGCCCATAAGAAAAGGGTAAAAGCATCATTCGACCACCACATCAACCCCCGCTATGATGTCACAAAAGAAACCCTAGGGCCAGGAAAGTTTGAAACCTTGTGGAAAGGACCTTACATCATCAAACATTGCCTCTGACAGGGGGCATACATCTTGAAGGAACCAGATGGGACATGCCTCAACAACCCCGTCAATGGCCTTTACCTCAAGAAATTATACCCGTAAGGGCCAAGACGGTCCTTCCCTAGAGTAAACGTACAAAAAACCCAACCACTGAAATTTTTTTACCAAAATATTTATTAAACACGCTCAAAGTGTCACCATGGACCACCAACTTGAACCTTATTTCAGATTTGATGATGGAGCATCAAGATGGTCTCAAATTTTAGCCGTAGCTTCCTAGTTCATCTATCACCCCAACCAATCGCCACTATGCACAAACGGTGTGTGCATCGGTTCAGCAACAAACAATCAAGTAGAATATGACCCCATAATCGGACTTATGTGTGATGCCCTCCATTAGGGCATATGCCATATGCATGTCTACCTCGATTCCCAGTTAGTAGTGTCATAGTTAAACCAAACATTTAAGACAAGAGATACACATTTGTTTAGAAAATATTTGCGTGTAAAAATATTAAGCAGACAATTTGACTATATCACATATACACATGTACCAAGGAGTCAAAACCAAATGGCTGATCGCATAGCTAACAATATTCTAAATTGGAATTCATCTCGAGTAAACCATCATACATAAAAAGCCAAAAATATAGATACCCATCAGTATAACATTATCCATAAACTGAAACAGGTGGCACAACATGTAGAGCCGCAAAAAATATCTCTCATATATATATATATATATATATATATATATATATATATATATCAATATGTATATGTGTGAGTAAAAAAATAGTGTCGTTGGCCCAACGGCCAGCCCAAAGATACAAAAATTCGTCAAAAATAGGGGAAGCATCCTCATAATGGGTGCTTTCCCCGTGTACAATTATAGTCTAGGGCAGTTCCCCCTCACGAGGGGCACCCGGACCCACAACCGCTCCCAGTGCCACCACTGGAGCTGTCATCATCACCAAGACTGCCACCCAACGTAAAACAGGCCAATAGTCCCTCTCACGGGCCATCACTATCTCCAACCATACCTCCTCGAGATCATCCATAAAACCCTGAGCAGGCATCCCTTGGGTCAAGTGGTCCACTCAACCCCAAGCATTCTCTAGAACTGACACCAGAGCAGTCAGTTCCGAAATACGAGCCTTTTCCATCTCTGCACGTGCCACTGTTGCGTCGGCACGTGCTCGCTCAGTCGCAACCTCACCAGCACTGAGCTGCTGCCCTCTCTTGAAGGGCTAGCACCACCACCAGGTACACCTGCAGCACCTCTGAGATCGCCCCTAGGCCTCCAAAGAGGATCATGACCAACAAATCGAGCCATGGGCCAACCCACCTCACCGACATCTGCAATAGTAACCAAAACTATGTCAGTGTCACAAGAAAAATACATAAGCACATATATACTCAAATAAATGCAAGAAACATAGAAAACATACTTGTTGGCCCCCAAGCATAACCAAAAGGGTGACCCATATCCAGATCCCCCTGGAAGTCCATCCTCACATATGGGAATGGCAAGAACATATGAGGGTTCACCTTGAACCAGGCCTCTGTCGTGGAGTTCCAGTAACGCCCCACCATGCACCCACCGCCTCGCGGCATCACCAGAGCCCACCTCCACATCTGAGGTTCCCGTGGCCCCCCAGGAGGCACCACCACCACTTTTCTTAGCAGCACTAGCCTCTCGTACATAATGTTGCACAAGATATTGGTGTATGCAAACAACTTTGATCCATTGTGGACATTGTTGAGTTGCGTCACCATCCCGTCATAGAAAAAATGGGCAAAGTCATAAAAGTGCTCGGACATCAACCAGCACAATATTCCAACCTTCGAGCCTGATGCTCGATGTGGAGCCGATGACCCTGCAAGTCACACAATCACCGCCAAACCACATCGCTCTGCCAAATCTATCACTGATGCAATACTAATGCATCCCTCCATAAGAGCCACCCCACCACAATGACATCTCTGGAACCTCTCTAAGTCCACTCGCTCGGAAGGGAGTGGATACCTCAGTGCCTCACCCTAAGGCATTAACCTGGTCACAAAATACACATCCGTCTCAAGACAAATGACCATGTTCATCCCACACAACACGAATATGTTGCGCCTCCTATGCCAATGTCGGATCAAGTAACGTAGCAATCGGTCCTGTGACCGAAGAAGCTCGTTCTCCGCAAAATTTAGGAGCCCCCATTACTCCAGCTGACGGCACATCCTAGCATCAGGAGCCAATGCATTTCAAAGCTCGGTTCAATCCCTCTCCCTCCATAACAACCTGTCATCAAAACAGGTACCCATCAATTACAGAAAAAACATAAAAAATGGGCAAAATCCAAGAAATTTTTTTGCCTCAGCTTTGTCCGCATGTATTTTCCACAGGCATGCTTAAGGCATGCCAAAGAAGGGGAATAGAGTGTTTTTAGTGTGCTTATCCCTAAAAAATGCGCACAGAGGGCGCACCTTTTCCCTGATCACCCGCGCAATCTAGGGCAAAAAACACTTAAAATATGTACAAGCCAAGTATGTACGGACCCCGGCACCATCAAACTAAAAAAATTAAAGTACAGGATGTCATGGAGGTTACACATCAAGCAGTCTCGCTAATCCTTTGGTTCTCGGGATGACCGCAGTGGCAGGCGCACACCTGAAACCTCTGACCTCTCAAAAAATCAATAAGTACAAATGAATTGAATTAGGGCCATATTCACCTATATATCACCCTTTTCAAAAAAATTTGGAGGACCATAACAAGAGATCCAAAGATCCATTCTTCGAACCGAAAGCAACACTCTGATCGGCACTCCATAATGAACAGAGGCGATGCCACACATTTGCACTCCCGAAAAAAAAAAAAATCGGCGCCGACGCCTGTTATTGGAAATCTTTGAGGAGAGGATCAGTATTCCTTTCAATTAGAGCATTATTTAATCTTCAATTATTATCAGTGTTTGTGCAATGATAGCAGCAAACAAGAGGAACACAAATGCACACAATTTTTAAGGTGGAAACCCACTCCGGGACAAAAACCACCTAATGATTTTCTAATAATTCTTTAATATTCAACTCCAATTGAAAATAAAGCTACAACTTCCAAGAATCTAGAAAAGCATTCTTCTCCAGATCCCATTGGGTGGACACTCCAACGCCTGAGATTCATCAGTAGTCAACTGAATGGATGCCCCAACACCCAATGATCTACAACTCACCCTGGCACCACCCTACCACCCTATAGAAGAATAAAAGAAGAATGGACTCCCGTACCAGGGAAAACGGTCCACTTTTACAATGATATAGAATGATGTAGAAGAAGAAGATATACTAGACTAGAACCCCAACTTTGACACAACCACCTAAAGATGATCCTAGACCTCCCAACACTACCTCTTCAACCCTTGGCAAATAGATATTAGTACAATTTGTACAATAATGTATTTACAATGACTAAGTACAATGATACCTTTACAATGATTATTTGTAGTGCTACCCACTTGAAGACTTCATATGATGAAATTCTTGCTGTTGTTATGCACCTTGGTTGCTTCTCTTGTCATGCTACCCTCTGCTTTTACTGATTTTTACATTTGTGAAATTTTGTTCCTTTGCAATCATAAATAACTTGTAGTCAGATTTTTCTTGCCTTCTAGGAGCTCGATATTGAATCTGGTGTATCTCTTTTATTTCAGATCCTCAATATCTGATTTTTAGTCCTGTAGTATTCCTCTGAGTCTTCTTTCCAATGCCATAGTTCTGACCCAAATTTGATTCTTAAAGAGAGAGTTATACCCAATCTCTAACAATGCCCTAATTAAGGACTATTTCAGTAGAGCACACTTGTACGACATGCCACGTGTCACTGTTTCTTCATTTTTCTCTAAAATTGATAAAGAAAAAATTAAAGACTGTTTAATATCCGTCAATTTTTATAGAATTCCAATCTGATACTCAGAGAGAGAGTTATGATGAATTTACCAAGGTCACTTCTTTGAGATGAATTTCAGGAGCCTGCAAAAACCCTTACTTCCACAGATCATATCTCCAAAACTATTGTGCAACTTGATCTAAAATTTTTACTGCAGCTTCCTCAGGATTTCAGCTTCACCTCATAAAAATTTCAGCTTCTAAGCCTTCGTAGAAAAAACGTTAGAGTGAAAACGCCACGATGACGTGTTTCAGATGGCTGAATCCCTTGCCTAAGGAGGAAATGAAGATCACAATATATATGAATGCTTAAGTTGAGAGGGGCTTCAACAAGTGAACGTGGGATGGATTTTAGGAGCATTAAAAATATTAATTATGACTTTTCAATGACCCATGCCCCAACCCCATGGGGTTTGCTTCCCTGCGGGGTTACAAACTTCAAACATGAATATCTCTCAAACCGTGAAGAATTACATGGCGTGCCATATATCAACAGAAACATATCGACAAGTAGAAACCATCAAAAGCATTATTGACCCAAAATATATTAATTTGGTAGGTTAAAAATCCCATGCAATATTATTTTAGCCCCTGGTGTTGCTTGGGTTGACATCAATGACAACCGTTGATCAATAGGTATGCCCTCTCTCATCTTATTCTTTTTTTAAAAGCTCATGAATTTCAATAATATTTGTTAAAGAAGATGCTTTTACTTGAGGTAGTTGTGTTTTCCAGGAAAATCTCGCAAAACCATTCGCAACTCCATTCACAGAAAGTTCCAGAGCAGGTATCATTCTACCCCCTAGCATGATAGAGTCCCAAAAAACTCTGCATATCCTGACATCATTTATCAATCATAAATAAACCATAGGGTTTGTTGGAATAGGGTCTCCTACAAGCTACAAAACAACCCTTCGCAACCCGGGAATGATCGTAGGGCCTAGCCACGATACCACAGAAGAGGGTATGCAATTGCCATGGTTTTCCACCCATGCTGTCGCAGTCAAGTCACAGCTCGTCCTACGCAACGAAGGAACAAAGCGATATAGAAATCTGTTGCGACTTCTTCACAGTCCCAGATTACTAACCAGTGAAAGTCATATTTCTTCGCTTCCTCGCACTGTCATAGTTAACGACCACAACCCAACAGCTACGGACCTACAAATTGATTTCGCGCAGCTATCCCAAGAGGTGTTACAAGGATTATACACTGCGGTGTCACAAGAGATCCGTCACTATGGCTGGACTGCACGGCAGCAGCCTAAGATAACCCCGAAATTTTGGGTGCAACAGGTTGCATTGATCACAGAAGCAACGAATATTATTAAGGAGCAGATTACTCAAGGCATTCAGTTGGTCGAGATGGCTACGCAGCTCTAGACAACGGTCTAGTTCCACCCCATGCGTCAGTGTATCCAGGAAGACCTACGGCAGGCAGAAGCTATTGTCGATCAGGTCAAACTCCCTTGCCCTCCAGCATCTCTGCGCAGCGTATAACCCTCATGGACACGATTGTGAATCTCCACCATGCCAAGCATGTCGTTAGGAAACGGTTGAAACCATGGGGCAATACTTCCCTCCAGATCTCCTAGGATTCTCATACCACCATCGCGCGCCTCCGTCAGATGTTAGAACAGGTTACCACGGCTCCAGACGGCCCTTCCTCCCTGACGCTTGTCAACGTCGCACAGCGAGCTACTGCCCAAAGTCAGGAAGTGCTCCCTACGCTCATCGCTCTCGATACCTTGCGTGCACATATATAAGCTGCACCACCACAGTGACTCGAGACGAGTCACAAGATTGTGTTTGGAGGCTTGTTGAAACGGGGTGGTCTCCTACGGTACACGGCGGGTCCATTTTGAATACTTTTTGATTAGATTTTGTCTAACGCAGGGGTTTTGGGGTGGGTCAAAGCCCTGAAAGCATTGTAATGGGTAAAAGGGTAAACCAGGGGTTTGAAAACCATGGTTTGCAGACGATAGGAAATTCTAGGCTAGATTATTATAAATAGAGGAACATTTTGTATTGTAAGGTAGGCAATGAAGAGCTATTGATGTGAATTGTGGTTTAAGTTGTCTATTTGGGTTTTTGGGGAAAGGACTCTTGTTGGCTGTGTGCACGGAGATCTAGAGTCCAGCTGTGTGTGGAACCTGTTGTTGTGTTCATAGGATGGGAATGGAATTGTATGAAGGAATCGATGAATTAATGAATAAGAAAGGTTGATATAGAACAGAATCTCTGAGTACTCTTTGTGTGAATCATTGGTAATTACTGCATTGTGCAATTTCTGTATTTAAGCTGCGAGGATCTGTGTAAGTGTGTTTTCTAGATGTAGATTTTTTTTGTTCTATTTATGCAATACTGTGCTACTGTCATAAAATTATATAATTATAGGACTAGTGCACGTGGATGCGAATAGAGACCTACTTGGCCCTACACAGAACAAGGTGGTTTGGGTACCTAAGGGCCGAGCACAGCTCTACTTGCATTACCTATCCTTTCTTAGGGTGCAGAAACCTTGTTCTAGCACCCACCCATACTACTTTGGGTGACACTTTGACCTGCACAAGTAGGTCACTGCGGAAAGGGCCAGTAGTATAGGGGTTTGTTGGAAAACCTTGAACTCTGACCCTGGGTCAAGACCCCTCGAGCCAACAAGGTCCTCATATCTAACCGTGTTTATCATCACCTCACCCTGCACATGATAAACATCATCGTTGGTCAGTAGAGCCTCCCCTCCATGGTGCTCATCACCCACAGTAGACCATATATCACAGCAAAAGTGATGCCATGGCCATACCACTTCAGTCCGGGAAGCACCTCATGCCTATCCAGCCACCATGCATAAGGTCAAGTTTTACCATACAAACTAAAACCGCCTTCACATTGGGTTATGCAAAGCATATCAAAGAGGTGCACCACCACGCCTTGCATTTTTCCCACCATACCTCCACCAGCATAATACCATCTGCGATACTTTTTCATCCGTTCCATCAACCCCACACATGAGACCAACCAATGGGGACCCCACCCTCAACAAAACACCTTCCTCACAACATCAGTGAGCGAACACTTTAATATTTTGGGGTACTCGTCTCTGTGTTTTATACAAACCAAACCCCATTATTTTATTCTTTTGGTAAGCGTACAAAGACCGCAAATGGTGCACTACATCCCCCACCCTCTCATCCATCTTTTTCTCCCATGGTAGCAGTCCCTGAACACCCTTGGTCGAAGTATTACACCCCCATGCACAAGCTACCATGACATTCATAGCCAGTTTATACCCACCCTGGAAGTCCTACCAACTCCAGGGATTTCCCCATCATAAATAACTAGGACTACTTCCAAACTTCTTAGTATACTCTGACCTTGGGCCACTAAATCCCCATCATCAATTTTCAGTCACCTCTCGCCAACATTCCTATGTTAAACCCATCACATCTAGGTCCCCTGTTAGTATGAATATTTTGTCGAAATGATCGAAAAGACCACTTTAGCTATGCATAAAAAATAACCCTAATATCAAATATGGTTGCCAATATCTTTAAATCTGCAGTCAGTTGATCAAGACAAATTCTTCAAAAATCCAAATCTATGCATAAAAAGATATTAAACAGTAAAAATAAGGTTTTGCTCCATGCATCCAATGGACTAGACAAGAACAATATTTTTGAAAGAATTTTTATATTAAGGGAACCTGAGAGGAAAACAAGAAAGGTGTTTCCAATTCTCCTAAATGGGATGGGTTCTTGAAAGTGCTCAGCACTTTAGATCTAGCATTTCTCTCTCTTGTTGGTGTAGAAAACCCAGACAAACATAGAACTTAAAGGGAGCTCACAAAGAAAATAATTGAGAAAGTGACAATGATAATGGCTCAAAGTCAGACCAAGAGCATAGATCCAGAGTGATCTAATGGGCAACAAAATTTCACAAATAATGGGAAAACCCTTCTATTTATAACAAAATATTAGGGTAGTCTAGAACTTGGTGCATGAATAAAATATTATTAACCAAATTCTAGAACCACCTTTTAGGAATATTTCATTATATTTGTTGGAGGGAAACGGTATTTGAATTGGGTCAAATCCCTTTGTTGTAAATAATAAATAAATAAATGATTTATTTATTATTTTAAAGAAGTAGTTGAATGACAATTAAATAAATAATGGTTTATTTAATTATTTATAAATGATTTAGTCATATTTAACAAGGAATATTATTTAAATAAGATTTAAATAATTATTCCTAGAAAATAATAAGATAAATAAAGATTTATCTAATTAATTTCCTTGTTTTGGGTTAAATATGACCAGGAATAATAATTAAATTATTGTTTAATTAATTATTCCATGAGGAAAATCAAACAAATATAGATTTGTTTAACATTTCCTTTTGGGGTTTCCTGTTTAGACCATAAACAACTTAATAAATGTGTTTTATTAAGTTATTTTACATAGTGAAAGAAATTTTACTTAGGGTAAAATTGGTCTTACATGGTGTGCTTGGGTCCATCTAATAATAATAGGTTAGATGACCAAAAAATGGTGTAACAGGTTGCCCCCTAGCATGCGAGTGTTAAGAGAAAATCGTATGACCGAAGTACGTTGTAAGAACTCAATCACCAGACATCAAAAAGGGAATTCAGAGAGAGAAATGTAAGGTAGCCTAATGTGCTGAAGAACTAGACCCTGAGGAGACGAGACTTACAGGTGCAACAAGTCTCTTTTTATGAAAGGGTACCTGTGCTAGAGGCGACGGGGGAGGCATACCTATGCCCGCCGAGACAAAGTACAAAATAATAGTGCGTCCAGTAAACAAGGGACTGAACTATAAAGTACATGCTGGCATAAAAATATATAATGATGAATCCCACATACATGTTGTGTCTGGGATAACAGCCAGGACTTATACAATAATATCTGAGTACATGAGATACAAATACAACCCAAATGCCCCCTATAAACGGGGAAGGGCTTGCAAAATCTGACCGATACATGCAAATCAAATAGGCGCTGCAAGCGGTTAAGGCCGACGTCATCAAATATATGGAGCTGCATCGAAGGCTGCGATGAAGAGGTCATCCGGGCATGTGGGGGGCTACCTGCAGGGCCACCCCCTCATGAGGTTTGGGACATCCCACACACACCCAGGAATCACCGTAATCAGTTGTTGTGTCACTAAACCATCAAGTATATGGATCTCGATCATACTGAAAGAAGCTGGAAGTGAGAAACAACCAAGTCAAAGGGAAATAAGGAGTCCCTTTGCTTGATCTGGGGCACCAAACAAGAGTGGAAGTTGGAACCAAGGTACACCACCCTCTATACCTGTCTTCTGGAATGAATGAGCTGATGTCGACAGAATGAGGTCCACCGTTGGTGAGGCAATAAGGGATCCTCAACTAAGGCACGAGAGGAAAAAGTAGAGCGACTGACAGACTGATAGCAATGAGAATGGTAAAATGGGGGGTACTGAGTAGCGAATGGACGACTTCCCTTAATAAAGCATAAAGGGCATGGATGACTTGGCAGCAACTAACACAATATCATGAGGGATAGGGGATAGTGGGATTGAATGCCATAATGTGCGACACGAGAGAGGTACCAAACAATGAAGGATGGAGGACTATAGCGGGATACAAAGAGACTTGGGATAGACTCCATGAATGCGATGATGACTCAACTCGGATGCTCTAAACAAGGGCGACTCGATGGTGCTGCCACACAGTAAAGGTCCAATGGGGGACCATAAAAACATGAGTACAAGAGGGTATCTCATAACAAAAATCAACACGAACAAGGACAAGTAAGGAGGCAAAATGGTGCCCCAAGTACAATTGTTGTAAGTGAGGAAATCTGATTTGGAGGAGAGGTGAATGGACCCTTCATGGAAAAAATGTGTCCTGGTGAAGTATCAAGGTACTAAAAACTAACAGGTACCCAGAGCTCATGAACAGGTCAGGTCTCACATTTTTGGGTCTGTTCTGCGACCTGGGTAGCAGGTACTGGGCAGAAAACTGCAACCTATCCCAGGAAATGACCTGAAAAGTGCGACCTATCAAAGAAAGGGGGTGTCAGTGTTGTTTTTGGCTGAGATCTGGGATTTTTATGGTTGAGGGGTATAGGTACTCCCAAGCATGTTGTGGTCATGCCAAAATGTATTTAGAAAAAGGGGAATCTAAACACATTTTAATGATATGGTGCGCCATTTGTTTTCGTTATGGTTATGTAGTTTGAGAAAGGAAATGGAGGATTACCAATCTCTTTTAGTACTACATATATGAATCAAATAGACTTTAAGTTTCCGGGTTGGCATACCTAGTGTCACTATCCCAAAAAGAGGATTTGGAGATAATGAACTGATGCTCTCCTAGAAAACCTATAGGTTGATCAACAACAATGTTTAAGAGACTGGGTTGCCAATGTAAGATGAAGGAACGATAAGGGGTGTCATCCCTAGAGTGATCTGAAGTGATATGGGACTCTAGAGGTTCTTCTAAATGTGGAAGAATAATGGCACTAGAGTCGACACGACCAGATACACTAGGAGAGTTGTGGAGAATTTCTTCTCTTGGTCTCTCAAATATGGGTACCCCCTTACCCAAACATTGGGTATCAATGTAATGGCCAAAAGGTGTATGTGATTCAAATTCATGGGTTCAATGTAAGGGGGAATAGATAAAGTCAGGGGAGGTGATTCCTTCCATAATTTCGTCATCGTGATAGAAGATGGGGTGACTGGTGGAAGAAAGACCACCTGATGCGGCGAAGCTACCTGACTCATCATCATGAGAAGAGAGGGTCACATGCACATCGTCACAAGGGATGACAGAAGAGTAAACAAATAAAGGAACTACCGATGTTGAGCCCAGGGTGATCACTGAAAGGAGGACAAGCGAAACATCAAGGGAAGTTTCCAAGGGGACTTCCACCGAGGGTCTCATGGATGATGATAGGTAGAAAATGGTGGTAGCAGGCTCCGTCATCTCGACATCGGGAGGGGGAATGTCAATGGGAGCGGGTAAATCCTCAAGCTGACCTAATGCATACTACGCGAGGATGGGAGAGGCGGATTGATTTTGTTCAACCTGATACTCGCAGATGGCCTCTAAAGAAGCTCGGTAATGCATTAGGTGAGGATAATGGTGGGAATAATGGCCATGAACACCACACAGAGCAAAGGGTTTGTTGGTGCGAAGTGTCTTTGGGTTCTTGGTTGCAGACGAGGAGGAGACAGAGGGTTCAGGGACCGTAGACTCAGGGAACGCGACTTTAACCATGGGTTTAATATGAGGCAACTCGGGACAAGTATGGGTGGCATGACCAATGCCATCACACAAGGCACAAGGTTTTGGCGGGTGGAGGAGGGGTAAGGTCAGTCGGGGGGGCTTTGTCTTTGGAAGCCCCCTTGCGAGCTCTGCCTTTCTTTCCCGGAGCTTGCACAACAGGAGAAGGATCATCTGGAGGTGTGGGTGGCACTGTAGCGACAGAAGAAGCTAGGGGAACCGGTTGAACCGGTGTCAAAGCAAGGTACGGTTTGGAGTGACCTGGTGGGGTAGCGACTGGAGGGTCAAGGTACCAGATGGGAATTCCCAGGGTCAAATTGGGGAGGGAAAGGGTGGCCATGATGGGGACCGAATAGACTCCGGGAGGGGGAGCAAGGAAAGGTATCTGACCAGTGTGGTAATGGCCAGGAGGGACGGTTCTAAGATGGTTGAGACCTAGAGGAACTGACCCAGGAGGGTATAGAGGCTCATGGGTACCAGCTGGATGAGAAAGTCCAGAAGGAAGAGGTCTGGCTCACTGAGGCGAAGGGCTAGGAGCAGGTTGCGGTGGGCGAGGTTGAGGTTGCTGACTAGCTGAAATGGGCCACTTAAGGTCAGCCCAAGACGATTTCATCATGCAAACATTCGCTAATCTGGGATCAAAGACAAAAGGAGGAGGAAGACCAGGGAAGGTCCCAAGCAAGGAGGAGTCTTTGTAGACGTCGAGGGATACACTGGTCAAAGAATCGACGGTTTGCTTATTGGCTATAGAAAAGATGGTCAACTCAGGGGAGGTCTGAGATTTTGGCTCATGATATGTCCACTGGTAAATGGTGACTATCTTTCTATTTAAAATGCAGCAAGATGATGGAGCTTAGTGAAATGAAGTCGCCTTCACTAAGTGAGCCCGCAGGCAAATTCTGGCGCAAAGTCTATTTTTAGACTATGTCTATTTTTAGACATATGGAGCATGGTCCAGGGGTTGTAGTATTTTATTCTTGGAGTATTGGTCATGTTGGTAAAAATAGATGGACCTCTATTTTTGGACCTATAGGTCGAAGTCTATTTTTAGACTGCCTATCCTAAAAAATAGGGAAGTCAAATATTATTTACCCTTAATAATATTTGGACTCTAAACTTCAGTTTACTCTCTTGGAGCACTTCAGTTCGAGCTACAGAAGTGGCTCATGCATCTGACAGAGGAATTACACTATTCCTAAGGGTTTGGTGAGCTCATGCATGGTTGACTTCAGTTAGGACTTTAGTGGCAGAAGTTTGGTGGAGTTGATGAGACAGTTGGTGGAGTTGTGTTCGGTTTAACTTAGTTGAACTAGTTGAGATTAGTTTAACTAGCTAATCAACTAAAAATGAGTGGAGTGAATCAAATATTATTTAATTCATTAATTAGTAACTCATTATTCAACTCAAGAACACATTAGTTCACTACAGTGCATGGACAGTTCAGTGGAGACCAATGAAAGAGGTAGATGAAAGGGTGAGTACAGCTATCAGTTGTGACATCAGTTGTGCATGAGATTTGCACCACACTTGGAGGAAATTTCCCATGATGATTTCACTGTCAAGCCAAGGAGATTCGAGCCTTGGATCTCTATTTAGACAGGCCATGATTGCACAATAGAGGCAAGCAATTAGTGGATGTGTTTTGAACCTGTGACTTGTTCAAAACCAAGCTAGTTTGTGTGTAACTTCATGAGATAGTACTGAGTACTTGTGAGGAGTATTGTACTGAGTTTGTTACATGTTTTCTCCATTATAATATACACAATAGCTGCGGGGTTTTCAACTATAAGCTTTCCCCATACATACTGTGTTAATGTGTATGATGATTTGATGTGCTATCGCTTGTTTTATTTCCGCATGTGTGATTATCTGAGTGGAAGAGATTATGTGTTGGATATGAATTCGAATTGATATGTGATCAGGATAGTCTCGGTGGATAATTAATCATTATTCAGCAAATTTCTACACTCTCCATTGTGAGGGAAAAAAATCTTGCGGTGAACTGCGGATGGGACAGCAGACATGGCATAAGTGTAGCTACACCCCAAAATAATGTTATAATCAAGAGGGGCGTCAATGACTTCAATGTCAATGCAAACAGTCTTGCCCGCAAGAGTGATAGGACAATTACGAAAGAGGCCAATGGGATGGGAGGTGTGGCCATCCCACACACAAAGGGTGATTGTGGAAGGGGCCAACTCAAGAGATCGAAGTTGTTTCCAAACCGAAGCAGACATCACACAGGTAAATTCCCCCTCATCAATAATACACTAGGACACATTAGCGTTTCGAATTTTGACCGGGATTTGGAAAGCAACGGAAGCGGGAAGGGGGGGATGGTTTGACTGACGGGCGTCGAAAAAAATCAATTGGTCATCAGTAGGATCTACAACACCCATGGTGGAAAGTAGAGCCTTAATATGAGAAGGACATGACTGGAGGAGTTCCAATGTTGAAATGGCAGCAGGAGACTGCGCCAAATCATCTACTATGCTATACGAATGAGTAGCTCATCCAGAAGCAGCATTTCTGCGTAATGGGCCCTTAGGAACCTTGGTATGAACCTCAAATTTGGGCTGAGGGATCTGCAAAGGACCATTTGGTGTTGAAAGAGGCTCTATAGGACCTGAAGAAGGTGACTCGGGGACAGATGGAGCGGAAGGCTTGGGGTACTAACGAGACCGAGTTTGAAGGTTAAGGTCAACAGCTAGAGGTTGGTCAGAGTTCATCATGAGAATGTGGTAATCGGATTAACCAGAAGGGGAAGTTTGAGTGGTTACCGGTGCGTGAGGGGGTTGGGTAGACACGAATCCTTGCTAAGGGAAAGGATCGACAAACATAGCCGATTGAGAAGTAGTGGCATTGGGAGGAATAGTAGGGGTGGCATGTTGTCCTTGCAATGTAGCCTGAGACTCCCACATCTGCCGCATCTGTGGTAATAGGGGATAATTGTGAGTGTAATGACCATAAACACCGCAACACAAACAAGGCTTATTGGTACGGAGAGGCCTGTCCATCTTGGGCTAAGTGCCCTGTTTCTGGTTAGCAGTGTTAGAGTCAATACCTGAAGGATTGGGTCCACGATTACTAGGGGCGGATTGATTTTGATTTCCTTTCCTCTTTCGTTCAGAAGAAGGAGGATTAGTCGTGCCCTGCTGTGCAAATACTTGCCCCAGGGGGGTGGTAGTTGTTATTGCTGGGGTTGAGAAGGCAAGGGAAGTGGAGGTGCAAATGTTGGAGGAGCTGGGGTACTAGGTTGTAGATAAGGATAATGGTGAGGTTGGGAAACATTGAGGTAAGCAGGAGGTTGGGAAAAAGGAGGCAGCATGTCGTATCCTGGATACATGCTACCTGGAGGAGGAAAATTGTTGGAGGTGTTGGCCCCTCCTAGAGGGAAAACATAGCCCATAGGAGGTTGAGCGTACGGATGCGAAAGAGCTCCAATGATACCGTCGACAGAGTGAGATGCCCCTGGGGCATTAGCACCACCAGGTCTGGGGAGGTTAGGAAGGACGGTATAAACATAACCAGATTGAGCATAGATGAGGTCATATTTCAAGGCTATTTGGAGGGAGGCTTCTTCGGTTTGAGGGAACTGGGATGTGACATCTTTGCCGATGGCAGGTAAGAGAGATTGAAGGAACCAGTCCATGTAGACCTGATCTTCAAAGGTGGTAGCTCGACATAAGCTCCTTCCTCTCCGCCATTCTTGGACATGAGTGGAAAGGCAGGTCGCAGAGGATTGACGGAACGAAGTCAAGAGTTCGGTACCAATGTCGTATCAGAGAGGGAGCTGGAAATAAGATAAGAAGGATTGGGCAATGGTTGCAAAGGTGGTATGGGACGAAGCGGTCTGATCGACATACCACTTAGAAGCTTCACCTGTAAGCGTGCGTTGGAACAATCTAAGACAGATGGAATCATCAGTAATGGAATTAGATGAGCACCACATGTGGAAAGATCGGATATGGTTGTAGGGATCCTCACCGGTAAGGCCTTCGAACTTAGGAATATCAGAGGGGAGCTTGGTGGGCATAGTGGGCCAACCAACATCGTGGTGGATAGGATCATTGATCAACTGATTGAAATCGGGGAGACTGAGACCTGCCATATAAGGGAGCAAAGGGACAGTCAAGGTAGTTCCTGTGGTGGTTCCGCTAGTAACAAACCCAGTAGTAGGGCCGGGTTTGCTGCTAGCATTAGGCCCTGGACTAGACATGGTGAAGGTAACAGGGGGAGAATCAGAAGTAGGGGGATAACCCAAATAATCAGAAGAAGAGTCAGAGTGTGGACTCGAGGGAGCACTATTTCAACGACGGCGAGAAGGAGTAAGTCGACCAACCGGAAACTGAGGGTGAAGGCCAAGAAGTCTCCGGGAGAGACGTCGTGGGGGCGCAATGATGACGGCACAAAGGGGAGAAGAATGACCAACAAAGGCAGGGAGGTGCAGAATCAAGTGATTACAATGTCGAAACAAGGGCAGAAAGGTGTAGTGTTAATTGATTTTAAAGTATTTTCCTGGTGGTGTTAACCAGGCTCTTCTTCACTTAGGGTCAGTGTGTGGCATGTGTTAATTTTAATTTTTAAACCCAGAAGTTTTGAGAGTAAAAGAAAAAAGTGTGTTGTGTAACTGAAAATAAATCTGCAGAGAACAGTATATAATGTTGAAATAACAGAAAATTAACAACTAACTATGCACCAATCTAACCCAAGAAGGCGGGTCTCCCAAAACTAATCTAAAAGAGGGAAAAAATTTAGTCAAAACACACTAAAGAGGGGCCAATAAATCTAAGGTCGGGAGGGACAAGGATCTAAAGGAGAAATCTGCTGAAAGGAGGTGCAGAAAACAGCAAAGAGGCAGAGGCAAGGTTGCTGCAACAAAGGAGGAAATCAGCTAAAGGTAGAAGGGACAAGGAGGTGACCCTAGAGGCAAACCCAAAAAAAACTATATGAGGTGATTTGGAAGGGAGAAGAGCTGATATAAAATGGATTTGAAAGTGAGGTAGCAGATCTAAAAAGAAGAAGTTTGAAACTCTGAAAATTCAGGCGTCTGAAACAGCTAAAACTCTTCCACAAAAAGGGGAGGGTATTAAAGCCCTAAGGGGCTAGATTCCCATTTAGTTGATTAGAACAGATCAGAAACAGGTCTAAACGAGTTGATATAGAGGCTGGAAAACCCTGACAGAAGCTTCAAACAAACCTAGAAAAAGTGTTGAAAAATTGCAGAAAAAAGTGCAGGTCGCAGGTTCTGACCTATTTTCTGGCCAGGTCACAGATTCGGGGCTAAAAAGTGCGTCCTACAGTCCAGGTCGTAGGTTCTAGGGCAAAAAGTGCGACCTGCAGCTCTAGGTGTCTCGGCGGCAGATTTCAAAAAAAAAATTCGTCTCTATTACGGCTATTGTCGGTTACCTGCGCAATAGGGCCAGAAACACACGGAAGTTAGAAATTGTAATGTTTGAGGGTTTTGTATGGGAGAGATGATAGAAAAATAGAAAAAACAAAAAGTTGAAAAGGAACCCTAGGGTCTGAAGTAGCTGGATATGCAGGAAAATGAAAAACGATAATGGTCATAATTGAAAACCCGTGTGGAGTTGCCAATTGTTAGTATGAATCTTTTGTCGAAATGATCGAAAAAGACCACTTTAGCTACGCATAAAAAATAGCCCTAACATCAAATATGGCTACCAATACCTTCAAATCTGCAGTTAGTTGATCAAGACAAAAGCTGCACAAATCCAAATCTATACATAAAAAGACATTAAGCAGTGAAAATAAAGTTTTTCTCCATGCATCCAATAGACAAGACAAGAGCAATATTTTTGAAAGAATTTTTACATTAAGGGCACCTGAGAGGAAAACAAGAAAGGTGTTTCCAATTCTCCTCAATGGGATGGGTTCTTGAAAGTCCTCAGCGCTTCAGATCTATTATTTCTCTCTCTTGTCGGTGTAGAAAACCTAGACAAACATAGAACTCAACGGGAGCTCACAAAGCAAATAATGGAGAATGTGACAATGATAATGGCACAAAGTCAAACCAAGAGCATAGATCTAGAGTGATCTAACGAGCAACAAAAGGTGAGATATGAATGGGAAAACCCTTCTATTTATAACAAAATATTGGGTCATTCTAGATCTTGGTGTATGATTAAAATAATATTAACCAAATCTAGATCCACCTTTTATGGAATATTTTATTATACTTGTTGGAGGGAAAAGGTATTTGACTTGGGTCAAATCCTTTTATTTGTAAATAATAAATTAATAAATGATTTATTTATTATTTTAAGGAAGTGGTTGAATGATAATTAAATAAATAATGGTTTATTTAATTATTTATAAATTATTTAGTCATATTTAACAAGGAATATTATTTAAATAAGATTTAAATAATTATTCCTAGAAAATAATAATATAAATAAGGATTTATCTAATTAATTTCCTTGTTTTGGGTTAAATATGACCAGGAATAATAATTAAATTGTTGTTTAATTAATTATTCCATGAGGAAAATCAAAAAAATATAGATTTGTTTAATATTTCCTTTTGGGGTTTCCTGTTTAGACCATAAACAACTTAATAAATGTGTTTTATTAAGTTATTTTACATAGTGAAAACAATTTTACTTAGGGTAAAATTGGTCTTACATGGTTTACTTGGGTCCATCTAATGATAATAGGTTAGATGACCAAAAAATGGTGTAACATCCCCGACCCCTCATGTCGGCTACCCCTCGTTCAGTTGAGGCTTCCTTTTGTCGACTTCAACACCTATTTTCCAAAAATGAAGCGGTACCTTGGATCACCCCTCTCCAGAAAAGGGGCATCCTCAGGTGGCACTGTGGGAGACATCATTGTCCACAGATGTCATCGATCCTCCTGACATTCGACTACGACAAAAGCTTTCATGTCAATATGGTATCGTACCTTACAACCATTGCACTTTGATCAAATTCGTCAAAGACCCATGCCTTCATAAGCGTCTCTGTCAGCAATGCTTACACGGGAAGGTCCCAGCTAGTACCTATGCGTACAATGTGGAGCTATATTCTATTAGGGTCCTGTGATTTGGCAGATTGGCAAGCCAAGTGATAGGGTAACATCAAACCAACTTTGGAGTGCAAGGACCTAGCCTTCCTGGACTCAGAGAGGGCTCTCTCTATTATGCAAGGGATGTAGAGTTGTTTTCTTTCTATGTATCTGATTTTAGGCTAGTTGTTAAGTATGTTTTGGTGTTTTTTTTAGGTTTTTTGAGGGAGAACTGACCATGGATAGATAGATAAAAATATTGTCAGATCAACTGGGCTATGGAGTCGATAAGGTCGATATTGCCTCAAAGGGTGGACAAGGTATATTGCAGGGCCGATTTGGTCAAGGTAAGATGGATTCTTTTAGGTGGAATGAAATGAGATGGACACTAAATTTGTGAAAGGAAAAAGAGGTTTAAGCATAAATAGTTTTATAGCATACATCCATGTGGTAGGGATAACCATTAATCACGATAAATGAAACTTCAAACTGATAGATGCATAAAATAAACATTCAGGCGATACATAGAAGTATAAGACCCTATAACTTTGGGAAAATCGCCTTCAGAATTTGGGGAAAACAAACAAGACAAACAAATAACTCAATATATAAAGAGGGAACTCCTAAACATCATATTTGAGCTATCGGGAACTTTGAACTAAGATTGCAGAGCATAGGCAAAGGGCAAGATCGACACAAGACCTCTTTGGTTCAACTAGAACAATCAAACATTCAGAGAAAGGTTTCAGTAATGGGGTTTTGGTTAGCTAGGAGTAAACAAGGCTTACCGTGAATCATACTAGATAGCATACATAATAACCATTAATGAAATTAATAACAAGTTCTTAGGGTATCAAAGAGCAGTTAAGAATTATTTTGATATAACTAAGAAAGAAGACAAACATAGAAGCTATAATGAATCAGGAAACTTGAGGTGCCTCCTTGGGCATGTCTTAAATATATTCTTTATTGTCCTACAGTAAGCAAGAAACATGAAAACATGTATGATAACTAAGGAAACATAACAGAGAAGGAACACTATACCATTTTACCAAGCCAAGGAATCCAACAAACAGTTCTCTTCCACCATCCAAGACAAACAAGAAATCATCCACATCATGAGACAAAGTGTTTCTTCAAATCTTGTAATATCATGTATTTATCTATATCATCAAGTTCAGCCTCTTGATACAATGAAATCTCTTGGAATATATAGGCTAAAGAGTAAGAAACTATCCAATAGTATCTAGAAGGCCATTGGCCTACAAATATCTGATTTTGTCCTTGGGGCTTTGCAAAGCCCAAGGCACGAAATATTTTTAAAATATCTTAAAATGCTAAAAAATGAAATAAAATTAACTTTTCATAACTGACAATGGCCAAAAAAGGCTTAACGCACATTTGGATAAGCCAATTCAGAAAACTGCCTTTTTTTGCCAAAATGCTATAGGAATGTAGCAGCAGAAAATTCCCTGTCTTGTAGACAACTTTTGAAGGACCTCCTGATGTTGAAACGAGGCCCATGATGGCTCGTTGGAAAGCCCTGTATGTCTAGTTTCTGGAAATATTTGATTTTTCCCAAACTAATCCCTAGAAGTATGTCAAAAACTGAACTAAGTGGAAAAAAAAACCAAAAAGGTAGCTCTTATTGATATGTGAGGCAGAAAGTCAAAAAATCATTGTTTTTCGCCTCTTTGGGGGACCAAAACACCTCCTTTGGATCTAAAAATTTGTGAGTATCTACCCTTGAATTTATTCCATCCAAAAAAATGACTTTCATGAGTTGAGGATGCTCCTAGCACCCATAAAAGCGCCTTGAAAAATGTGCAATTATGGCCAAAAAACACAAAAAACAAAATCTTGTCAAAATTTGCTCAATTTTGGTGAGCAAGCCCCTCATGGGTTCTTAGAAGCATGTAAGGAATCTGAGGCCAAGATTTCAAGCCCTGATGTGCCTTTCTCCACTTTTTCTACCGGGTGCCTCTTTCAGGCAGCCTTGAGCTTTTCTTGAGCAAGTTTGAGCTTTCTTCGAGCAAATTGGTTCAACTTCTTGTACTGCCCGGTCATCTTCTTTTGTAGACTCAAGTCTCTGCTAGCTTTCTCTAACTTATCCTCCAAATTCTTGTTGGCCCTTTCAAGCCATGGTTCTTTATTATTTTATATTTCTTGGGCGAGCAATTGAGTAAAAGGATAAGATCGAACAAGGGTTGCCTCTTCTTCCTTCTTTTTCTCCAAATATTTCTTGAGACCCATAGTCCTAGGCCTCTTTCTCATTCGCTGCTCTTCTTCTTCAATATCATCAAATTCACTCATAATCTCTTCAATCTTGACTTGTGCTTTGTAAGCTTCCCTTTGATATTTGAAAGCCTGAGCCTCATAAACTGCCATTTGACCACTCATTTGTTTGTTTTGCATCTGTAGAACATGTATGAGGTCCTTGGACCTTTCTATGTCATCTTGTAGGTCATGAATTTTGGCTTCTCTGTTTTGTAAAAGAGCCTCAATAATTCTAGCTTCATCATCCCCATCATCACTATCTATCTGGATGATGTCAAACTCCCTTTCCTTTTCATGACTACTCTCCTCTTTTTCTTTCCCCTTGCCTTGGATAGACTTCTTGGTCCTCTTCCTCTTTGGCAATTCAAAAATACTCTTTTTAGGCAGTTTGCCTCTACTTCTTAGTGCTCTTGTGACATTTCTAGTCACTGTTGGAGTGATCTTCTTCTTTGTTGATCTAGTGTTTCTAGGCTTCACCACTTTTAGAGGAAGAGTCTTGGCCCCTTGCCTAGGAGAGGCAGCTACCACATGCTCTTGGCTGTGTGGAGGAGAAGAAAGAGGAGGTTTCATTAATTGCACTTGCTCAACTTGGTCCTTGATTTGGTCTTGGCTGCCCTTAGGACTGTTTTGATCTTTTTGCTCCATGTTTTCCCCTTCAGAATGCTCACTATTTGGTGTTTGCTTGCCATCATCATTGCTTGCTTGAGGGATGTCTTGTTTCTCATCATAAGTTTCCTTTTGAAGACTATCATGACCCTCATCATAAGTGTCCTTTTGAGGACTGTCATGACCCTCATCATCACTATTTTGGCTGCCACTTTGTTTGTTTTCCTTAGGACTGTCTTGTTCATCTTTGTTTCTGCTTCCTTCACGATTGTTGTGTTCTTTTCCTTCACTGTTTTTTCCCTCAACACCCTTAAGCTTACTGTTGTGTTGGCTGCCATCATGTTCCTCTTCATGAATACTATGCTCACCATCAATTTGTTCATGCTCGCCATCATTTCCTTCTTCCCCACTTTCATGCTTAGAGTCTTTACTTTGCCCTTCTTCATCACTAGTTTGCTTCTTGTCACTTTGCCCTTCTTCATCACTAGTTTGCTTCTTCTCTTCTTCACTCTCAATCATAGGGGATTTTGGTCCTTTAGGAGTGGATTTACTAGAAAAATGAGAAACATGATGAGTAGATGGTGAGGAAGGCGCATGAGATGAAGAGGCAATGGCAAAATCGAGATGGGAGATGAAAGAGTCCCAAGAAACTCCCTTTTTCTCAAGTTGATGGAGGATGATGATCTTGATAAGGGAATGATGAAATAAACAAGCTTGTTGTTGAGCAAAAGGAATCTTTTGGATAGTAGAAGCCATCTTGTCAATGCTTCTGTAGAGGAAGAAAGTTAGGTTCAGCAACTGAGTTCTTGTGAAATGCATAAGAAGCCTGATGTGATAGGCATAAATCTGGTAAAACCTCCCTTCACATGTGAAATACTTCATGATGACTTTCATGAGGGGGGCATAGCTGGTCAAAAAGTGAGAAAAAGGGAAAATAGCTTGGCAAGCATCCTAATGGTCTGATTTTAGAAAGGGTTTGTAGTGATTCAGATCTAGGTATGTTTGTTTGAACAACTTTTCTCCTATATAGGGGATCTTAGTAGCTTTGAAGATCGCCCTAGGAGAGAGTTTGAAATCCAGACCTGCTAGATGGAAATGCTTTCCTTACAGCCTCAAAGCAAACAAATGTGTTAAAGGAGGGTGATTTTTTACTTCTTGGACTTTTTGGAAAAAATCCAAGCATCCTAATTCATGAAAATTGAAGAGTACTGAAGGAGATTCATTCACCTCTTGAGTTGTAATAGGCTCATACCTATTGTGATACCCACTTCTATTGTCCTTATTTGGAGGCATTTTTTCTTTTGATACACTGACTTACTAAACAAGACCTTGAAATGTACTAAAAAATAGACTAATTATTTTCTCTTTAGTTGGCAAACAAGTATTTGTTAAATGAAAACAAATCCACTTCTTTGAGCACTGTTTTGTGAGAAATCAGGCCTTTAATAAGATCTATTTGTCGTTTTTTAAGACAAGTCCCCTCTCTTTTTGACACTAAAACGTTTTTCCTCTCAAATACTGCTTTTTTGAAAACATTGTTTTAAGAGGTGGGCAAACCCCTTATAAACTGATCAAAACTGTTTCACCCAATCACTATCTTCCTCTCTCTCAAAGCAAAGAACACACTCTTGAAAAACATTTTGCTTTCCCTTTGAACAAACTGTCCCTCTTTAATGATCATTGTTTCTCTAAACAAAGTATTCTCCCTGTCACTTAGTAAACAGTTTTCAAAACAAACTCTGTATGATCTTTTATGTACTTGAAAAACCAAATTTAAACTTTCACAAGGCACTAGTCTTTCAAACAGTGATTCTCTGTTTTATGTGGTACAAGCTCTTGAATTGGAATGATGAGTTTCTCTGCCAAAACTAAATTCTATTCTTTATCCAACATAAGGGCCCTTTTGACACTGATAACAAACCCTTATCCCCCAATCATTGTTTCTCTGTGATAATCTTAGCAAGCAAGCTCTTTTGGATAAAGGTTATTTTGTTTGACAACAGCAATATCTTCTCTTGTCACTGAGTAAAGGTCTTCAAAATATTTCCAGTTTTCTCTCTATAATACTGTGTTGTTTTCTATGCATTGAGTTTGAAACAAGATTTAAACTGTAATAGGTTTTTTCTTCACACAGTGACTTTCCTTTCAGCACTATGATCAGCTCCTTACTTTGACAAACAGGCCTCCTAAAACAACAGACTTCTAGCTTCTTGACATTACTGATCTTTTCCTTCAACTTTACTTTAAAAAAAAAAATTGGCCCAAGAGATGTAAATACCTTTGGAAAATGTGTTTTTTTCAGTGTTTGGGGACGATTTTGTTGTGTAAAAATCGATCTTGGCACCTTTGAGAACTCCTTTGAGTATTGGCCTAGGCTGGCAGAAGATGCATTCAGAGATGGTTGCTGGGCTGGGCAGGTCTGAACGGGCAAATGGGCTGCGTTCAGAGTTGGTTGATGGGCCGGGCGGGATTTGAATGAAAAGAACTTGTCGCATTTAGGATTTCGGGTCGGCCCTGGGCACCCGTTGAATGATGGGAATAGGTGTGTCATGCAACCACACAGGCGCGCCGCGCCCTTGACAACTTTCTTCAATAATCGCCTATAGGCGCGCCGTGCAAAGGTACAGGCACACCGTACGTTCAAAGAGTTGCAAATGCTCTGAAATTTGTTCGAACTTGTATTCTTTTTCCCACGGTGTTTGAAAAACAATGATATGAAGATATGTTTGACTTTCCCTTTATACTTTTGAAACAAAGTTTCCCTCCTTTCAAATTTAAAAAACAAACTTCTCCCTTTTTATTTGAAAGAAACCCTTTGAAAAAGTGGCTTTGTGCATAATGGTGAGGGGCCACCTCTTTCAACAAACTAACTCATCTCTTTTTAAGATGTCTTTCTCAAAAATATCCCTTTAACTAATTATCAGCCCTGTGAGACCTCTTACCATTGACCAAGTTTATCATTTGAAAATTGTCTCTGGAAAATATGAATGCCTTCGTTCCTAATTATGGTTGTGACCCTCTGCTCATTACAGTGGAGGTCATGTCATTGTAATTTTCTAAGTTACTCATAATCACTGTTAGGCCTTATGCTTATGATGAAAGGGGCCTCTTTCCAAGTACTCTTCCGGGCTCTTGCTTTCATACTTAGATTTCCAACTTTTTATAACTTTGAGGCCTTTTCTTCAGTTTGTGTTTTCTTTAAAACTAAGACCTTGTCTTTATCATATGAAGTAAGATTACATACAAACCACTACTGCAGCTTCTGAAAACCTAATATGCAAATCCACTTGTTTATGAAGTGAAGGAGGTCTTATCAGATGTGTTTTTCTCTGCTGCTTTGAAAAGACCATTAGGGGTAAGCTATGTTTTTGTCCATTTGTCACCCTTGAAAAAACTTCTCAGGTCTCTCATTTATGAGGAAGGAGGCTAAAACCAAAAATGTTTGTTGCCATATTCATATTAATTTTCCAAAAACCTGGAATGAACCCTTTCAGCACTGTATGTTTTAAGATTGTGCATAACTGACTACCTTTCCTAGACATAGTGTTATTACTTAGAAATTTGATCTTGTACTTTCTCATGAAGGAGTTCAGCAAACCATGATTTGGTTTTCTACTTGTATGATGAAGGAGGCTTCTAAATCATAAAAATTTACCTTTATTAGACATTGTGCCATATTGTCTTTTCGAAGGTGGCCTTTTAAATTTGGAACTGGAACTTATCCTCTGATTGAAAACATTTCGTAATGTAAACTATCTGTGTCCACTAAGACTCTGTCTCTCATCATTTTTTGGAGGCACCTTTTGACTAAATTTGAGTCATGTTTCATCACCCTCTTTTGACCCTTTGAATAATTTGATCTATATGGACTGTTAATCATTTAGAGAGCTAACCCTCTGCTTTTGTGAAGGAGGCCATTGTTACTGTTAGGCACTTTGTATTAATAGTTTCTCTTGACTATGAAAGAGGCCTTCAATCAATGAAAGTTCATATATCTTAATAGCATGCCCACTGTCTTTTACATGATCTGAAAAAGCAACCTTTGGCACTTGCCCTTCATTCATCATTTGGAGGGGTTAGTTATGACAAACAATAATGGATCTTGTAAAATAAAAATTCCCTTTTCACATACGCCTTCTATGTGAATGCTTCTCTATACCAGTATGTAGAAATGACTAGAAACAGAGCTTATTCTACCAATTTTACCATTCAGATGAGGGTGCTTTTAAACAAAACTTCAGCCTTGGATTTGTCCTTTGAAGGAGGCTTTCATCAACATAAGAACAGAGGCTTTTTAGAGCCATCATGTCACTGCTTTGCTTTTGATGTGACATAGGCCCTTAACTTATAAACTTTCATTTGTTTTACCATTGTTTCTCAACATGGTCTTACCAACAAATACTTTATCAAAACAACATTTCAAACCCTGCTATGCATTCCCTGTTCATATTTGGAGGAAAAAGTGCCAAGAAGCCACTGAAGTTTCTCAACAATATGTTTGACCCTCTGCTTATTAGTGAAGGAGGTCAAAACAATATGTCTTCTAACCCTCTAATTTTATATAAAGGAGGTTTCTATCACTGTGTTTCTAACCCTCTACTTATTATTGAATGAGTTTATCTTCAACACGGATCTCCATCTACTTCAATCACTGTATCTTGCTTTGTATGTTTGTTTGAAGAATGCCAATAGGAAACAAAGTGGAATTTGACATTCATTATTGATAAAATCATTTTAAAATCATGTCCTCTTGCTTTATGATGGCCTTGTCTGAGATGTATATATCCTTTGTAGAATATCACTGTGAACACAAAACCAGAAGAAATGTGATTTGTACATGGAGAGTGTTTGATGATGGATATCATTGAACTGTCTTTTCCCTTGACTGTGTTGTCAGAGGTATGTTGAAATTGTTTTTTGACTACATTTCAAAACCCATGTTCAAGGAAACATAAGAAGCAGTTGTCTTCTTATGTCCTACATGATAATTCTTTTTGGAAATATTATGCAACACTGCTTTTGGAGGAGATCATGGAGCACTGCTGATCAGCATCTCATTTTACTTCATTTTCTTCATTGATGAGGAATTATCTATGCTCTTCAGGAAGCCTTTAGATTTATAACATGTACACTTGCTTCTCTCCACTTTACAACTCTTCATCTGATCATTGATGGAAAACCTTTTCAACAAGGGGGACCTTCTTGAACTTGCCTTTTTTTCCCTCCTTTGTATACTGATCATCATTAAATTACACCCCTGTAGAGATGTAAAAACAGATGCTTTGGAACCTTGGAGAGCTCTTTTGGTGTTTCATGGAGATTATGCCTGATCTAAGCATATTTCTTCAGACAGTGACAAAACTTCTCTTTTACTGATTTGGATCTTTTTTGAACTTCTTCTGAAATGAGACAAAGTGACCTCTTAGTGGTGTGTGACCTATGGATAGAACAATGCTTGCTTTGCAGAATAGGGAAAGATTTAAGGCTGACTGGTACTAGGCACATGCTTTTTGGCTTAAGATATCTTAGCCAAGGAAAAACTCCCTAAACACCACTATCTAACTTAGGGATAATTTTGACAGATTCTGAGTGTTTTCTTAGGCATGATCATATTTTCAAATGCCAAGATGACTAGGGATAGAGTTGCAGACACTTTTTCAACCTTTGGATAGTGAATGGTATGAGGAAAAAGGGTAAATGACAACAGATAAACCAAGCTAAGACAACTCTAGTAAGCGATATTTTGCTGAAACAAGATAGGGCTTGAAAACAAGAGATTTTTCTCATCATAGACTGACAGGAAGGGGTAGGAGGACAAAAAAAAATTTGGATTCTAGATGAAAAATTGACAGTTTGAGATTAGCTTCTAGAAAACTTAGGCTAAGGAAACTATTCATCAACAATAGGTAAAAAATACTGATGACTAACATATTCCATACCAATTTTACACATATGGGTACCATATTCCACCTTTTTTCAAAGAAAAAATGCCCCTAAGGGCATCAACAGTCGTTTTCAACAACCACCAAATCACTACCATATTAGTGACACAGACAGAACATGTATCTGTAAAAATAGATTTTTTTAACTAGCTACAGCATCACAAGCATGGGACATGCCCGCCTCGTAGAAAATTTGTATATATATTGTATTATATTTGCTTACAGGGGTCCCGTAGGAAATGGTCATTCTTGGAACCAGTGCAGGGTGTTTCCAATTCCAAGCTTCACGGAGGTCTCTCTCTCTCTACGCACGATATACAAAAAGGAAACTATAATGTACTTAGGCTATACAGTGCTTCCTAGACCTCACACATTAGGGGGAAACTGTTAACACTAGAAAATCGTACAAGCATAAGACGACATTATTTAATGTTGGGCAGAAGGATTTATAGGGTTGAAAGACATTAGAGAATCTGGAAAGTATTTAAAAATCTTTAAGGTCTAAGGAAAAATCAAATTTTAGCAAGTCATAAATGCTTTTGTGTGCATAATCCTTCGTTAAGAGCGCCTTTGCGTGCTTTTTGACCCGATATGCACATAATCCTAGGAGTGGCGAAATGTCACTTTCCGGGACCACACAAGCACACTCCAGGACAGTGATTTCACTTGAATTCGCCTAAGGATAGCCACCAACACCTCCTTAGACATCAAGGGAGCACACAAAGTAATATTTGTGGCACACAATGGAATCATCCCCCTCTCTTGGGTCACCATCCACAATGTACCAAGAGAGGGAAGGAGGATTTTAATTCTCCTATATAAGGCCACCATGAGATTAAGAAATTGTGAACACATTGTTATGTTGGCTAGAATTGCCCAAGAAATACTAGTTGTGTGTGATCCAGAGCTGAAGATAGAGGGGACTCAATTGTCAGCCATCCAACAAGTTCAGTCCACCACAGTAGAGAGAGGGAGACTTTGCACCGAGGCAAGCTTGGGAGTAAAAACATCATGTCATTAGGACTTAGAACCCATGTTCTAGGGGCCCTTTCACAGGAGGGTTAAATTTTCATCCTCATTTCCTACCAGCGCTCAATAAGAGGGGCCAAGAGCCATCGTTTGGATTATTGTTGTCGTTTGACTCTATTAAGATATTTTTTTTATTCGTTTTAGTTTTAGTTTAGTTTTATTTTATATATGCATGATATTTCTCTATCTAGTATGTTTTATTATTCTAGCTTATTCCACTAACTTGCTTGACTCCACTTATTTTTCTTCCTGTTACCAATAACTTAAAGGGGTAAACCACACCCCTTAAGTTGGTGTGATTTTGTACATACGTGCACCAAACACACTCAAACATCTTTAATCAGGTTTTGCATGATTGGATTTTTCTTGATGTCAATTATCATTCTAGAAAGTCTCACTGAATTTTGGGTAGTGGTCTAGAGGCTAGCCTAAAATTGTGCCTTGAAATATGTGACCACACCCTTTGAACAGGAGAAATTAGGTTGCAATCGTATGGATGCAGTGTTGTGAATGTGGTTTGAGGCTCCCAACCACATGGATGCCTTTTTTTGGGTGCAGTTGTGGGCCCAGGGCTAAGAAAAATAGTTTTGTCTCAGGGTTTGGCCACCTAGGATGGTTGTTCTGCCTCTTAATGACCTGTAGCCCATGTAGGATGTCGTGAGTTGTCAAATTGTCATCAGTAGTCAGCCCCACTTCATTAACTGGACCTAGGAGGTTGGGTTAGGTCATAGTAGCTCTCTGTCTTTTTTTTACCCTGGAAGGTTGGTGAAA
Organism: Pinus albicaulis; assembly: GCA_034641835.2. NCBI lineage: Eukaryota > Viridiplantae > Streptophyta > Pinopsida > Pinales > Pinaceae > Pinus > Pinus albicaulis. The sequence continues at coordinate 1,008,665,051 of CM076580.1, read as the reverse complement.
TTGGTTAAATGTGCGATGGGTAGTTACAAATTGGTATCAGACCATGGTTCAAATACTTGGACTAGATGGGCTAGTTGCATGTTGTTATGAATGCATTGTCATGGTTATGGTTATGCATGCATAGTAGGTCAGACGTGCATCGTGTTATTATGAATTTTGTGTTATCATGATGTTGTTGGTATGATATGAGGTTGATATGTTGGTTGAGATGGAATAGGAGATGTGGATTATTAGAGCGAGGTTATAGCACTAGACCTCGGGGTAAGAGAAAATTGTCATACATGTTTGTATGTTGGGCATGCAGGTATGATGGTTAATGGTTGTTATATGCATCGTGGTTATATGCATGCATGTAATTATACCGTTGTTGTGGTTACATGCATGATAGATGGTAGTTGATCAGTGCAATCATATGCACATGCATCAGAGAGTCATGAATGGTAGTAACTTGTTGTTATATGCATTGCAGTCATATGCGTAAGAATTACGGTCATTGTATTTAAGATATTGATGTTATATGTATCGTTCTAATCTAGATCAGCTTGTGAAAATGGTTATGGTTATGATATTCAGGTATGAGTCGATATAAATGTGATATTTTGTCATACTAATTTGGACTGACTTGTTCAGATGTGGCATCCTCCCCTGAGATACATTGAGGTATAAGTTTGATTATGTCCTAAATTTGGTTTATATAGCATGTTATGTTTACAGGTTGTTTGAATGTTTGATTAATTACATGATATATGTGTCTATAAGATTTCATGAATGAATGATCTTGTTTTAAGATGGTTGTACTGACACAATATGTTTTGAGACAGCTGATATGCACTTGAGTGCAAGTAGGTGCTAGTTTTAGTATTAGGAATAATGATTGTGAGTTGATTATGACATGGTTGTTAGCCTTGGTAAAGGTTGATTTTATATTAATATATATGATATCTTGATCTTTGGAACATGTAACTGACATGTGTGAACAGTTGCAGGGAAACTTCTTGGTATTAGCATGACAAGGTAATAGTTGATTTGTTTATATAACCAACAGTTGGGCGATGTGACAATACATGGTAAAACTCAATTGCAGCAAGGAAAATTCAAAAGAAATGAATTGGGTGAGAATTCCTTTGGATATATTCGGAAACCACAATTCCAAACAAATGAGTGTTTTGCATGAATATCGGAAGTCTTCTTAACCTTGATTTTTTCTGAAATTATGTGGATATGTTTTATATTCATGAACATGTATTTAATAGGTATAACAATTGGTTTTCTAGTTATAGATGGATTCGTCAAGGAATTGGAGTCCAGGGAAAATTTTAAGGATAGAGAATTATTTTGAAGTTTAAAAAGTTGGCGAATCTCACTAGTCCTTAATGTGAAAAATATAAAATCTTTATTGATGTCTTTGTAAAATTATTCAAATTTATAATGATATTATATATGTTTCTATATAATGTTGGCGATTTTTAAGGTAAAATAATGTTATATTTTAAAATTTGGGCGAATCACTTTTATAAAAAATTGGAAATTGGCAAATTATTTTTTTGGAAAAACCATGGAAAATTAGCCCACCTGCGAATATTAGCCCCTAAAATTTTCCATGTTGGAGTCCCTTGAGAGATGATATATGTATGTGTTCAGTTACAAGGCAACGTGCTTGTCACATCAAGGTAAGGTAACTGGTATGTTGTTATATTTATTTATGCATTGACAGTTATGTTTTTTTGGCAGTATGATACAGGGAATAACATGGCAAAAGAGATTTCTATGAAATATTGAAGAAGTCTTAGGTTTAGATTTCCCTTGAAAGCGTTGGGGAGCATGGGGTTGAGTCATGGTTTTGTTGCAAGTTTTGTGCTTTCGATGCTTTGTGATTTGTTTGTGCTTAATTTGTGGTTTTTTTATGTCTAGTGCGTGGCCATGTCACTTTGTTTTTGGTGTCATTGCTATTGGTTTTCTAGGGTTTCTTATTGTTGGTTTCTTATTTTTTCCTTTTTATGTTTTGAGGGTCTTGGGAATTGATTGGTGTTATACAGGATTTATGACTGCGTACAAAGGTATCTCCCCTAGGTTTGGTGGTCAACCTAGAATAACAAAGAGACAAGGAACCCAATGCTTTTCATTAAAAGAAATAGATGATAGAGTGAGGCCTACCTGGAATCTGTCACATGCTTCACTCCTTTAGCTTAGAAGCTCAAATTCTAGCTTAGATTTCCAAAAATAGAACCTACACAGTCAGATAACACAAGCCAATAAACTGTGAGATGTATGTAGTAACATCTGAATACTATATTCAATAGATCAACATGGTATTGAAATAAGTGAAATAATGACATCACATATGGGAAAAAAGAGAATTTTTTGCATTAATATAAATGGAAGGAGATTACAACCATAAGTGGAAATTGATATTATAGAAGAGCTCCTCCAAGTTGTTAACTCATCCTTTCCTTGTAACAATATGCACCTCTAGTCACCCTATGCATGAGATAATAACTACTTATTGCAGCAGCATAAGGGCATAATCACTCTCCAAAGACAACCATTACCTCTTATGTATAAGAGGGTAAATATATAGAAGAGTGGGGTAAGTTGGGAGTTCTTATCCAATTACCATTCTAAGGTTTTAGATCCACATTTTATGGAGGGATAGGATCAAAGGATAGGTGGTGAAAACTCCAAATTAGGGTAAGATAGGATCTGAATGTCAATCCAAGCTAAATAGTTGAAACAAATTTTGGAAACTCCTAGAAGGTGAAGCTTTCGGAATCTCGATCACTCTCCCAAAATTATAGAACCAACACAGGTGCAAATGGGAGCAACCTGTTGGTGACCAACGTTGCCGATAATGGAGCAACATGTAGGTGAGTGCACCCTAGTATGCTTGCAAGGAGCCTTGCTCCTAAAACTGGCTCATATAGGGAAGTTTAGGATTGAAACTCTGAGGGGGTGAAGGTACATGCTTAGGGATTTATGCAAGATGATGAAAATGGTAATAGGATATTGATTGATCCCATTAGGATGCTCACTTGATTAGATGTGATAAAATGGTGTATAACATAATACCCCCTAAAGCGCAAAGTCAGAGGTGGTAACTGATGACTGCAGTGCTTTACCTTATGAAAAGTAGGGATCAAATACAACTAGCGAGCTTCATCTGTTACAATACATTTATCATGACTTCTCATTGTTGAGGGAGGCATACCTATACTCAGCTCATAAGCTAACATAACATGTACAATGATCAAAAGACATGTCAGCAGATGAAATTGGTAGACTCATGAATGGATGACTGTCTAAATGGTCATGACCATCATACATTGTGATCTTTTTATAATTTTTGAAATCACAGCCCAGATGGATGAAACTAGATCTAGGGTCGTTTATCTCGTTCACACGACCAACTAATGTATGATTCTATCCATGTGAATCAATGACCTAGAATTAAACATGGTAGACACCATCTTATTACTAGCCAATGATGTCAGTCATTAACAGATTAGAGAGAAACCACTGATGATTTTAATGGATCTCAAGGTACTATGGTATAATCAGTATGGTGCGAGTAAATGAGCTTATGTCAAACACCACACAAAATATTTTTGTCAAAGGCCATTGATGTAAACATGTCGGTGAGAGTGAGGAAACTTTTCATTAATGTATGCAAGCAACAAGGTACCAAAGGGATGTTCCTAAGTCAACTTATTGGATGACTTGTTTATGTCGACATGAAATGACCCATCGTGAGAGGGCCTTGATGTAATCCCCATCAACGACACAAAACAGGTATCATGATTGAGACATAATGATGATGATATGGAACTAGATCAGGAAAGGCAGACATGAAATGAAGGCTTAAGAGTATTGTAGTAGAGATCAACTGAAGGACTTCTCTTGAACACATAACGACACTTAATGGAGCTGGCAGCATTGACCCAAAACCGAAATGGAGGTTGTGAAAATGGTATGATAACCAAGAGATGAGCAGATTACCCAACCCAATAACCATGGAGATGAAGTGGAAAGTGTCATGTTCAAGAGAGACTCGATTCCATTTAGCAAAGAGGAATCCCCTATTTTCCCAATTTCCCCAACCATATTGGTCAGTACCTCTTTTTTTTTTAACAAGTTTGAGGATGATAACATATGTCTGATCTGTAATTTCATCCTTCGAATGAATCCCTCTAAGTATATTTAACGAAACCTGAGCAGCAGTGGTTCGACCTTGTCATGTTCGACAATTCCATCATTGTTTGATGTTTTAATGAGTCTAGCAAAGGTAAAAATTGACATTTTTTCACGTTTACATATTTTGAAAAAGAGGCGGAAAAGAAAACTCCACATGTCCCTTTTCATAGATAGTCTCATAAGTTCGGAAAGGTAGAAAACAATACTCAAGACAACCTCTCAGCCATGTTTGACTAAGGTATTAATTTTTCGTAGCTAGTCTATCTCAGTCTAGAAAAGGGTTAAACTTATACTGAGTATAATTCTTTTCATTTACTTTTACAAGCTCGAAAGGACAAGTACTCGGAAGTCTTTTCATATTTTGGGAGTCTGAAAAGAGTTGAAAAAGGACTCCAGAAAAAGGACTTCATGGGGTTCATTTTTTGTTGGTTTATAGAGTCTGAAAAAGAGATAAAAGTGTACTCCTTGGTAAAAGTAACCTGTTAAAACATAATAAAAACATGCTAACAGTTGTCGACCTACTCAAAACACCACAAGAAGGATTAAGCATACATGTTTCATAGTAAAAATTGTTGAAAATTGTAACTCGGTTCAGTCTTCATAATGACTTGTAATTATGAATTTATGTAATGAAGAAGACAAAGATAATAAAATTTATTTTATAATGCTTATCTCATGGGTTTCATGAACAAGGAATTTTATTATAGGTCAAATACTTCTTCTTGATGTATTTATGAGTTTGTCATCTTGTCATTTAGAGTCATGTATATGAAGTAATGTTACACGTGTAAAATGACAAATATTGATGTAAAAGTATACTCCAAGACCTTGTCAATATGCTCCACAAGTTGGCTTAAGATGTGATGAAATACTCTCCTTGAGTGAATTCGGCCTACCCTCCAGCTCATGTTGGCCTAGAAGATAAAGGGCAGTCATTATATAAAGATGATTGTAGCCTCATTGTAACCACAAGAATTCATAAAAGTCTGCAATACAAGTGCAAGATAAGAAGTATGTGGTTGGTGTGAAGTAAGGAGACAAGTTTAGAGAACAAATAAAGGCTCTCACATATCTTTGTTTGGTTCTATTCATCTCGGTCTAAATCTGAAGAAAGATATCTAAACTACAGTGCGAATAAGGAGGACTATACCACCGAAGAAAGGGTTGCAAGGGCATGTGAAGAAGAGGATTGTAATAAAGATCAAGAGAGATATATCTTAGCAAATTAAAGTGCTCTTTGTTTGTGTACTTGTCTAGCTCGCATATCTCAGAAGTAATCTCAGCGTGTAAGAAATAAAGGAGGCCAAGATTAGGGCCTTCTAGTTTCGGTCTTGATCTGGATTATATTTCGGAATGGTTTGGGTTTGTTCAAGGACCTTTCCCTTGAAAGGTGACACATGTAAGATGCAGAAAGAAGACTAACGAATTAACCTAAGGAGACCAAGAAGCATATTGTTTGGAATAGACAAGTTAGAGACAAAATTTATCTAGTATTGGTGCAGAACGGTGCAGAAAAGGAAGATCAGCATAAGGAGCTAGGATAAGAGCAGTGACAAGGTCTTGGAGGCATACATAGGTCAAGGGTTTGTGTCATTATCATGGTACTTGTCAAATGAAAGTATATAAGAAGAATTACTTGTGGGTTTTCCTCTCCAAGAGGGAGAGGTTTTAGCCCTGGCTTGAAGAGACAAAATCTTCTTTCTTTTGCATTTTAATCATTGACGTGATGAAAGACCTAATAATATATTTAAGATAAGCTATAAGTAAGAGAAATAAGTTCACAAGTAATTATCAAGTAGAGAATTGAATTAAACTATGCCCTATCAAATTCTCAACAAGAATTAGGCATATCTTGGTCAAAATTTTAAGAATGAATAAAACAATGAGAAAATGACCATAAATATCCAAAATGGATTTTCATTTTTACCATTTCACACTTTACCTTCAACAGTGAGTATTTGGAGCCCTTTTTCCCTCAATCTTCTGCAGATGATTGCGCCCAATCTAGGGAACCATTTCAAGTATCTTCGGATCCACGTAGGAGCTAAAACCTTTCTCTATCGTTCCACGGTTCATGTTTGTATTTTCATGCAAATTTTCAAAGTTTTTTAGGCCCCTGTGGTTCATAAAAAATTCCCTAAAACAAACACACCCCCTCTATGTCGAAAAGGGAGTTGCACCTAGGCAGAGGAACACTACAGATAGATGTGTAATGCTCTTTCTAGACCTTATGTAGTGCATTGGGTGCATTTTTCCAAGTTTGTTCTTAGATTTTCCTCAAATTTTCCACAAGATTTAAATGTTGCAAATGAACCTACTACCATCCAGGCGATTAAAAAATGTGGGTTGTTAAAATTATTTTGGCTTCCCGGGATGAGGAAACAAATGGATTTGTTGAAATAACTTGTGTGTTCATGGGATGTTTAGGCAGAGACGTTCAAGTTTGTGGATAATATACTCGAGATATAGGTAGATTACATTTTGTTTTTTATGGGATTTTGAAAGCGAGGTGCCCCCATCTCTCTTCTAGGTGGAAGAAGTGGTGGTGACACGATGAAATATTACTGTTAGTCATCATTAATTTTTCCTTCATAGATGACTAAATGATTTCCCTAGATTTCTAGAAACAAAGTTCATGAACATTGTGAATTCTATAAATCTCACTACCTTCATCATCCTTAAAGATAGTTTTTCACTATTTCATCTTTCCATCATGTTTAGCATTGTTTCCAGTCCCAGAAAACCCATTAGTTGATTATGTCACTCTTCCTGTCTATATTCTCTCACCTTTGGCCCAAATCCTATATTTTGTTTTGCCTAAAAAAAAACCCCACTGCTACCTAAGCCCCACCAATCAAACAGCATTGTTGTGTCTCCCAAAACACTCTCAAACATGGATAGTCTCAAAATATCTCTGTAGACTCTTTAGATAAATCAAGTACATTGGATTTTGGATCTTCAATACATCAGTCTATCATAAACTCTATCTTACACTTGATGATCCCAAATTATAGGTCTCAGTCCAAAAAAACAAGTCCAAGAAAGCCTCCACTAGGTTACCTAGGGTTTCACAAATTCATAGGGTGGATTTGGTGCCCTACAAACTATATTGTTCCTGTAGGAAGAAAATGCATTCAAATAAGAAAAGGACAAGTGGTCTTGTCCAAACTGATCAAAAAGGTTTTTCAAGGAAGGTTTATGGCCACCAACCTAGCATAAGGTAAGGTAAAAATAAAAATCATCATAAGAAGACCATTCATAGCCAGAAGAAAGCAGCAAGCATATGTTTGATGAAATTCAGGGTTTATGACTGTTTTGACCAAGCAGGAATCAGTGCTAGGGTTACAAGGGCAAAGGTCACCTCAAATATTTCAAGTGCACATTAAAGGACTTTAGGAATAATTAATGACTTTTGAGAAGTTTCAGAGAACTTAGAAGACAACACTATATACTTTTTCCTAAGCAGCCCTAAAACCTAACAGTTTGGGAGAGTTGACAAAACTGGTCAAAGAGTGATAACAAAACCTCCTTCATAATAGCAGAGGGTTTCAAAGGGTTTCTAGCTGCCCTCTAAGATTTGGCAAAGAGGCATTGACTCCACATCATCAAAGGTTGAAAGGATAAAGAGTATTGGTACAAAAAAAGAAAAGGGTTTCAAGGGATTTCAAACTAATCCTCTAAGGTTTAGCCAAGAGGCACTAACTCCACCTCATCAAAAGGTAAAATCACAGAACTAAAAGGATCCAAGGAGGAAGACCTAAACACCAGTACCCCACTTCATCAAAGGGAAAAAAAGGGACAGTGACCAAAGGAAGAAATTGTGTAGGCACCTGCAAGAATAGAAGTGTCCAGCCAAAGCACAAAAATGGTTTAAATAGCTCACCTCCCTCACTGGACACACATCATTTGCAAACTGATCAAAGGAACAAACATGTAGCTGGTTTAAGAGCTGTAAAGCCTCCAAAAGTTTCATGATCAACAGTATATTCTGCAAAGAGATAGGTTATCCATAAAATGACACTTCTGCAGAACTATCAAGATAAGCTACCTACTGGAAAGTTGGTGAGGATAAACATACCAAGTGTTTTCATAATGATTTCCCACATAAAGACTAAAGGGGATATTGATGCTTGATATTAGGGTTTTTTATGCTAAGAGGTTGTTCACTGTTTTAGAGAGAAAACCTAACAAAATGTCAGTCAAAGGAAATATGTCAAAAGATCACAAAAATCTGTTATTTTACAAGTGTTAAATATCCTAAAGAGGTTTCATTTTCCAAAGTGGTTTGAAGGCACCTGCTTAAACTTGATGAAAGTTTTGTGAACACAAGGGAGACATCAAGAGGCTCCCATCAAAGAAAAGAAACATTTTTATGCCAAACTGCCACCTACAGGACCAAAAGGCAAAAAAATGACAGTGAGAAAAATAAAGAGGGAACAAACCTTAGAAAGTGGGTTTTTGGCATCAAATCATTTTTCAAAAAGGAGTATAAATTCTCCTTGACCTTTTCCCCACCTCATTTACCCCTGCAAAGAAGAAGCAAACCGTTGGAGAGAATTTTTTAGGGTTTTTGTGTAAATTTTGAAAAAAAATTCAGGTGTTGCACACCGAGGTCGGCGCTACGCACCTGGCCTTCAGCGTTGTGCACAGAGGAGGTAGCAACACTGCACTGCACACCGAGAGGGCAATGCTGCGCACCTGAGCGGGCATTATGCACAGGCTCAGAAACCACCCGACTTCCCACACAGTTGACCCGGCGCTACACTCTGACAGGCCCGACCGGCCCCTCTCCAGCCCGAGTTGACCTGGCGCTGCGCTCTGATAGGACTGACAGGCCATTCCTAGCCCAAATTGACCCGGCACTATACTCCGACAAGCCAGCCCGACCTGACCTGAACGTGCAGTCGAGCAAGCACTACGCACAAACAGAGTTTGTTCCAAATTGCTCAAAAAGAGCCAAGAATTCGAGTTTTTGCCACCTACTCTCCTGCAATCAATGAAACAATTTTGGTGGCTCTTTTTCTTACCTTCCAAACAGCCATTTTCATAAGCAAGAAGATGTTTAGAGGCCTAATGCGACCAAAGCCTAAGTAGCATAAAAACCAATTTTTTGACCTCTTAGGGTAGGGTTTGCAAAGAGAAGGGTTATTATATGTATAAAGACACTCAGTGACAGTAGACCAAACTCTAAACACTGAAAACACTCCTTGGATGCTTCATCTTGACCTCATTTGCAAAAAATTTCCCTCACATCACTCATTTGCCTTCCTAAACCTCAAAATTCTCAAACAAGCTAAAAACCATCTATACTAAAACCATTCACCATGTCTGAAGAAGAGATTCATACTAGCAGTGATGAAGGCCAAAGGCCTACCAAGCCAAAGCATAAGGGAGGAAGGGTTAATAGGTTTTAGCTCTTGGACAGCCTTCAAATCACCTCCTCCCTAATGCTACTTACCTGCTTTCAAGATGTTGGATGTTACCAGTTTTGTGAGAAGATTAAACAAGTCCAAAGTCACTCAAACTTGACTAGGTTGTTCATCCTTAGTTTGAAAAATTACCAAGTCAACCTGGCAGGAGTGAATTTTTAGCTCTCATATGAATCCATTACTAAAGCCACAGGAATTCCAGATATTGGTGAGAGATGTTTTAAACAAAAGAAATTGGACTTGAGCTATTATGAGCCCTACCTCAAACCTAGCTGTCAATAAGGCTACAAAGCTCTCTTCCCCTTTTCCCACCTACTAGAGAGGTATGCCCTGTTGATGAGGCAGATTATCAAGTACTTCACCTATGAGGGAAGGTACTCCAGGGTTTACTCTTATCACATAAGGCTTCTGATGCACTTCACCAGGGTTAAATTACTGAACCTACCATACCACCTATACCAAAGCATTGACAAAATGTATTCAGTAGTCAAGAAGAGGAGTTATGCCCACCAAATGCAGAGCCTTTTTCACCACTCCTTAGTCAAGATGATTGTTTTACACCAACTGGAGGAGCAAGGAATCCCTTGGGAAGTTTTAATCTCTCATGATGTATTTTCCAATCCCCAAGCCTTCATTCAGAAAAAATTTCCTTCCACCTACCTCCACTCCTCATTCATCTCCAAATAAGCCTTCTCCAAAAATAAATTCACCTCCTATCCCTTCTCCTAATGTATCAAATGAAGGATCTGGCAATCGCCCTAATGAAGAGAAAACAGATGATGATGGAGAGGAAAAGGACAGTGAGTTAGAAACAGGGTTTAATGAGGAAAAAGAAGAGGACAGCAGTGCTAAAGGGATACATGATGACAGTAGAAATAATGAGAAAGAAGATGATGAGGAAAGTGAAGAAGACAGTGGGGCAGAAATAGAGCCTAATAGTGAAGAAGAGGATGATGATGACATAGAAGAAGAGGATGAACATGGCAACCATGAAGAGAAAGACAGTGATGAACTTGAACAAAACAGTGATAGTAATAACACCCATAAAACAATCTCAAGTGCAGAAAGGAGTGTTGATGAAGACCAAGATGACAGCCAAGAGGATTATGAAAAGAACAATGAAGATGACAGTCAACAGGAAGGTGCAAAATACAGTGATGAATTTCAGCATAATAGTGAGCCCAATGACAGTGGAAAAAGTGTTGAAAACAATGAAGAGACAGAGGGAGAGGATGAATAAATTGAATACCAAGAGTAGACAAATGATGAGGCTGAAACAGAGTTTGGAGATGAAGGAAATGACCAAGACAATAGCACCAATGAGACAGTCAGTGATGAGAAAGAAAATAGTCATGACATTAATGACAAATTTCATGACTATCATGACACTAATCACCCTCTGAATGACCAAGAAATTCAAAGTGACAATGCTGAAAGTGATAGAGAAGAAAACCTCAGTGAAGGACAGAGCCAAAATGAGGCAATTGAGGAGGGTAGTGGTCAGTTTGAGAGCCAAGATGATAGTAAAGAAAACAGTGAGGAAATCAAGGTTGATGATGAGTTTGAAGGTCAAGAAATCAGTGGCCCAATGGAGTACTAGAAGTCACTCATGAAAGCCATAACAAAGATGAAAAGGCTTGTGACTTCATCAAGGATCAAGGCACCCTCAGCACTCCTCTCACAAGCACCTACCACAGAGGCAAAAGAGATGTGTTTTCTGCCTCAAAAAGGAAAAGGGCTATCTCTCCTCTAGCTATCAGGAAAAAAGAAATGGACAAGAAAATATGGACAAATGTGAGCAACAGTTCAAGGTAAGGAGAAGCAAAAGGATCAAGAGGACTTCTCAAGGGCCTCAATTCATTGATTTAGACAGTGACAATAAGGACAAGGAGATGAACACAAGATTACTTCTCTTGGAGAAATATGCACAGCTTCAAGAGTGGGAAAGAGACTTTAAGATAGAACAACATGTCATCCACTATTACAAAGAGGAGCATAAGCATTTCAAGGAGGTAAAGAGAGGCCTTCCCCTACAAAAGAAAATGACAAAGCATTATGCAAGGAAGAACATGCTTGCTTGTGCCAAACTAAGGAAGGCCCTTATAGAGCTTGAAGACATAAAAAGAGCCAAAGTGTAGGACAACCTTGGAATTTTTTTTGAGGCTTCTCAACAGGTTTCCGAGACCTCTTAAGGGACCTCTCCACAAATTTTGAGGCAAATTGGACAACTTTTTGTTTTTTCCAAATTTTGACCCCTCTGTGCACAGCACCCTAGGAGCTACGAACAAAATGGGTCCATCCTCAACTCTTAAAGTTTACATTTTTTGATTTCTCACATCACCAGAAGTCTTCTCACCAAATTTTAGATCATTTGGAGCATTTTTACCCCCTCAAAAGGTCAAAAAACATCAAAAATTTGACCTTTCTGCCTCATTTTCAGACCAGGCACTGTGCATAGAGAAGTGTTGGGAGATTTGACTTTTGGAAAGGTAAATGGCATCCAATCAGAACAACTCAAGCATTTTTGGAAATTTGACTCGTCATGCTTTCCAACGGGCCATCACGGAGCGAAATCTGGTGCAGGAAGGGGTCCAAAACTTAGTTGCAAGAGACCATATTTTCTGTTAAAGTGGCGCTACGCACAGAGGCTACCTAGTGTGTTTTGGACCAAAAGTCAGCAAAACACATTCATTTATTGCAAATATATATTTTTGAGTTTTTTTAGGCAAATTAAGCTATAATTAGGTGCAAATAGTTATTTTAGCATTTATTTCTCGGGATATTATGTGCCTTGGGCCTTGCATGGTCTCTTGGCCATAAATGATATTTATGACTATATTCTACATTTTCCTACCACATTTAGGATTTTAGTCCTCATTTTCTCCATAAATAGAGCATGAGGCCCCTATGTATTTTGTTGGCATTTGATGAGCTTAAAGAGAAATATGCATGGTTTCATGAGCTTGTAGAAGAAATTGGTTTTGTGAAGTTGATGAATGGCTTGCTTGGCTTGATGATGGAGAATCTTGTTTGCAGGATTCCATAGCTTGGTGAATGGTGATGTATTCCTAATTTGTCTATTGTTTCCTTTGTTATCATTATGTTTCATGTTTCTTGGCTACTATTAAACAGAAAAGTATAGGTTGAGACATGTCCTTTGAGGCACCTCAATCCTCCTATTTGTTATAGCCTTTATGTTTTCTCTTTTGGCCATCTTAAGGAATTCTTGACTCCTCCTTAAGTCCACCAAAAATTGTTTTGTTTCATGTATGGTTAGTATGCTAGCTTACAAGCATGATTCAGGGTATGCCCTGCTTACTTAAAGTTTTCAAAACCCTATCTTGAAGCCTCTCTGTGAAATATTGATTGTTAGGTTAAGTCAAAGAGGTCTCGTTCGATATTGCCCTTTGTCCATGCTTACAAACTTGTTTCAGAGTTCCCAATAACTTGATATATGTTATTTAGGAGTTCCCTCTTCATAAATTGAGTTATTTGTATTATCTTATGTGTTTTCCCAAAATTTGAAGGTGATTTTCTAAAGTTAGAAGCTCTTATGCTCTCTATGTATCACTGGAATGTTTTTCTTGGATGTTTATTAGTTTAGATTATGGTTTATTGAGTTTAATGGTTTTCCCTACCTCATGGATTGTAACTTTTAAACTATATATGTTTAAGACCTCTTAGTCTTTCCCAAACTTAATGTTCACTACACATCATACATCACCTTAAGGATCCATTGACCTTGCTAAATTGGCCCTGCAACACACTATGTTTCATCATTTAGACACTCTTTACTTTCACTTGACTCCATAGCCCAATGGCTTTGACATACTCTCACTCCACCTATTACATTTCACCATCTTTACCAACCAAAACAATCAAAAAACCCTACACCTAATAACTAGCCTAAAATCAAAACCCTAGAGCAAAAAGAACACATCCTTTGCACCCAATAAGGCTAGGTCCTTGGACTCTAAAGCTTAGTTTCGTGTTACCCTATCATTTGGTCTGCCAATCTGCCAAATCACGAGACCCTAACAATTACATTACTACCTATTGTAGACCTCAAGTCATTCCTACTTGAGACAAAAATATTAACATAAAGGATTTGACCCATCTACCTTTGAGAATGATCTTTTTCATCATAGCAATATTGGCAGGAAGTTTGACATTACATGTGGCAAGCAGATCATACATGCAGTATGGGGTAGAAAGTCTAGCACCAATATTATTCAACTAGAGCGAGGGTGTATTGGTCAACTTGAAGGGACATCTTACTAAATAAAAGGAGGGGAAGTTGAAGAACTTATATTCTGGTGCCATTTTGGTCTCTTTTTCCTTAGAGATGGTACCATTACTATAGCCTCAGTAGATTGTTCTCGAGCCCTTTGATTTGAGGGTCCCACGAATGAGGAGGTGGATAGACCACATGGGAAAACATGTAGGTCCATCAGCGATGAACTTTTCTCCAACCTTCTTTGGATGGATGCGTAGAAATTTCACTATGATCGATGAATATCCTTATGTAGGGATGGATTTTTGTGATGATCCTGAGCTTTTGATGCTTGAGGGAGAGCAATGGGATGCTTCAGGTAAGATACATTGACCATTAAGTTTTTGGAAAGTATTACATTTTTTGTGTTCTTTTTTATGTTTCTAAGTCTAAACTATTTGATGTTTTCATGTAGATATTGGACCTGTTCGACCAATAGGTGCTACATATCTCCATCGTACAGAGAGACAACCACAGGAGGAGGCAGTGGAACTAGTACAGCTCATTGCAATGGGATGGGATGCGCTACAGGATCTTGAGGTAGCAGAGGTCCTATCAAAGGTGGAATGACACATGGAGGTATTTACCCACGAGATTGATGAGACCGTAGTTGATCAGGTTCCATTGCGACTTCAGCAACATACCATTAGGGTACCTAGTTGTATTGGTTGATTAATATGCAAGGTAGTATGTGCAGTGTCGTTTTATCATGAGCACCACTGATTTTTCTACTTATTTATTTGCATGTAGTTTTTGTATGTGGGTTAAGTATCCATATGTGTCTTGGGGCACACATTTTATAAAACCAAACTTATCTTATATATATATATATATTCAGTGTTTCCTGGTTTCTATTATGCTTTCAATATGATGTGATGTGAATTGAAATTTACTTACATTCGTTGCAAATGTCTATCTAAAACAAAATTAGCTAGGGCATCTACTAAAGTGTTCATACTTCTAGAAATGTGTTCATATTTTATGAAATCAAAGCTCCTTTTAAGAAGACGCACTCTCAAAACAATATGAAGAATGGCGGGATTTCTCACCTAATAGATATTCGCGAGTTGTAATACTACGAGCTATGACTTAAGCTTGATGACTATACAGTGGATACCATGTGAAATAGCATCAGATAGCAGCTCAACCACTACGTTATACTCAACATGTTGTTAGTAGAGTGGTCGATGCAAATCCATTGCATACTCACTAGCTCACCATTTAGAGCAAAGATGGCCCATGTTGCGAAGGATAGGTTATGATTACTACAATTAGCACCATCAGCATAACCAATGTATAGTTCGAGAGAGGTTGAAATCTGCAAATCGAAGTAAAAAAGGATCAAAAAAAACCATGGGAAACATTGAAAAACACACTACAAACAAACTCAATACACCCATAGACAATACGTACAAAGTGTACTACACATGGGATCAAGCATAGTATTTTTTGAGATACAACCCATTTCTAGGTTGTGACAGTGGAATTCCATCAAGATCTACTAACTCGTAAGCCCCTTTTGCAAGGACACGCACGACAATGTATGGGCCCAGCCACATAGGCTAGAAATTTCTTGGGCCTAACTCATCAGCCTCCTGGTCATATATGAGTACCATATCTCCTTCCGAGAAGATTCTAGGCTTGACATTTTAGGAGCTTCGTTGGCCAAAGCGGCATCGCATCGGATCTCATCCAATTAATTCAAGTGTAAAATATTCTCCTCTTCTACAGAGGTAGCAAGGAGAAGTTTGATAGCAAGCTTCAATGATGGAATTTCACACTCAATGGGAAGGATCACTTCCAGACTGTAAACCAGCTAAAAAGGCGTGAATCTGGTAGCAGTCCTTATTGATGTTCGGTATTCTCACAAGGAAGCATAGAGAAGTAAATTCCAGTCCAATTTATGAACCCCTATCATGTGTTGAAGCATAGTGTTAAGAAATTTTTGATAGCTTCAACTTGTTTGTTAGCCTCAGGATAATAGGGAGTGGAATTTTCAGGTGAAAGTCCCAATTTGGAAGTTAATTTGGTCATCATGTGATTCTAAAAATGCTTCCCGTGATCTGTAACTATCGCTTGTAGAATACCAAACCTAGAAATTACTTGGTTAAATAAAAAGTATGCATCCATTTCTCTAGTATTATTGAATGTAGGCATCACTTCGGCCCACTTATTAAAGTATTCAACAACGACAGTGATATAACCATGCCACCCGGTTGAATGAGGGTTACATGTCATAAAGTTGATACCCCATTTTTCAAATGGACCAACAAAGATAACGGTATGTAGTGGAGCAGGTAGAGCATGAACTTTTTGATCGTATATTTGGTAAGCATGACACTTCTAGACTGCAAGGATGTAGTCGCGAAAAATGGTGGACGAAAAGTACCAGTGCGTAAGATTTTGTGTGTGGTAGCATAATGAGATAAGTGTCTGCCACATGCTCCTGAATGGAAATCATTAAGAACTTTCTTGGCTTCATTTAGGGTGAGGCACCTTCGTAAAATCATATTGATACCACGACAGTAAAGGCTGTCGTCGATAATCAAATAATTTCAAGATTGGTACCAAATATGTCGTTGCTCAGAGTGAGAGGTATTAGGTTGAAAATGTTGGTTATGGAGATAAATCAAGAAATATACATACCATGGGTCAGATGAAGATAACAAAATAAATGAATTTTTAGGGATGGAATCTTAAAATGTAGATTCTACATCAAGGGAGGGAAGATTGCACATTATTTTGGCAAAAACTAGGGATTTCTTTCACTTGGATTTTATGAATTCCAGTTCTAACTCTTGGAGGATATTTCAAGTAATTTCCCCCCATCAATTCACATGATATTATATATTTCATTAGGTTGCAATCAGAAATGACAGTAGTCTTATGAAGCAAGATATAATGGTGAAATCTCCAGATGACTTGAATAGCCGCCAAAGCCAACTTTTCGACATGAGTATACCGGATCTCAATATCGTTGAGGTTCCAACTCAGATAGTAAATGGTATGTTCAGTCCCAATGTCATCTTCTTGGACTAACACCATAGCTATACTAGAGATGGTGGCAGTGAGATACAGGAAATAGTCGCGTTGATAATCAGTGGGATATAAGAGAGATGCCTGAACCAATACATATTTCAAGGCATCAAACGCTTTTTGTGCAGTGTGATCCCAATGGAAGGGTGTCCCTTTCTTCAATAAGCGAGTTAATCCTTTGGTCAACTCAACATAATTATGGACAAATGTCCTCAAGAATTTAGCTTTGCCTTGGAGACTTTTTCATTGAACTAAGGAGGAGGGCACAGGAAAATCGACAATTTCCTGAACTTTGAGAGGATCAATATGAGTTCCTTATTTGGAAATAAAAAAACCAAGGAGTTGACCAAAACCAATTTAGTCGATCTCATGAATGGAAAAAAAATTCGTAGAGGGTTCTACAAAATTAGGTAGGTACAAACCACCGATATTATCTTCTATGGAATCGGGAAGGGAGGAATGATGGTGATGCAAGTCCCACGGTGCGTCATCTGACATCATGATTTCCATGATGCTTTCGTCGGTTGAGAATATGCATGAGAAAGTATTATAGGGTGTGACATAATATAGCAATCGATCTACCCAACTAATTGAAGAAAAATTATGGGCTGCACAAGTCGATTAGATGGCTTTGTAATCTTGCTCAATGAGGTTAAGCAGAATTTGGTCGCAAAAAATTTGGATGTAAGTTTCACCTGGTACAATTCATGGATCATCTAGGATCATCGAAGATGATATCATATTGATATAAGCAACCGAAGGTGGGGAGTTAGAAGTGGGAAGAGGTTGGAGGGGGAAATTCCCCACAAGCGATGAGTCCTTCAATAATCCAACTCCAACATGTTGATAGGAATTTAGGGATTCCCCTACAAGAGGGACACTTCTGGTAACATTGGAAATAGAGGCAAAGAAGTTGATTTGGTCTATGGCTACGATCCCACCTTTTATGAGGAAAGGTTATCATTCGAAAGTAAGTAGAAATAACGGCAGCCATAACATAAACCCATGGATGTCCCAGTAGAATATTATAATCAAGAGGTCTGTCAATAACTTCTACTTCAGTGGTGACGGTTTTTCCCCCAAGTTCCACTTGGAAGGAATTTAAAATCCCACAAGGTTTATATGTCCTTCCATAAAATTCTTTTAATGTGGTGGTGGATTGATTGAGTTTAGGTGAACCAATCACCATCTAGAAAGACATGGACATGATCCAAGTTGAGGCTCCCTCATCCACAATAGAACGATGAATGTTTTTACCATGGACAGTGAGTTGAATCATAAAAGCCAACTGAGCTAGAATCCGAGGAGTATATTTTTCATGGGATAAAACCATTAGGTTGGAATATGATGGATCCATACATCAAATACCCAAGAAAAATCCTTCCTTTTGGCAGGGAAGTTTTCAACACATTAAGAGTTGACATAGTTGATGGAGACTAAGCCAAGTCTTCAGTTACGTATAATTTTGGGCAGCTCTTGAATGAGGGTTGAAAGTAGATTTATGGATAACACCCTTTGGAGTCTTGATAGTCAATTCCGGAGGAGGAACATAATCAAATGAGGTCGGTGTCGAACTGGCATGTTGATTAGTAGCCTAACCATTCGGTGGATTCACATTACCATAGTCTTTGTTCTAAGTGGCCACTAAAACATCAGATCTCAACTTTCAGGATGTAGCACCCCCTTCCCAAATCTACGCAAGTAACTGGCCAACTGGGGTTAACATGCAATGATACGTTACTAATATGAGATTCAACCGCCTATATGACCTTAAGTGGAACCGACGGAAACAAGACAAACACACCTTACATAGCATCAAAAACATCCTCAAGAGGTAACCCAACCTTCCAAGCGCCTAATGCCTAAGGGAGCCTGAATTTTTGATGAATTTGAGCCTTAGCCATGGGCATGCCTACACAAGGTAGTGGCTAAAATCCTATATTCGCGAGCTTTTCAAGGCAAGGTAGCGGCTAGGGCCTAGTTTGGTCATTTATGTGCCTGCAACTCTGAAATTTGTGCCACCTTTTTAGCCCCAGAGCCTAGGTCACTACCCATAACTTCATGAAACTATAGGGGATGGTGAATAACATTTAAAAAAATTTAAGGAAGCAATCACATCATCAGGAACTCATCTGGACCCCTCCTAGCCATGACAGGCATTTTGTCAAACATGTCGCAAACATTGCATCTACAGGTGTAAACAAAAAATTTAAACATAGGGGTCTCATACTTATTTGAGAATCACTAAGAAGCATTTCTCCCTTACATAATAAGCCACAATACGATATGTTCGACCATAGATACATTGTGCATTCATTTACAAGTAAAAACATGGATAGAGCCATACATCATCATTGATAAAATACATTCGTATAACCAACATAATAACAACAGAAATACCATGGATACAACAACAATAGAATCCACGTAATAACTAGTTCAATTATACATCAATACTAAAGGAATGAGATTTTCATTAATTAGTGTAAAAACCAAAAGAAGATTGTACTTCCACATTCCACCCAACCATAGATTGGTTGAGCCAAATCTCTCTTCAGTCAATCACTCTCGTGCCATATTCCAAGCATGAATGTGGCACTCAAACTGAAATAATCAACCAGGGTATACTGAGGCTAAACCACCTCACCCTCATCAATTATAAATCAGGATTTGTCATGATCTACACCTAATCACTAGGCCAACACAAGCATGGATATCACCGGATTCTCTCCACCTACACTGTGAGGAATTTTCCTCTTGCCTAGTCTCTCAGGCTTTACTACAACCCAGAGTCTGAATTAGGGGTCACTAGACCCTAAACTGAGACATACTCTCCTGGATTTACCACAATTCCAAACATGAGATTCATAAGCCTGATATGGAGAGCAAACCACCACCTCTTAGGCTTTACTGCAATCAAAACCCGGATTATTATGCCCTAAACCGAGGCAACAAGTGAAACGGTTCTATAATCATTCGAAGATCCACCTCACTCGGCTTCGAATCCATCTGGTAATCCAGCTAAACCAAAACATGAGAACTCCATAATGCCATGGCTATCCGAAAATGGAAAGGCTAGGTTGAATACATTGTCACACCTGGAAAAGCACATGCCAAGACATCAAAGAACCACATGCAATACCATGCATGTCAAATATAGCAAGGAAATCATACATGAAAATCAATACCTGCAAAGAATCTTGTTGTAGCTACTTTATTCTTGCTCCTCCTTACTTACTTCCTCCTTCTTTCAGCTTTCTTGCCTTTCTTGCTCCAATGCCAAAGTGCTCCAAACTCTAAGTGTCCAAGAGTGAGAGAGAGAGATAGAGAGAATATGAGAGAGCTCCAAAATGCACTCACAAAAGTACCAACTGATCCTCAAAATCCTTTTTATAGAAGAGGCCTCTATTTTCTTCATTTTCCATTATTTTCCTCCTCACGTGAAACCTATGACCTTTCATCTCCCTTTTCTCCTAATCTGCATTATTTTCATAAATAAATGTGCAAAATATGCCATTTTTCCTTTTCAATTCCCTTGCCTTTTCCAATTTCCTTAGCCATAATAAACCAAATGAACACCCCATAGAATGTTTTTCCCAACATTCAGCTTGGAATAAGTGTCCCATCAACCATGGTTATTATTTTTAACTTTATTACATCAAATTTTCACCAGGGTTGTTACATAACCCTCCCCCTTGGGGGACACTGTCCTCAGTTTTTAACCACACATATATCTCAGCAAAACCGCTGAAAAGAAACCATAATTCCCATGGAGATTTATAACATATCTCGATGCGGTATTTACAATGATCACCCTGTTGAAAATCAAACCAACATGACATCATAACCGTTGGACAGAATTGTGAATTACGGATAAAATACGCTTCCCTAGACAAGTGCTAATCTAGAACAACATGTTAAAGACTATACGACTACTTTTCCTAACTAAGAACAGATACACATAATGGATTAGATGGTTACTTGGAATCCAAGTGCTTCCAAATGATTCCTTCTGTCGCTTCCGTTGTAGCTTCAAGTTCCAGCTGGTTGTGAAAAATATTTCCTGCAAGAATGAACACTAAACAGCAGAAGATAGCAATAATATAGATGTATATTCAAGTTATTTTGCTAAATCAGTAAAGCATAAACCATATACATCAACTAATATCTTGCAGTGTGGAAAATCAAAGCCAATACAGATGCATATAGGGAAAAGTAAGATGTATTCTTTATTAATGATAGAAGGGGAGGTTACAACCAAATGACTGATTTTGTGTCACCATCTCCAGTAGCATCCCAACTTCATCATAATGCAGATATCTCCAACAAATTGTCACTCAAATCAATCTCCTCAATGAGAAATCCACCAACATTTCTCTACACAAATTCTTCCTTATCAAACACTAAGGTTTGTGCTCAATTTATAGAGAGGCTGAGGTAGTTTTACAATCAATGACTTTCCAATAATAGGAAATACATGTTCCCAATCTTGTATATGTCAAATGGACACATGGATTCGAAGTTTGACACATGTGAACTCTTCTAAAAGGCACTCGCCAAGTGGAGATTCCGGAACAATGAGAATTTCGCTCCCAATGTGACCAACGCACCCATAGATGTCGGGAAGTTCTTTGCAGATCAGACTTGCATGGGGCTACCTGCATATGCAACGCACTTATTCCCTTTAGAGGCAGTATTGGTGAGCTCTCATACGATATATTATAAACTTCAAACCTTGGAAACCTTTGCAGATGAAAGTCCTTGATTGATCTGTCTTGTTCTTTGTCTTAGGCATATAGCAATTGAAATTTTAGGGGATGATAGACCCTATACATTGGTCTTGGAGATTATGGCCAGTTAACCAGGTCATTGGGAATGATGCACAAATTGACCTATAACAATTTCCCTCTAAAGCATGAAGTCAGAATAATAACAACAATATTTTGATTGATATGCTTTACATTGTGATGACTTGGAGATGAAGTGGAGTGGTGACCTGCTTCAATCTTACAATGCATTACATCATGATATATCCTCTTGATCATAATTCCTGAGGGTAGGCATTCCCATGTTCATCATATAAATAATCTAATAACATGTACATAATTCATAAATTCGTCAACATTGGAATGTTGCCTAATGCAGACATGCCTACAAATATAGGCCCATGTTTGGATGACAATCTGTATGTAAGGTTACCGTACAGATGATGTGTACAACAATCCTGAAATCGTAGCCTGGATGGCTAAAACTAGATCTGGAGTCTTCTTATCTCGATCACTCAATCATTCAGGTACAATTCTAGCCATGTGAATATATGATTTGTCGTCGAACATGGAAAGACATCGTTTGGTTACCAACCAACGATGTGATATGTTAACAAACGTGAGAGAACCACCATTAATGAAAATGAACCTCAAGGTACTGTAGTACATTTTTTAAGGTGTGAATAGATGATTTGATGTTGAACGCAAAACAAAATCTTTCGGTCAAAGGTCCGAAAGTGAGGATCTTTTCGATCACCTTAAGCATAAACCTCATGATGTGGAATACGTGTTTCTAAATGAACTTCACGGATAATGATTTGAAATTAAGCAGAAAGTCACTTATTCACAAAATGGGAGTTACGGTTGGAACAAGGGTGTGACTTGATATAGCAATTTTTCAGGGATGACAGTCATGAGAATAAAGGTTTATGAGTATTGCAGAATGATGAGTTTATTTACTAGATGACTTCTCTTGAACATATCAGCGACATTGTGATGAGTTGGCAGCATTGACCCAAAACCAAAGTGAAGGTATGATGAACCATAGGTATGAATGAACCCTCAAGATGATTACCCAAACCAAACAGTCATGGACATGAAGTGAAGGAAGTGTCATGTTCAAGAGCGACTTGCTACCATAAAGAATTTTTGCTCACTTTTCCCAAATTTTCCCCGGTCATTTTTCGACCAGTACCTCTTTATTTTTTAACAAGCTTGAGGCGGATAACATTTTCTTGATCTATAATTCAACCCTTCGGTTGAATAATGTATTGTTATTTAATAATTTAATGAGTCTAGTGATGAATGAAACTTGATCCTTGCCATGATCGACAAGCTCGTCGCTATTTTATGTTTTAATGAGCTTAACGACAGTGATAGTCTGGTCCTTTTTCATATTTAGAGAGTTTGAAAAAGTGGACGAAAGAAAACTCCATAAGTAATTTTTCGTAAATTTGTCACTCAGATCTGAAAAGTGTTAAATAATATCTGAGAGAACCTCTTTGGTCATGTTTAACCATGGTATTCCTTTTTTCATAAATAATCTATCTCGGCACGGAAAAGGGTTAAACTTATACTGAGAAGATATCAATTCATTTACTTTTATAAGCTCAAAAAGACAAGTGCTCAGCAATATTTTCACATTATTGGAGTTTGAAAAGAGCTGAAAGAAGACTCCAGGGGTTCATTTTTTGCAATTATCGAAGCTCGAAAAAGAGATAAAAGTGCACTTCAAATCCTTTTTCATTTTTAACAAATCTCGGAAAATAAGGAGAAAAAGTATGCTTTGTGGTCAAGTCATTCTTTGAAATAAATCAGCATGACTAATCTGTTCATCAGTTGTATATCCTATTCAGAACAACATCAAATGTATTAAAAATAACTGTTTCATGATAAAAACATAATAGAACTATAGTCATAGCAATATATTCAATTTGAAAATAATTAAATGACTATTAAAAGTAGTGTCACT
Organism: Pinus albicaulis; assembly: GCA_034641835.2. Taxonomy (NCBI): domain Eukaryota; kingdom Viridiplantae; phylum Streptophyta; class Pinopsida; order Pinales; family Pinaceae; genus Pinus; species Pinus albicaulis. The sequence goes on along the minus strand of CM076580.1, from coordinate 1,008,641,387 downwards.
ATTGATTTTTACCATTCCATAGTTACCATTCTCATTTTGGAGCTCTGAACCTAATTTTTCCCCCGAACTTCAGCTGTTGATTGTGATCATTTCTGTGGACGGTTTTTGTTTTCGTTTGATCCAAATTAGAACCTCCTCTTTCCTTTAGTATTCATTTCATTTCCAATTTCTGCAATTTTTTAGGGTTTTAAGGCCCCTAGGGTAAATTCTGCCCAAAAATAGGGCAATGCACCTCTGAATGTCGAAACATGTGTTGCATAGCAAGTACAATGAAGGGTACTTTCATATGCAAAGCATTGTTTGTTGTTAGGGAGTGCGTTGGGCGTATTTTAAGTTTTTGATTTTCTCATTATGCCCAAAATTTGCCTAGTTTTTTGCAATGAATGGAATCTAATGGATCTTATGGTTGTATTTCAAGTTTCCATAAGATTACAATTATGATTACATGGAGGGAAAGATAAAATGAAGAATAGGATATGATTGCCTTAAATAATCTGGGTACACTAAGAGCCCTAAGAGATTGCAGACTACTTAAGTACTTCAAATTATCTAGGATGAGGCAACAAAGAGAACTATTGGAGTTCTTAGTTTGAACATGGGATCCAGCTATAGAGGCATTTCATAGTAAGAACCAAGTGGTTCCTATAACAGTCGAGGACGTGTACTTTCTCACAGGTTTTTCGAGGTGAGGCTTGCCCATTTTTCTCTCAGGGTCTGTTGTTGGAGGAGAAACAATGATAGATTATGTTTTGCAACATTGTTATCCAGGGTCAGAGCCAAGAAAATATGGAAAGATAAACATCCGAGATGTTAAAGATTTTCCCTTGAGAAATATCCTTTTCACGATCACAAAACTTGTCGGCACCGTTACACTACATGTAGCGAATAAATCATATATGTAGTACGCGCTAGAGTGCATGGAGCCAATAGTCTTCAACTGGTCTGAAGTTGTTTTATCTTAGATAAAGGAACAACTAAATAAATCAAAGGGAGGAAGGAAGAAAAATTTCAATTATGGTTCTATCCTTATATCCTTCACCTTGGAACAGATTCCACTAATGCAGCCACAACATGTGACACTGAATATAGCTAGTCCTAGAGATCCTTGGATGCAGAGATGGGTAGAACTCATGAGTTGGCATGCATTCCAATCCACTATTGTGTTCTTGACTACATTCTTCGCCTGGTTCCAATGACAGATCGTTGCCATCGATGAGTATGCATACACAGGCGTTGATTTCCGAGGGGATCCATATTTATCATTACCAGAAGGCGCTCCGTGGGGTGCAATAAGTAAGAATGTTTTGACCATGTTTTTTATTTTCCTAAGGTTTATACAATGTTTTTGTATTTTGATGTTTTCCAAATTATAAACTAAATGTTTGATGTAATGTAGATTTTGATTATGTTCAACCTGTAGTGGAACCTGAGCGCAAAGCAGATGTACCAGCAGAGAGGAATGTTGGGAGAGCAGTCCTTCGGGATCTTGATATGGCTGAGACTCTCACTGAACTTCAGCAGCACATGGAGGGTTTGATCTTCAGGATTCCAGATTGCCAGATCGAAGAGTTTCCTATGCGACTGCAGTGACACACTATTAGGGTTCCTAACCGCTAGATGTGGTTACTTCATAGGATAGCTAGATCTATAGCATGTTGCCAAGAGCACCACTAGTTTACTTGTGACATTTTTGCATACATTTTGAGGTCATATGACTAATGTGTCTTGGGCACAAATTTTGTAAAAACCTATAACTATCTATCTATATGATTTCAGTGTTTCCTATATTTATTGTGCAATCCTATTTAATGATGTGAATGTTTTCTTTACATATGTTGAAAATGTTTTTCTGAAACCTAATTAGCTAATGAATCAGTTAATGTGTTCAAATTTTCTGGAAATATGGTTATATTGAATAAAATCAAAGTGTCTTTCCAAAAGTCGAACTCTAAGGAACAATTTATGCAATGTTGGATTTCTAATAGTATAAACACTAGTAATTTGTAATACCACAAGTTCTAAGTCTAACCTTATGATGATACAGTTAATTCTAAATGAAATGGCATCAGAGAGAAGTTTGATCAACGCACTATACTCAGTGATGTTGTTTGTCAATCTACCAATACAAATCCCTTGAAAACTCGATAACTTGTCGTTCGGAGCGAAAATGGCCCACGCTGCAGAGGATATATTATGTGTACTACGGATAGCAACATCATCATATCCAACAAAGGGTTCCGAAGATTCATACATTTGCGATGAAATTTAAAGCATATTACTAACGTCAAGAAAACTCTAAAAACAAATTAAGATATTGAATGCAAATCAACAGCATATATATACAATATAATACAAAAAATTACTACGCTCATGATTAAGCATAGTAACGTTTCAAATACAACCCATTTCTAGGTTGCGCCAATGGAATTCCATCGTAATCAACCAACTCATAGGTGCCCTTAGCAAGAACTCTTTTGACAATATAGGGGCCATGTCATAATGGCTCAAACTTTCATGTTCCTATTACATCAGCTTCTTGATTGTAAAGAAGGACCAAGTCGCCCTCTTAGAAAATGAGAGGCTGGACATTTTTGTCTTATTGCGCCTTTATACGTCTCTTATGTGCTTCGTTGGCTAATTGGGCTTCACGATGCATTTCATCAAGATGGATGAGGTTAAGGAGACGCGCTTCTTCTTCTGAGGTGTCAGGTAACAAGTCAATCGCGAGTTTTAACGATGGTATTTCACATTGGATTGGTAAGGTTGCTTCTAGACCATACACCAACTGAAAAGGAGTAAAGCCAGTTGCGTTTCTCACCAAGGTTCGATACGCCCACAAGGCAGAGTATAGGTCAAATTCCAGTTTCTTTTATGAACTCCCATCATTCGTTGAAGCATACGTTTAAGAATTTTGTTGATAGCTTCAACTTTTCCATTTGATTGTGGATAACAAGGAGTAGAAATATCATGTGACAATCCTAACTTGGCAGTTAATTCAACCATCATGTGATTTAAAAAATTCTTCCCATGATCTGTAACTATAGCCTGTGGGACCCCAAACTTTGCAATAACATGATTAAAGAAAAACAATGCAGTTGTCTGTCATGTGTTGTTGAATGTAGGCATCGCTTCGGCCCATTTGGTAAAATAGTCTATTGCGACAATAATATAACCGTGCCCCCCGGCCAAACGAGGTTTAGAGGTCATGAAGTCGATACCCCATTTTGAAAATGGTCCCACATAGACAACAGGATGGATTGGCGTTGGCAGTTTGTGGATTTTACGATCAAAAATCTGGCATGTATGACAACTTATGACTGCGAGGATGCAGTCCCGAAAAATAGTAGGCCAAAAGTAACTGGCGCAGGGCATCTTCTGTGTGGTAGCATATCCAAACAAATTTCCACCACATTCCCTAGCATGATAATCATTTAACACTTTTTCAGCCTCCTCATGAGTGAGGCACCTCCATAATGGTATCGACACCACGATGATAAAGTGTACAGCCGATGATCAAGTAATCTTTGGCTTGGTATCGAATACGTCATTGTTCAGAGCGAGAGGTATCAGGTCGAAAATTTTGTGTTTGGAGATAAATGATGAAATCCCCATACCAAGGATCAAATGATCTGATCAGAAACAGAGACTCGTCAGAAATTCATGGTTCTGACATAGTTGCAGTACTATCAGAGGGAAGGTCACAGAGAAGCTCAGCCAAAACCAAAGACTTCTTTGACTTAGATTTGATGAATTCCAAATCAAATTCCTACAAAATGACAATCCATTTTGAATATTTTCCCCCCAAAAATTGACGTGATAAGATATAAGTCATGGGGTTGCAATCTGAAACTATAGTTGTTTTTCGGAGCAAAATATACTGGTGAAATATTTGGATAGCTTGAACAGCTGCTAAGGCAAGCTTTTCTACGTATGAATACTTAACTTCTGTATCATTGATATTATGACTCAAATAATAGATCGAATGTTCAATTCCATTTTCTACTTGGACCAATATCATAGCGATGTTAATTTCAGCCGCGGCGATATATAGGAAATAATCATTTTGATAATTAGGGGGATACATTAATGACACTTAGACAAGAGTGTCCTTGACAGCATCAAAATAATCTTGCACAACTTGGTCCCAATGGAAGGGAACCCCCTTTTTCAATAGTCGAGTAAATACTTTAGCCATTTTGGCGTAGTTTAGAGTGAACCTTCTTAGGAAGTTAGCCTTTCCTTGAAGTTTATGTATCTGAAGTAAGTTTGACCGCGCAGGCAAATCAAGAATGGCCTGAAACTTCAATGGTTCAATTCAAATTCCTTCTTTTGAGACTACGAATCCAAGAAAATGACCAGAACCAACACAAAACACACATTTATGTGGATTGAGGCATATTTTGTAGTGTCAACAACGTAAGAAAATGGCTCTCAAATGCATTGGGTGATCAGTATTATTTCGTGAATATGCTGGTAAATCATCTAGATATGGTTGAACAATGTACTTGATGTTATTGAAAGCATAATCCATTGCTCTCTGAAAAGTTTCCCTAGCATTCTTTAAACCTAACAGAAGTTTCCTATAAGCGAATGTGCCCCTGGGACAGATGAATGTTGTCTTATGTTGATCATCTAGGCGGATATTGATTTGATTGTAGATGGAAAATCCATCCATCAATGAAAATATTTCGCATCCAGCACAATCGTCAATAATCTAGTCGATAAAGGGAGTAGGATAGTTGTCTTTTGGACAAGCAAGATTGGCATCCCCATAATCGACGCACACTCTAATGGTTCCATTCCTTTTCATGATAGGAACGATATTGGAAACCCACTTAGTTAGCATAAAAGGGTATATGAAACCAGCATGCAAAAGTTTTTCAACTTCTTCTTTGATGGTAGTGGCTTTCTTTGGGTGAACAGGATGAAGTCGTTGACGCACCGGTTTGACATCAGGATACATATTAATAGTGTGTTCAACTATACTAGTATCTATGCCTGGCATTTCCTTGTAAGACCAAGCGAATACATCATGAAATTCACAAAAGAGTGAGCGAAATTATTCGAGTTTTGATGGAGAACAAGATACACTGACATGAATATTTTCTATAACGCCAAGTTTGGTCGAAATATCGATAGAAATGGTTCCTTCAATATTTGACAGATTTCGCTCGGAATCGATTGCATTAATGGGTAAAGAATTCGAAAAGAAATTTTTGATGGATGGGTGATATATTTCACTGTGATTATTTTCTTCATAATCAGGAAGATGGAAATGATGATGATAATATTCCCATGGTTATCCTTCTGAAATCATGGCTTCCAAAATATTCTCATCTGTCAAGAACATCGAGGAAAATGGATTAGATAGAGTACCAAAATCTAAGGAACGATTAACCCAAACACTTGGTGACGCTGATTTCGAATTTGCCGCAAAAGCCAAATGGATTGATTTCTATGCCAGCTCAATAGGGTTGGGCGGCAAAAACTCATCCAACGTAGAAATATCAGAATCACCCGTACTCTCCCTTAAGCCAGATAGAGTGGAAGAGATCATGTAGCAGGTCTCTATACTTGCAATTCCAGCCGACGTCGTGGGTGGCGGTAATGCAAAGGTTCCCATTAAAGTGGAATCCTTTAAGAGTCCTACACCAATGTTCTAAAGTTCTAGTTGGGGTATGTGAATGAACAGAATGCTTCCAGTTACTTTTGAAGCAAAGGCAAAGAAGGATAGTTGATTAATGACTGTGATAGAGCCTTTATGTGGAAAGGCAATCATTCTAAAATATGTAGAAACAATTGCAATCATTGCATATACTTATGGCCTTCCAATTAAAATATTATAGTCAAGGGGTTCATCAACAACCTCAACATCAATATTCACTTTTTTCCCCTAGTTCAACATGGAGGTTATTAATAATACCATAAGGTTTATATGTACGTCCATCAAATGCCTTCAACGTCATTGATGATTGTGATAAGTGTAGATATCCAAGTGACTTCCAACAATTTGGAGACATAATGCATGTAGATGCTCCCTCATCAATAATAGTGCGATGAACAAGGTGATTGAGAACATTTACCTGTATGGAGAATGCCAATTCTGATGGTAATTGTGGCACATAACCCATATGACTAAAGACGACAAGATTAGAATCAGTCTGATCAATTCCACCAATAGCCGACAATAAAGCCTATTTTTGGGAGTGAAAATTTTGTAATACCTCAAGAGCAGACATAGCTGAAGGGGATTGAGCTAAATCTTCAACTATATTATAATTTTTTGTAGCTCTTGCTTGAGGGTTATATGTCGATTTGTGAATTACTCCCTTTGGTGGCTTGATTTTCAATTCAGGAATAACAGTAGGCGGTACGGATTCCATAGACGGATTCGTTGTCGAGGTAGTAGGTTGATCAGTGGCCTGACTACCATAACCTTTATTACATGTTGACACCAAAATATTTGTTTAAGTTTTTGTGACAGATAACATTAACACTTGGGAACTAGCAGTTGGATCTGTAGCAACCATGTTTGTGTCTGAATTTGGAAATGGGTCTATCAACACAGCTGATGCATGGGAAGTCTTGATGATTTTTGAGACTTCAACGCGGTGAGGACAATCCCTAAAAAAGTGTTCCTCATTACATATTATACATGGATAACAAGGTTTTTGAGGTCCAAACGATTGATCAGATGATCTTTCCTGCGGGTTAGAATTTTTCTTTTTCTTAGATTTCCCCTTTTTCTTACTTTCGGGTTGCTTGTCATTTTTACCTTTGTCAAATGACACGGCATTAATTTCAAAAGCAGGAGAAGGATCAGATGTAGTAGTGTGATGTGATTTGGAAGTGCCTATCAAGTCGTCTCTTGCATGAGAGTCCTTTAATTGAGGAGGAATATTAAAATTGGATCTCATTGCGTTAGGAATTTTTTCACAGAGCATGCCAGACTGAGTATAAATCAAGTCTAAATATTGGGCACGAGCGATAACTTGCTCTTCTATGATGATGCCACCCTTAGCCACATCCTTAGTTATAGATGGTAGCAGGGACTTAATGAACCATTCAACAAGGAACTGATCCAAAACAAATGTCTTAACCATTCGACGACGACAATGCCATTCATGAATATGATCAGAGATGTAAGTAGCATTAGTCTATTTGAAATTGGTCAAGAGTTCCATTCCAGTTTCATATCTGATGGGTAACTGGAAATTAGTCAAAAAGACAATAGCTAGGGCTGTGAGATTATCAAAAGAAGCTCTAGGTAATTCAATGTACCATTTTTTAGTCGGACCTGTGAGCATACGCTGGAAAAGACGTAATCAAACAGAATCATCATTCAGGGAGTTTAATGAACACCATAAATGATAAGTTTAAACATGTGTTATAATTCAATTTGGGCATCATTCCCAATGACCTGGTTAACTGGGCATCATCTCCAAGACCAATGTATAGGGTCTATCACCCCCTAACATTTCAATTGCTATATGCCCTAAGACAAAGAACAAGACAAGATCAATCAAGGACTTTCATCTGCAAAGGTTTCCAAGGTTTTAAGTTTATAATATATCATATGAGAGCTCATCAAAACTGCCTCTAAAGGGAATAATTGCATTGCATATACAGGTAGCCCCATGCAAGGCTGCTCTGCAAAGCACTTCCCGACATCTATGGGTGTGTTGGTCACATTGGGAGCAAAATTCTCATTGTTCTGGAATCTCCACTTGGCTAGTGCCTTCTAGAAGAGTTCACATGTGTCAAAATTCGAATCCATGTGTCCATTTTACATATACAAGATCGGGAACATGTCTTTACTATTATTGGAAAGTCATTGATTATAAAACTACCTCATCTACTCTATAAATTGAGCACAGATCTTAGTGTTTGAGAAGGAAGAATTTGGGTAGAGAAATTTTGGTCGATTTTACATTTAGGAGATTGATTTGAGTGACAGTTTTCTAGAGATATTTGCATTGTGATGAGGTTGGGATGTTGCTGGAGATGGTGAGACAAAATCAGTCATTTGGTTGTAACCTCCCCTTCTATCATTAATAAAGAATACAACTTGCTTTTCCCTATATGCATCTGTATTGGCTTTGATTTTCCATATTGCAAGATCTTAGTTGATGTATATGGTTTATGCCTTGCTGATTTAGAAAACTAACTTGAATAAACATCTGTATTATTGCTATCTTCTGTTGTTTAGTGTTCATTGTTGCAGGAAATATTTTTCATTGTCGACTGGAATTTGAATGTACAACGGAAGCGACAGAAGGAATCATTTGGAAGCGCATGGATTCCAAGTAAGCATCTAATCCATTCTGTGTGTTTGTTCTTAGTTAGGAAAAGTAATCGTATAGTATTTAACCTGTTGTTCTAGATTAGCACATGTCTAGTGTGTTTTATCCATAATTCACAATCATATCCAACAAATTGGCGACTCGGCTAGGGAAATTACTCTTTATCCTAGGTGTTTTAATCTCTGATTTTCTCTATTTATTCACCCAGTAGTTGTTACTCACAAATATTAGGCTTTTTAAGATCCAAATTTGCAAAAGAAGTGTGTTAAATAGTTGTTTTTTTTTCCTTTTACACTGCGCCCAACGCACTCTTAGACAGGACACAGTGCTTTGCATAGCACTATCTCCCTTTCAGGCCTGTGTTGAAAAGCATTGTCTCTCTTTAGAGACTGTGTTGCCTCTTGAAGCCATCCAAATTCCCTTGAATTTGTCTTTGCAGTTTGTTTTAGTTTGTTTGCTGATGTGTTTTGAGAAGCATGAGCCTCATATTGACCAGTGAATTCATCTACCTCTTCCTCCTTTTAAAGAAAATTTGTTCAATGTATGTTTAAAGTATTTTTTTTTATCATTGGCAAGTTAATTTCAAAGTATTTTTATTGTCGCATTAGATCCATTTGATTTTAAAAAAGGAAATTGTTGTAAAATCTTCGTTTCCAAGAGAAATTGTTGTTTCATTCCTCATTTTTCCTTAAAAAGAGAAATTCTTGTTTATAGTCCTCATTTCTCAAAAGTAAAAGGCATTTGATTTTGTTGATTTAGTGCACTTAGTTTCTTTTCTGCATTCATAACGTTAAAGGAACTGAAAAGAAAAATATGCATTTGCATGTAGTGGCTTGTGTGTTTTGCAAAAAGGAACAATTAGGAAATCGCATTTTTTTTGTGTTCTTTGATTTTTTTGCTCGCAAATTGATTGCTCTTTCCCTATAGTAGCTAGGATTTTCATTGAAAAACTAAAAGTGAAAGATTTCTTATCATTCTTAGTTGAATTTTAGGAATTTTCCAATACATCATAGCGATGAACCTTTGAAAGGAAAATTGTTAAGCAAGATCAACATAAAATTAATCTCAATTTACCTAACAAAGCATTGGAACCATAATGATAACATTTAGAAGTTCTAGGCTAGAGACGTGTTCCGACGCTGTAAAACATAGCAGATATCGTTAACTTGTCTGTGATACATTCCTAGTGTGATACCTCGCTCCACGTATGTAAGTATATTGTAGCTCGTCCACGTACTTTTAGGTATATTAAGCAGTGTTACAGTATGATAAGTATAAAGGAGTGCTCTCACTGTGCGGCTTTGCATCAGACAACGTTAATACGGACTTGGGCCTCCACGTACCTTCAGGTATATTTGGGAGGAAAACTTTTAGGTGCTATCCATCCATAGTGAACCAAGTCAGACGCCTTGTAAATTGTGATACACCGAACACAGCATTCAGGGAGATTTCCTGCCCGTACTTCTTGATTCTCCAGGAGGTATTCTACAGTTCACAGTTTCTTGGTAAACCTTTTTGCCTAGCATTACCCTTTTATTTTGTTTATTTGTTTTTGGTTAAAATAAATCAGTAATAGTGGAAGAACAAAATATTTTCCCCCGTAATTCACGTAGACTAGCGTTAAAACCACCTTTACCACCAGAAGTTACTTCTGGTAGGCGAAGGCGATCGCGATCTGCCGAATCAAGTACAATTCGTAACTCTTGTGAAACATCATTTTCCCATAAACTAGAGTTAGCTCAAGTTGTTTCTACACATCTCGATTTGTCTACTGTTGTCGAAATGGAGTCTTCACTTCTACCCGTGGTCACAATCCATCCAATCAGTGAGACCATACCTCCTAGACCCGACGTTGTTCAACCATAAATTTATCCAGATCTTGTCTCTTCTTTGCTAGAGCATCTGAATCCTGAAGTCGTACAACTGGAATTTGTTCCTACCTTGGTTATCCCACAAAGTTTTGTAGCTATTGAATCTCCCATATCACACAGTCAACCACCTGAAAAATACTCTGGGCCTGACGGTGAAATTCTTCCCCCTGGTTTAATTGCGATTGAAGAAATCCCTCAAGATGATACACCTTTAACTCCAACCAATTTTGGGGAGGACCTTTACCTGTACGAGTCTTTTTCTCAATCGACACCCTTTGCTTTTGTTGATCCTACTCATTTTCAAATTCTCGTCGACTCAAAAGGGTATACATTTGGTCAAGTAACCATGATTGAACCAACATCTTTGGCTGGGCCATCTGTTCCAATTATGTTAGCTCCTGCCCTAGTTACCCGTCGATGTTTACAACTTCACCAGAGTCATATTTTCATGGTGACCCTTTGGTCCCATCAGGTTACAAATCATTATCTGGAATTTTCTCTGGTGCATCTTCAAATCCATGGACTTTACCAATGTCATCATCTAGTATTTTAACTGATAATCCTATAGTAAGTACTGAATGACTTGATTCATTATGCACATCTTTAGGGCAATATCAAGGCAGTCCTTCTGGGTCTATTCCTTCAAGTACCATATCAACTGGACTCCCAGCATTTGGAGAGAAATATTTTCCGTCTTATTATCCTCCTCATGCTGGGGGGGCAACCTTTGGTCACCCAATATGACAGTACTCCGTCACTTTTTGGTCAACCTAATGTCGAAATGAATGTTTGTCAATGGTAGCCCACTCTGCATATCCAACCACAAATGGTTATACAATCGTATCAACTAGTTCAACCTATTACACCCACATCATTAACACTTGTTAATACATCTTTACCCCTGTAACAGAATCAAAAAAAAATTCAACCTTATCAAGCAGGTCCTTCAACTCAATATCCTCAAATTTTGGGTCCACAGACTCCAAATCCTTCTGTTAATTTACAACAACCTGTATCCATAATTATCTATTTACAAGCTGATTTACCATTTTATGGGATGTCACAACCGCAACCTAGTTATACCTATCAACCGAATCCAAGTTATTCTAATTTGATTTATAACATTGGTGGACAGACCCCTGGGCATCCACAGGCACAAATGCCTCAAACTTCATTTCAACAAGTATCATATCCCGGTTTTGGTCAACAGAATCCTCAAGCGTTTTCTTTTCAAAACAACCCCTATTTGGGTTACCAGCAACATATTCCTTAATTATGTTGGTTCTCAAAGGCCTGTTGCTCAAGCAATTCCATATTACACTGGCTATGCTCAACCTGACCTTAATCGATAGTTTCCCTTTTTTGCAACTTTAGGGTTACCAAATTTAAATCGGCTGACTAATGATCCAATTAACTATGCTCCTTGGTGGCCGGTGATACCTCACAAATTACCCTCGGATATTCCTAAGTTCAATGGAAACCCTGGAGAAGGTTCCTCAACTCATGTCATGACTTATCATTTATGGTGTTCATCAAACTCCCCGAATGATGATTATGTTAGACTATGTCTTTTCCATCATACACTCACAGGTCCGGCTGCAAAATGGTACATTGAATTACCTAGAGCTTCTTTTGATAATTTCACAGCCCTAGCTACTATATTTTTGACTCATTTCCAGTTACCCATAAAATATGAAACTGGAACGAAAATCTTGACCAATTTCAAATAAAATAATGCTACTCACATTTCTGATCATATTCATGAGTGGCGTCGTCATCATCGAATGGTTAAAACCTTTGTTCCGGATCAGCTCCTTGCTGAATGGTTCATTAAGTCTTTGTTACCATCCATAACTGAGGATGTGGCTAAGGGTGGCATCATCACAGAAGAGCAAGTTATCGCTCGTGCCCAGTATTTAGACTTGATTTATACTCAGTCTAGCATGCTCTATGAAAAAAATCCTAATGCACCGAGATCTAATTTTATTGTTCCTCCTAAATTAAAGGACTCTCATGCCGGAGATGGCTTGATAGGAACTGCAAACACACATCACACTACTGCATTTGATCCTGCTCCTGCTTCTGAAATTAATGTCGTGTCATTTGAAAAAGGAAAAAGTGACAAGCAACCCGGAAGTAAGAAAAAGAAAACTTCTAACCCGCAGGAAAGATCATCTGATCAATCGTCTGGACCTCGGAAACCTCGTTATCCATGCATAATCTATAATGAGGAACACTTTGTTAGGGATTGTCCTCACTGCGCTGAAGTCTCAAAAATCATCAAGACTTCCCATGCGTCAGTTGTGTTGACAGACCCATTTCCAAATCCGGACACAAACATGGTTGCTACGGATCCAGCTCCTAGTTCCCAAGTATTAATGTTATCTGTCACAAAACCTTCAACCGATATTTTGGTGTCAATGCATAATAAATATTATGGTATCCAGGCCACTTATCAACCTACTACCTTGACAACGAATCCGTCTATGGAATCCATACCGCCTACTGCTATTCCTGAATTGACAATCAAGCCACCAAAGGGAGTAATTCAAAAATCGACATATAACCCTTGAGAAAGAGCTGCACAAAATTATAATATAGCTGAAGATTTAGCTCAATCCCCTTCAACTATGTATGCTCTTGAGGTATTACAAAATTGTCACTCCCAAAAACAGGCTTCATTGTGCTATTGGTGGAATTGATCCAATTGATTCTAATCTTGTCGTCTTTAATCATACGGGTTATGTGCCGCAATTACCAGCAGAATAGGCATTCTCCATATAGGTAAATGTTCTCAATCACCTTGTTCATCGCACTATTATTGATGAGGGAGCATCTACATGCATTATGTCTCTAAATTGTTGGAAGTCACTTGGCTCTCCGCACTTATCACAGTCATCAACGACGTTGAAGGCATTTCATGGAAGTACATATAAACCTTGTGGTATTATTAATAACCTCCATGTTGAACTAGGGGGGGAAACAGTGAATATTGATGTTGAGGTTTTTGATGAACCCCTTGACTATAGTATTTTACTTGGAAGGCCTTGGGTATATGCAATGACTGCAATTGTTTCTACATACTTTAGAATGATTTCCTTTCCACATAAAGGTACTATCACAGTCATTAATCAACTATCTTTCTTTACCCCTATTTTGCAGGTAACTAGAAGCATTTTGTTCATTCACATACCCCAACTAGAACTTCAGAACATTGGTGTAGGACCCTTAAATGATTCCACTCTTATGGGAACCTTTACATTACCACCGCCCGCGATGTCGGCAGAAATTGCAAGTATAGAGACCTGCTACATGATCTTTGTTACATCATTTTTTGGTCATCTAACCTGTTATCATTAGATGGACCCAAGTACACCACGTAAGACCAATTTTACCCTAAGTAAAATTGCTTTCACTATGTAAAATAACTTAATAAAACACATTTATTAGGTTGTTTATGGTCTAAACAGGAAACCCCAAAAGGAAATATTAAACAAATCTATATTTTTTTTATTTTCCTCATGGAATAATTAATTAAACAATAATTTAATTATTATTCCTGGTCATATTTAACCCAAAACAAGGAAATTAATTAGATAAATCCTTATTTATCTTATTATTTTCTAAGAATAATTATTTAAATATTATTTAAATAATATTCCTTGTTAAATATGACTAAATCACTTATAAATAATTAAATAAAGCATTTTTTATTTGATTATCATTCAACCACTTTCTTAAAATAATAAATAAATCATTTATTTATTTATTATTTACAAATAAAGGGATTTGACCCAAGTCAAATACCTTTTCCCTCCAACAAATATAACAAAATATTCCATAAATGGTGGATCTAGATTTGGTTAATATTATTTTAATCATGCACCAAGATCTAGAATGACCCAATATTTTGTTATAAATAGAAGGGTTTTCCCATTCATTGGTCACATTTTGTTGCCTATTAGATCACTCTGGATATATGCTCTTGGTCTGACTTTGAGCCATTATCATTGTCAAATTTTTCATTATTTCACTTTATGAGCTCCCTTTGAGTTCTATGTTTATCTAGGTTTTATACACCAACAAGAGAGAGATATGCTAGATCTGAAGCGCTGAGGACTTTCAAGAACCCATCCCATTGAGGAGAATTGGAAAAAACTTTCTTGTTTTCCTCTCAGGTGCCCTTAATATAAAAAATTCTTTCAAAAATATTGTTCTTGTCTTGTCTATTGGATGCATGGAGAAAAACCTTATTTTTACTGCTTAATGTCTTTTTATGCATAGATCTAGATTTGTGTAGTATTTGTCTTGATCAACTAACCGTAGATCTGAAGATATTGGCAGCCATATTTGATGTTAGGGCTATTTGTTATGTGTAGCTAAAGTGGCATTTTTTCGTACACTTCGACAAAAGATTCATACTAACAATCTCTTCCACTCTATCTGGCTTAAGGGAGAGTACGGATGATTCTAATATTTCTACGTTGGATGAGTTTATGCCGCCCAGCCCTATTGAGTTGGCATAGCAATCAATCTATCTAGCTTGGGTGGAAAATCCGAAATCAGAGTCGACGAGTGTTTGGGTTGATCGCTCCTTAGATATTGGTACCCCCTCTGATACTTTTTCCTCAATGTTCTTGATAGATGAGAATATTTTGGAAGCCATGATGTCAGAGGGAGAACCATGGGAAGATTATCATCATTGTTCCCATCTTCCTGATTATGAAGACAATAATCTTAGTGAACTATATCACCCATCCATCAAAAATTTCTTTTCAAATTCTTTTCCCATTAATGCAATCGATTCCAAGCGAAATCTATCAAATATTGAAGAAATTGTTTCTATCAATATTTCGACCAAACCTGGAATTGTAGAAAATATTCATGTCAGTGTATCTTGTTCTCCATTAGAACTTGAATCATATCGCTCTGTCTTTTGTGAATTATGTGATGTGTTTGCTTGGTCTTACGAGGAAATGCCAGGCATAGATACTAGTATAGTTGAACACACTATTAATATGTATCCTCATGTCAAACCAGTGTGTCAATGGCTTCGTCCTGTTCATCCAAAGAAAGTCGATGCCATCAAAGCAAAGTCAAAAAAATTTTGTGTGCTGGTTTCATATACCCTGCTCCACTAACTGAGTGGGTTTCCAATATTGTTCCTGTCATGAAAAAGAAAGAAACCATTAGAGTGTCCGTCGATTATCGGGATGTCAATCTTGCTTGTCCAAAAGACAACTATCCTACTCCCTTTATCGACCAGATTATTGATTATTGTGCTGGATGCAAAATCTTTTCGTTCATGGATTGATTTTCTGGCTACATTCAAATCAATATTCTCCCAGATGATCAACATAAGACATCATTCACCTGTCCATGGGGAACATTCTCTTATAGGAAACTATTGTTTTTAAATAACGGTGGGAAAAATTTTTAGAGAGCAATGGACTATGCTTTCAATGACATCAAGCACGTTGTTCAACCATATCTAGATGATTTACCAGTGCATTCACAAAATCAGACTAATCACCCGATGCATTTGAGAGCCATTTTCTTACGCTGTCGACACTACAAAATATGCCTCAATCCACATAAATGTGTTTTTTGTGTTGGTTATGGTCGATTGTTGGGATTCGTCGTCTCAAAAGAAGGAATTCGAATCGACCCATTGAAGGTTCAGGCCATTCTTGATTTTCCTGTGCCATCAAACTTGCTTCAGATATAGAAACTTCAAGGAAAGGATAACTTCCTAAGAAGATTCATTCCAAACTACGCCGAAATGGCTAAAGGATTTACTCTACTATTGAAAAAGGGGTTACCTTCCATTGGGACCAGGTTGCGCAAGCTTCTTTTGATGTTGTCAAGGACGCTCTTGTTTGAGCGTCATTAATGTATCCCCCTAATTATCAAAATGATTATTTCCTATATATCATCATGGATGAAACGACCATTGCTATGGTATTGGTCCAAGTAGAAAATGGAATTGAACATCTAATCTATTATCTGAATCGTAATCTCAATGATACGGAAGTTAAGTATTCATACATAGAAAAGCTTACCTTGGCAGTTGTTCAAGTTGTCCAAAGATTTCGCCATTATATCCTACTTCGAAAAACAACTATAGTTTCATATTTCAACCCTATGACTTATATCTTACCACGTCAATTTCTGGGGGGGGAATATTCAAAATGGATTGTCATTTTGTAGGAATTTTATTTGGAATTCATCAAATGCAAGTCAAAGAAGTCTTTAGTTTTGGCTAAGTTTCTTTGTGACCTTCCCTCTGATAGTATTGCAACTACGTTGGAACCATCAATTCCTGACGAGTCTCTATTTCTAATCGAATTATCTGATCCTTGGTATGGGGATTACATCATTTATCTCCAAACCCAAACCTTTCGACCTGATACCTCTCGCTCTAAACAGCGACGTATCCAATACCAAACCAAAGATTATCTAATCGTCAACGATACGCTTTATCATTGTGGTGTCGATACCATTTGAAGGAGGTGCCTCACTCATGAGGAGGCCAAAAAAGTGTTAAATGTTTGTCATGTTGGGGCATGTGGTGGAAATTTATCTGGATACGCTACCGCGCAGAAGATACTCTGTGCCGATTACTTTTTGCCTACTATTTTTCGAGACTGCATCCTCGTAGTCAGAAGTTGTCATGCATGCCAGATTTTTTATCATAAAATCCACAAACCACCAATGCCAACGCATCTTGTTATCTCTGTGGGACCATTTTCGAAATGGGGTATTGAATTCATGACCTGTAACCCTCGTTCATCTAGGGGGCACAGTTATATTATTGTCGCAGTCAACTATTTTATCAAATTGGCCGAAGCGATGCCTACATTCAACAACACGGGACAGACAACTGCATTGTTTTTCCTTAATCACATTATTGCACGGTTTTGGGTCCCACAGGCTATAGTTACAGATCATGGGAAGAATTTTTGCAATCACATGATGGTTGAATTAACTACCAAGTTAGGATTGTCACATGATAATTCTACTCCTTATTATCCACAATAAAATGGACAAGTTGAAGCTATCAACGATACTCTTAAATGTATGCTTCAAAAAATGATAGGATTTTGTAAAAGAAACCGGTATTTGATCATGTACTCTGCCTTATGGGAATATTGAACCTCGGTGAGAAACACAACTGCTTTACTCCTTTTCAATTGGTGTATGGTTTGGAAGTTATCTTACCAATCCAATGTGAAATACCATCGTTAAAACTCGCAGTTGACTTACTACCTGACACCTCAAAAAAATAAGAAAGTATCCTTAAACTCATCCATCTTGATGAAACGCATCGTGAAGCCCAATTGGCCAACGAAGCGCATAAGAGACGTATAAAGGCGGAATACGACAAAAATGTCCAACCTCACATTTTCTCAGAGGGCGTCTTGGTCCTTCTTTACGATCAAGAAGTTGATGTAATAGGTATAGGAAAGTTTGAGCCATTATGGCATGGCCCCTATATTGTCAAAAGAGTTCTTGCTAAGGGCGCCTATGAGTTGGTTGATTACAATGGAATTTTGTTGGCGCAACCTAGAAATTGGTTGCATTTGAAACATTACTATGCTTAATCATGAGCGTAGTAATTTTTTGTATTATATTGTATATATATGTTGTTGATTTGCATTCACTATCTTAATTTGTTTTTAGATTTTTCTTGACGTTATTAATTCGCTTTACATTTCATCATAGATGTCTGAATATTCGGAACCCTTTGTTGGATATGTTGATGGTGCTATTCGTAGTATGCAAAATCTATCCTCTGAAACGTGGGCCATTTTCACTCTGAACGGCGAGTTAGTGAGTTTTCAAGGGATTTGTATTGGTAGATAAATGAACAATATCGTTGAGTATAGCACGTTGATCGAACTTCTCTCTGATGCCATTTCATTTGGTATTAACCGTATCATCATAAGGTTAGACTCACAACTTGTGGTATTACAACTTACTAGTGTTTATATTGTTAGAAATCCAACATTGCATAGATTGTTCCTTTGAGTTCGACTTTTGGAAAGACACTTTGATTTTATTCAATATCAACACATTTCCAAAAAATTTAACACATTGACTGGTTCATTAGCTAATCAAGTTTTAGACATCCATTTGCAACATATGTAAAGAAAACATTCACATAATTGAATAGGATTTCACAATAAACATAGGAAAACACTGAAATCATATAGAAATATAGTTATAGGTTTTTACAAAATTTGTGCCCAAGACACATTGGTCATCTGACCTCAAAATGTATGCAAAATGTCACAAGTAAACTAGTGGTGCTCATGGAAACATGCTATAGATCTAGCTATCCTACGAAGAAACCGCATCCAGCGGTTAGGAACTCGAATAGTGTGTCACTGCAGTCACATAGGAAGCTCTTCGATCCGGTAATCCAAAATCCCGAAGGTCAAACCCTCTATATGTTGTTGAAGTTCAGTCAGAGTCTCAGCCATATCAAGGTCCTAAAGGACAGCTCTCCCAATAGCCCTCTCTACTGGTACATCTACTTCGCGCTCCAGTTCCACTACTGGTTGAACATGACCAACATCTGCATTACATCAAACATTTAGTTTAGTCTTGGGAAAACATCAAAATAAAAAAACATTTTATAAACCTTAGGAAAGTAAAAAACATGGTCAAAACATTCTTACCTATTGCAGCCCACTGAGCACCTTCCGGTAATGCTAAATCTAGGTCCCCTTGAAAATCGATGCCTGCGTATGCATACTCATCGATGGCAAAAATATGTCGCCGAAACCAGGAAAAGAATGCAGTCGATAACACAACAGTAGATTGGCCTGCATTCCGACTCATGAGTTCTACCCATCTCTTCATCCGAGGATCTATAGGACTAGCTATATCCAGTGTCACATGTTGTGGTTGCATCAGTGGAATTTGTTCCAAGGAAAAGGATATAAGGATGGAACCATAACCAAAATTCTTCTTCCTTTCTCCCTTTTCTTTATTTAGTTGTTCCTTTATCTGAGATAGAACAGCTTCATACCAGTTGAAGATTTTTGGATCCATACACTCTAGCGTGTACTTCATATACGATCTATTCGCTACATGTAGTGTAACAGTGCCGGCAAGTTTTGCAGTCATAAAAATTATAGTTCTCAAGGGAAAATATCTAACATTCTGGATGTTAATATTTCAATATTTGCTTGACTCTGACCCTGGATAGCAATATTGCAAAACTTAATCTCTCACTATCTCTCCTCCTACAACAGACCCTGAGAGTGAAATGGGCAAGCCTCTCCTTGACAAACCTGTGAGAAAGTACACGTCCTCGACTATTATAGGAACCACTTGGTTCTTAATATGAAATGCCTCTATAGCTGGATCCCATGCTCGAACTAAGAACTCCAATAGTTTTGTTTGTTGCCTCATCCTAGACAATTTGAAGTACTTAAGTAGTCCACAATCTCTCAGGGCTCTTACTGTACCCGGATCATTTAAGGCAATCATATCCTGTTCTTCATGTTCTCTTTCCCTCCATGTAATCGTCATTGTAATCCGATGGAAACCTGAAATACAACCATAAGATCCATTAGATTCCATTTATTGCAAAAAGCTAGGTCAATTTTGGACATAATGAGAAAATCAAAAACTTGAATTATGCCCAACGCACTCCCTAACAAGAGACAGTGCTTTGCATATGCAAGTACCCTCCATTGTACCTGCTATGCAACACAGGTTTTGAAATTCAGGGGTGCGTTGCCCTCTTTTTGGGCAGAATATACCCTAAGGGCCTTAAAACCCTAAAAAATTGCAGAAATTGGAAATGAAATGAATACTAAAGGAAAGAGGAGGTTCATATCACTAACCTGGATCAAATGGTGATGAAAACCGTCCACAGAAACGTTCACAATCAGCAGTTGAAGTTCGGGGGCAAAATCAAGTTCAAATCTCCAAAATTCAAATGGTAACTATGGAATGGTAAAAATGAATAGTGAAACTACTTTTAATAGTCATTTAATTACTTGCAAATTAAATTTATTGCTATGACTTGTTGGGTGTGGAGCCTGATTATCTTGTTTACTTTGTATCACAGCATTGGACCCCTGTACCTTAAAATGGGAAGCAATGTCACCCGTAATTAATTGCTGCCGCCCCCCCCCCCCCCCCTTGGCAGGGGTTTTCGGGGGCAACGCCCCCGAAGCTAAAAACAGATGTAAAATTGCCTTGTAAAAGTATAGTAATTTCTAGTCAATCTGGGCCATTCATTAGGAAAATGATATGACGATAGAAGTTATGTTTAGCTTAGGGTTTTTTGCCCTAGAAGGCAACCCCTCACTTTTATGAGGGCATTGTATTGTGGCTGTGTATCGTATGTGTATTCTCGAAGCAAGAAACAGAGAGGGAGACTGTGAGAAAGAACAGAGGATATTATAGTTGATCTGCTGTAGGTTTTGTATTTTTCATTTTGCTAGATAATAGAAAGGAAGGACTGGCTGTTCGGGGTGGACGTAGCCCAAACTGGGTGAACCACGTATATCTGTGTCTCTTTGGTTTTATGTGTTTTTTTTGTGCTTGTATTTTCCACATATTTTATGTGTTTCATTTCTCCATAATATATAATTTTCTAACATGACTATAGTTTTATTATGTTTTTTATCATGAAACGGGTATTTTTAATCCATTTGATGTTGTTTTGAACAGGATATACAACTGATGAACAGATTAGCCGTGCATATTTATTTCAAAGAATGACTTGACCACAAAGCATACTTTTTCTCCTTATTTTTCGAGCTTTGTTAAAAACAAAAAAGGATTTGAAGCGCACTTTTATCTCTTTTTCGAGCTTCGATAACAGTGAAAAAGGAACCCCTAGAGTCTTCTTTCAACTCTTTTCAGACTCTAATAATCTGAAAATATTGTCGAGCACTTGTCTTTTTGAGCTCATTAAAGTAAATGAATTGATATCTACTCAATAGAAGTTTAACCCTTTTCCGAACTGAGATAGATTATTTATGAAAAAGGAATATCTTGGTTAAACATGACCAAATAGGTTCTCTTAGATATTATTTTACACTTTTTCAGATCTGAGTGACAAATTTACGAAAAAGTACTTATGGAGTTTTCTTTCCTCTTCTTTTTCAAACTCTCTAAATATAAAAAAGGACTGGGCTATCACTGTCGTTAAGCTTGTTAAAACATAAAATAGCGACAGGCTTGTCAATCATGGCAAGAATCGAGTTTCATTCATCGCTAGACTCATTAAATTATTAAATAGTGATACATTATTCGCCCGAAGGGTTGAATTATAGATCAAGAAAATGTTATCCTCCTCAAGCTTGTTAAAAAATAAAGAGTTACTGGTCAACAAATGACCGGGGAAATTTTGGAAAAGTGAGCAAAAATTCTTTATGGTAGCAAGTCGCTCTTGAACATGGCACTTCCTTCATTCCATGTCCATGAATATTTGGGTTGGGTAATCATCTTGACGGTTCATTCATATCTATGGTTCATCATACCGTCACTTCGGTTTTGGGTCAATGCTTCTAACTCATCACAGTTTCGTTTATATGTTCAAGAAAATTCATCCAGTGAATAAAATCATCCTTCCGCAATACTCGTAAACCTTTATTCTCATGACCGTCATCCCTGAAAATTTATATATCAATTCATACCCTTGTCTCTGAAATCATTAACTCTTGTTTCGCAATAAGGTGACTTCCTATCGACGAAAAATCAATATCCAGTAATTTCAGTTAGAAACATCAGATTCCAGTACCATGAGGCTTGTTACAGCATCGACAAGATCCTCACTTCCGAACCTTTGACCGAAATATTTTTTTTGGCGTTCGACATCAAATCGTCTATTCACGCATTACGAAATGTACTGCAGTACCTTGAGGGCCATTTTCATTAATGGTGGTTCTCTCGCGTTTGTTAACAGCTCACGTCATTGGCTAGTAATCAAATGATGTCTTTCCATGTTCGACAACAAATCATATATTCGCATGGCTATATTTGTACCTGAATGATCAAGTGAACGAGATAAGAAGACCTCGGATCTAGTTTCAGCCATCCAGGCTGCAATTTCAGGATTTTTGTACACATCATCTATACAGTGAGCCTACATATAGATCGTCATCTGAACATGGGCCTATATCTGTAGGCATGTTTGCATTCAGCAACATTTCAATGTCGACGACTTTCTGAATTATGTACATGTTATTAGATTGCTTATGTGTTGAACATGGGAATGCCTACCCTAATCAATTATGATCAAGAGGATATATCATGATGTAATGTATTGTAAGATTGATGCAGGTCGCCACTCCGCTTCATATCCAACTCATCACAGTGTAAAGCATATCAATCAAAATATTGTTGTTATTATTCCGACTTCATGCTTTAGGGGGAAATTGTTATAGGTCAATTTGCTCATCATCTCCAGGACCAATGTATAGGGTCTATCATCCCCTAATATTTCAATTTCTATATTCCCTAAGACAAAGAACAAGGCAATATCAATCAAGGACTTTCATCTCCAAAGGTTTTGAAGGTTTGAAGTTTATAATATATCATAGGAGAGCTCATCACGCTACCTCTAAAGGGACTAAGTGTGTTGCATATGAAGGTAGCCCCATGCAAGTCTGCTCTGCAAAACACTTCCCGACATCTATGGGTGCCTTGGTCACATTGGGAGTGAAATTATCATTGTTCCAAAATCTCCACTTGGCCAGTGCCTTCTAGAAGAGTTCACATGTGTCAAACTTCGAATCCGTGTGTCCATTTGAAATATACAATATTGGGAACATGTCTTGCATATTATTGGAAATTCATTGATTGTAAAACTACCTCAGCTACTCTATATATTGAGCACAGATCTTAGTGTTTGAGAAGGAAGAATTTGGGTAGAGAAATACTGGTGGATTTTACATTGAGGAGATTGATTTGAGTGACAGTTTTCTGGAGATATCTGCATAGTGATGAGGTTGGGATGCTACTGGAGATGGTGACACAAAATCAGTCATTTGGTTGTAACCTCCCCTTCTATCATTAATAAAGAATACAACCTGATTTTCCCTATATGCATCTATATTGGCTTTGATTTCCATATTGCAAGATCTTAGTTGATGTATATGGTTTATGCTTTACTGATTTAGAAAACTAACTTGAATAGACATATGTATTATTGCTATCTTCTTTTGTTTAGTGTTCATTCTTGCAAGAAATATTTTGCACAGCCGGCTGGAATTTGAAGCTACAACGGAAGCGACAGAAGGAATCATTTATAAGTGCTTGGATTCCAAGTAAGCATCTAATCCATTCTATGTGTCTATTCTTAGTTAGGAAAAGTAGTCGTATAGTCTTTAACCTATTGTTCTAGATTAGTACCTATCTAGGGAAGCGTATTTTATCCGTAATTCGCAATTATGTCCAAAACCATGAGTCGATGGATCTTCTCCAGGGTTTCCACTAAACTTAGGAATATCTAAGGGTAATTTGTGAGGTATCATCGGCGACCAAGGAGCATAATTAATTGGATCATTAGTTAGCTGATTTAAATCTAGTAACTCTAAAGTTGCAACAAAAGGAAACTGTCGATTAAGGTCAGGTTAAGCATAGATAGGGTAAGATGGAATTGCTTGAGCAACGGGCCTTTGAGAACCAGCTTAAGGAATCTACTGTTGGTAACCTAGATAGGGGTTGTTTTGAAAAGCAAACGCTTGAGGATTCTGTTGACCAAAACCTGGATATGATACTTGTTGAAATGAAGGTTGAGGCATTTGCTCCTATGGCTTCTAAGGGTTCTGTCCACCAATGTTATAACCCAAATTAAAATGATTTGGATTCAGTTGATAGGTATAACCAGTTTGCAGTTGTGACATCAAACAAGTGGTAATGATGTGGGTGTAACAGGTTGAACTAGTTGGTACGAGTGTACAGTCGTTTGTGGTTGGATCGGTAGAGTGGGCTGCCATTGACAAACATTCATTTTGACATTTGATTGACCAAAAGTGACGGAGTACTGTCATATTGGCTGACCAAAGGTTTTCCCCCAGCATGAGGAGGATAATAAGACGGAAAATATTGCTCTCCAAATGTTGGGAGTCCAGTTGATATGGTACTTGAAGGAATAGACCCAGAAGGACCAACTTGATATTGCCCTGAAGATGTGTATAATCAATCAAGTCGTTCAGTACTTACAATAGGATTACCAGTTAAAATACCGAATGATGAAATTGGTAAAGTCCATGGATTTGAAGATGCACCAAAGAAAATTCCAGATAATTATTTGTAACCTGATGGGACCAAAGGGCCACCATGAAAATATGACTCTGGTGAAGTTGTAAACATCGACGGGGTAGCTAGGGTGAGAGCTAACGTAATTGGAACAGATGGCCCAATCGAAGTTGTTGTTTCAGTCATGGTTACTTGACCAAATGTATATCGTTTTGAATCAACGAGAGTTTGAAAAGGAACAGGATCAACAAAACCAGATGGTGTTGATTGAGAAAAAGACTCGTACAGGTAAAGGTCCTCCCCAAAATGGGTTGGAATTAAAGGTGTATCGTCTTGTGGGATTTTTTCAATCGCAATTAAACTAGGGGGAAGTATTTCACCGTCGGGCTCAAATTATATTTTAGGTGGTTGACTATGTGATATGGGAGATTCAATAGCTACAGAAATTTGTGGGATGACCAAGGTAGGAAAAACTTATGGTTGTACGACTTTAGGATTCAGATGTTCTGGCAAAGAAGAGACAGGATCTGGATCAATTTATGGTTGAAAAACGTCGGGTCTAGGAGGTATGGCTCACTGATTGGATGGATCGTGACCACAGGTAGCTATGAAGACTCTATTTTGACAACAGTCGATGAACTGGGATGTGTAGAAACAACTTGAGCTAACTCTGGTTTATGGGAAAATGATGTTTCACCAGAGGTACGAATTGTACTTGATTCGGCAAATCATGATCGCCTTCGCCTACCAGAAGTAACTTTTGGTGGTAAAGGTGGTTTTAACGCTAGTGTACGCGAACGACAGGAGAAAGGATTTTGTTCTTCCACGATTACTGATTCCGAAACAATGATAATTTTTCTCCCAATGTGACCAATGCACCCATAGATGTCGGGAAGTGATTTGCAAAGCATCCTTGCATGGGGCTACCTGCATATGCAACACACTTATACCCTTTAGAGGCAGCGTTGGTGAGCTCTCATATGATATATTATAAACTTAAAACCTTGGAAACCTTTGCAGATGAAATTCCTTGATTGATCTATCTTGTTCTTTGTCTTAGGCATATAGCAATTGAAATGTTAGGGGATGATAGACCCTATATATTGGTTCTGGAGATTATGCCCAGTTAACCAGGTCATTGGGAATGATGCCCAAATTGACCTATAAAAATAACAGAATGACAACTATAATGACATGACACCATACCGCTTATTGGAGCTTTATAACTTAGCTCATGGTCATATTTACATCCTTATACATATGTACATACATCCAACCATCACATCAAAACATGTGCCCAAACATTGCTAAAACATATTATAAACAAAACCAACATCACACCAAAATCTCTTTGCCTCGACCAACAAACAAGGAACGATACATGGCCCACATATGATTTTCCATCTCCGATGTAGCTTCATCGGGCCCAAAGTGTTGGAAAGTGTAACTAGGTTAGTCTTCATAATGACTAGTAATTATAATTTATGTAATTAACAAGAAAAATATAATAAAATATATTTTTGTAAATCTTGCTTCATGGGTTTCATGAGCAAGGAATTTTTATTATAGGTCAAAGACTTCTTATTGATGTCTTTTAAGGTCTATCATCTTGTCATAAATGTATAATTTATATTCATGTATATGAAGTGGTGTTACGCTTGTAAAGTCAATTCATTGATGTGAGTAGTATGCTTCAATACTTTGTCAAATGGCTCATTGTAGATGGATCAAGCATGATGAAATACCCCTAATAAAATAAATCTAACAATGTTGGAGATGCTCCTTTCAAGTTGGATCTCAATCAGATGTAAAAGTCAACTTATAAAATAGTCACAACTATTCATGGACATGTCAACTAATTACATGTGCCCAACCACTATATATACCCAGGTAGACTACGAAAAAAAAAACACAGAACAATTCAAATCAGTCTGATTTTTTCGGACATGCCTGAGGCTATATTACAATAACATGGTCTGCAGTTTCGTGCAGAATAAACAAATAAGGAAAGGAGTTACAATTTTAGTGTAAAACAACGAAGGAAAGGAAGTATTATGTTACTATCTTGGGTCTAATAAACTTAGGGTATCTCTATTAGGACTATAGTGGCACTTTGCAATTCAGAACTACAATAAGAAGCTAAGGGTTGACATAGTTAGGTACGAGATTCTGATATGATACGAAGAAGGATGTAGTGAAAAAAAAGGAGTCGTGACATTGGATTTTTGGTCTAAATCAAGGATTACAAGTAGGATCGAAGAAAGGACTAGATTCTAGATAGACGAAGGGCTAGAATAATTGGAATACCTCTGAAGTATATGCTACAACAAGTCTTTATATGAGGTACAAGATAGTTTATCTAGGAAATAATATTTCCTAGGGTTAAGGAGTGAAGAAAGAAGAAGGAGTATAGTTAGAGACCGAGTTCTCTAGTCCTGGTGCAGAAAGATGCATGAAAGGAAATTAGCATAAGGAGCCAAGAAAAGAGCAATGAAAAGCTCTTGGAGGCATACAAGGGTCAAGGGTCCGTGTCATGGTCATGGTACCTGTCAAATGAAAGTATATAAGAATAATTTCTAACGGGTTTTCCTCTCCAAGAGAGAGAGGTTTTGGGCCTGGCTCGAATAACCTAAATTTTTGTCTCTTGTGTTTTGATAATTGACTTGATGAAAGCCATAATAATCTAATAAAGAGAATACCTAAGTAAGAGAGGTAATTTCACAAGTAATTATCAAGTAGATAATTTAATTAAACTATGCCCCTCCAAATTCTCAACACAAAGTGCTTCCATTGCACTTTAACTTTCTCTATTTCTCGGTTCTGGTGCATGAGAACCTTTTCTGCAATATACACTGAGGCTCTGGTTGTAATTCTTTGTCGGGTTCCACCTGCAATACAAGCTAGTCAATCACATGATCAACATATTTAACATACTTCTTAATCAAATATATATGAAAAACATCGCGTACTTTCATTGTGGAAGGCAATGCAAGTCGATAGGCCACTAGTATGATCCTCTCAATGATCCTGAAGGGTCCACAAAACCATGGTGGAAACTTGGCACATGATCCAATCCGCAATGAGCTCTTCTTGTGCTTGATGTGCAAGTATACTTGATCCCCAATCTAAAAAGCCTTGCATAACCTATTCTTGTATGCATGACTCTTATACCTTTCTTGCACTACTTTCAAATTCTTCTTAATCACCTTCATTTCTTGTTCCATTTCTGCCAACACCTATGGTCCGATCAGTACCTTGTTGACTGGATCACTCCAACTAAAAGTAGTGTTGCAACTCCACCCATACATAGCCTCAAATGGACTCATCTTCAATGACTCCAGATACCTGTTGTTGTAGGTGAATTCTACCAGTGGAAGATATTCTTCCCACTTGCGTTGATGATGCATC
This sequence comes from Pinus albicaulis, assembly GCA_034641835.2. Lineage (NCBI taxonomy): Eukaryota > Viridiplantae > Streptophyta > Pinopsida > Pinales > Pinaceae > Pinus > Pinus albicaulis. The sequence continues at coordinate 1,008,613,573 of CM076580.1, read as the reverse complement.
ACATACATACTCAACATATCCTCTAGTATCTTTTTGACCCTCTCAGTCTGTCCATATGTATGTGGATGATAAGTTGTGTTGAAGGCCAACTCAATGCCCAAACCTGCAAATAACTCCTTCTAAAAATTGGAAGTGAAATTTTCATCTTTGTCTGACAAAATCTTCTTTGGGACACCATGCAATATGACTATGTCTCTGATAAACACCTATGCTACATCGCTAGCTGAGTATGTAGTCTTTACTGGAATGAAGTGTGCAACCTTTATCAACCTATCCATGACAACCATAATGGAATCATTTTTTCTAGCTATCTTAGGAAAACATGTGATGAATTCCATGGAAATGACCTCTCATTTCCACTAAGGGATTGCATTTGTCTCTATTAGTCCAAACATATAGCTACAAACTCTGCCACATCCCTCTTCAAATTTGTCCAATAGTATAACCTCTTTACTACAGTCAATGTTTTCTGGTAGCGTGGGTGACCCGAGTATGGTTTCACATGAAACTCTCTCAAGATCACTTTCTTGAGCTCATTTTTTTTCCGGTACATATATCTTGCCTCTAAATATAACCAATCCATCTGTCGTGAGATGATAGTCCAAATCCTTTACATGTGTACATGTACCTATACCACATGTACTTGTACTTGTGCAACACTTGTACCTGTACTTGTACCAACACATGTGCATCTACCAAAACATGTACATGTACCTATACCAACACTTGTACCTGTACTCTACTGCAACCTGTACACAATATCCATATACCTATGATCCTGTTGACATTCCTGCAAGATCCTATCTTGTAATTATGTCCCATAGAAGCTCATAACTGCTATGTGATTTACTTATACCCTCCTGCTAAGATAATCTGCAGCCCAGTTCTTCTTTCCCTTGATGTACCTGATCTCAAAGTCAAACTCATTGATCGTGCCCAACCATCTAGCATGTCGGGCATTCAAGTTCAGTTGGTCAAATAAGTACCTCAACCGAATGTGGTCACTCATCAATACAAACCACCTGCCAAGAATATAGTGCCTCGACATCTTCAATTCATGTATGATCGTTGCTCGCTCAAGATCGTGAGTCAAGTAGTTCTTCTCGTGCTCATTTAGTTTCCGAGACTCATAGCATACCACCTGTCCATCCTGAATAAGGACTCTGTGAAGTAATCTCTTGTAAGAATATGTACACACTACAAACTCCTTATCCGGATATGGAACCTTTAACACTAGAACATGCTTAAACAATTGCTTGAGCTGCTCAAAACTAGCCTCACACTCCTATGTCCGATCAAACTTCTTACATTTCCTCTACAATGATGTAATAGGATAAGAAATCTATGAGAAGTTCCTGATGATCCTCCTGTAGTATCCTGCCAATCCCATGAATGATCTCACCTCATCTACATTCTTAGGAGCTACCCATTACATGATGGCCCTTATCTTCTCTGGATCTACTACAATTCCTTCCTTGGAGACAAAATGCCTCAATTAGTGTACTTCAGTCAGGAAGAAACTGCATTTGATGAGCTTAGCATACAATTTATGCTCTCTCGACAACCTCAACACTACTGCCAAATACTCGACATGCTCTTCCTCGTTTTCAGAATACACCAATATGTCATCAATAAACACAATCACAAACTTGTCAAAATAAGGATGCAACACATTTTTCATTAAACACATAAATGTATTTGGGGCATTATTCAAACCGAATGGAACTACAACAAACTCATAATGCCCATACCTGGTCTTGAATGTGGTCTTGTATATGTCCTGCTCTTGGATGCATACATGATGATAACTTGATCTCAATTCAATCTTAGAGAACACTGCTGCTCCCTTCAGTTGATCAAACAAATCATCAATCCTCGGTAATATGGTCACTTTTTTTAGCTACATGTAGTTAATTCATAGTCTAAGAGTGACATCCTTCTTCTTCATGAACAATATTGGTGCACCCCATGGCGATACACTTGGTCTAATGTACCCCTTGTCAAGCATATCTTTCAGCTGCAACTTTAATCTGCCAACTCAGGTGTGCTCATCCTGTAAGGTGATTTTGATGTTGGAGCTGCCCCTAGCATCAACTCAATAGAAAATTCTACTTCCTTGTGAGGTGGAAACTCTAAAATATCTGCTGGAAACACATCCTGAAATTGCTACAAAACTATATACCTGCTCAAGTGGCTTTCTTCTTTCCCTATAAAACCCGTGGTTCCCCATTGTCATCTAAGCATTCAATAGATTTTTCATAGAAAACTACCTTGTTCCTTTGGAAATATAACCAATCCATACCCAATAGCATATTGTAGGAACCCAGTGGCAATATGTTCAAGTGTGTTGTTGTAGGAAAATTGTTTAACTCAACTGCACAAGCTCTTGCCCAATGCTGAAATATTTTCTTCGTACCTGTGGCCAATTGCACTTACAAAGATTATACATCCATTTCCTTATTCAAACCACACTTATCCACCAATTCAGGACTATCATAGCTATAATTAGATCTAGGGTCAATCAAAATAGAAATAACTTGATCACAAAGCTTACCGTCCATCTCAATGATAGAAGCCTGGTGATTTACCAGCTTGTTTTCCATTATTGCATAAATGTGAGGAATGATCTGCCTAATATCCCCAACAGACTGTGCCTCCTGTGCATTGTATATGTTAGGCCTACCTCCCTAATTTTGTGGAAAATCTCTCTTAAGATTCTCCTCACCGCATGTCTAGCACTCCAACCGTCCCATACCATTACCTCCATGTTGTTGTTGTGATCTATGTTGTTCTTGTGGCCTATGTCTATGTCCATCTGCATTAAGCTTCTTTTGTGGTGCCACATTTTCTTTATCTTATGAATTATAAGGCCTTTATCTTTTTGGTTTCCATTTACCTTTACCTTTGTCCTTCCCTTTCCATCCTTGCTGAGACTTATTCTTACACTTTGATTGTTCATAGAAATGCTTCAGCTTCCCAGTGACATCCTCAAGTGTATGAGGCTCATCATACTCAATTTGATCTCTAAATGGTAATGTAAAACCACTGAAAAATCGTTGAACTTTAGCCTTCTCATCCTCAAGATATGGTACATACCTCAATAGCTCCAAGAACTTTGTCGTGTACTCCTCATCTATCATTGATCCCATATTTAGCTCATAAAATTATTTGGCCTTGTTGTCGTAGTACCTCTCTGACAAGTATTTTTTCCTGAAAAGTCTTTTGAACTCATGCCAAATCAAGTTATATGTCCTGATGTGTCTAACCCGCTTCACATCTTCCCACTAGATTTTTTCTTTACCTCAAAGGTTGAAGATAGCAATCATAGCCTTCATGTTATCTTAGTACTCGTGAAACTTAAAGAACTTATTCATCCCAAGTATCCAAGATTTTGCCTCTTCTGGTTTCTTCAAGTCCCCATAGAAAGTAGGCGGCTTGTATTTCTTAAATTCATTTGGCATGTATCCCCTGTCACTCCTCCTTTAAGGATGGTACTAATGATGATCATAATGTTTATCTAAAACATAACTAGGATGGTACCTATACTATTCACCCCTCTTATCTGGAGTTTCCAAAAACCTACCATCTCTCACTATATCAAATCTATCTAACCTGTGTCTACTAGGAGACCTACTACTATATGCCCCATTAGTTTTTTCCTCCTATCCATAGCTGATCTGAAGTGGCCCTTGTTTCTGAAAATTTGACAAGCTCTGAATAATTATTGCATTCACCTTTGCTTGTTTCTTCTGTACTTGTATGAGTCTTTCATTGTCTGCCTTAAAACTCCTTATTTCTTCCTTTAGGCTTCTTAATGTGTCTTCCAAATTAGAAGAGCACCCACCATGCTTCTCACATGACTCATAGGGAGAGTCCTTGTAGTCTACCATCTTTCTATCCATGTTTATCTTTATCCTCCAAGGCATAATATGTCACCTAAACCAAATAACAATAAAACAACGTAGCTTAGTGTAATTTGGGGAGGATACTTCCTACAATATCAACCAATGAGCACAATACATGTATATACAAAAACATAACAACATGTAAACTCATAACACATGGTATACTAGCACATAATCATCATTCTAGTTGGAGTCGAGTCATCAATTCATGACCATACCAAATACACAACATGACCTAATGCATAATCATACCAGTGCAACCTGACCACAGACCATCACAAGCACGGACCATACACCAACATAAGCGGCATGTAACCAACCATGATCGACCAATGCATGTTAATCATATGACATCACTCAAGCAAGCATACATGGACAACACACAAGCATGACCAATATGTGACCTAGCATAAACAAGCAATGCCAATATGTAAGAAAGTGTGCACAGATAGTATATAAGCATAAAAAACACATAATCAATCATACACTCATGACAACATGTTGAAAATAGCATCATTAGTTCTCCCATGGCGACACCACTACCACTGTTATCACCCAAAAATTCTCAAAACATCATTGTGTCAACTCTTTTTTTTGTCATCATTTCAAGTAGGTCTAAAATTAATTTTAAGTATAGGTAAATGGTAGGCCATAGTTTCATAAGTTTTAAAGGTCATATTTCAAGTTCAAATGAAGTCATTTAGGTCCATTCCATGATTAAAAAGTCATATTTTTCATTTAGGGGTCATTCCATTAGGTTTCGGGTTGAAATTCTGCAATTAGCCAAGAATCCACACTTTCATAGCGCCTCTAATTCAAAAATGAGGAAATGCGCTATGAAAGCGTTGCTACTTTCGTAGCGCACTACGAAACTGTTATAGCAACTTTTTCAGTCATGAAGAAAAACTAATTTTTGAAAACTAAAAGAGGTTTCTCTTCCTGAAATCTCCAGCTATAATAACCTATCTCACTTTTCTCACAAGTGTTACCATTTGGGAGATACAAGCCTTTATTTGAAGCCCTATTTTCAAAAAACGGAGTTTTCCTGTTTTACACATGTTTTTTAAAGACAGTTTCTGAACAGCAGGAGAAGTATCTCAAGAAACCAAGAGAGGTTTTTGTTCAAGACAGAATTTACTAAAAAATCCTCCTTCAATTTCTCAAAATACATTATGGATGAGGAGATACAAGCTCTGTCTCAACACCTATTTTTCAAATAAAAACAGTAAGTCAAAATGACCAATTCATAGATGAAAGGTGAAGACAAATTTTGATGAAGATCGTGTTTTTGAGGTCAGGATACTATGTTTTTGAGATATTTACAATCTTCATAATTTTTAAGCATCTCCAAGTGATAAATTTTGAAGGTTGTTTTGAAAAAGTTGCTTGCACAGCAGTTTCGTAGCGCGCTACGAAACTACTGAAGCAGTCTTTTGCACATTTACATATAAATTTTGGGGGAAGTTTGATGAGTTTTTGGTTTAAAATTGCTGGTGGAAGCATGGATATGACATGTGAAGGTTCTATTGAAGAAATCAAGTGAAAATATGATTGAAAAGATAATTTTAACACCAAGCTACAAAATTCACTACGAAAACAGGCTACTTTCGTAGCGCAGGCTTATCTTCTACCTTTTTACATCATTTTGGAAATTTTTTTCTGCACAGCTGGAAGATTGAAATATTTATGGCAATGTTTGGCAAAAATGACACATGTGAACCTGATCTATCAATGATCAAAGTGCTCGAAGATGACAATGAAAGTAAAGGGCTAAAAAACAGGGAACATGTTTCCTAATTTCTAGGACAATTTTATCATCAGCAACAGGGTGACTTTAAGTGAATGGTCAAAATCAAAATTTGAATTCATGGGATAGCAGGTGTCAAAGCATGAATTAGAGAATAGATAAGGTTTTTAGAGGCATATTCAATAAGTTTAGTCCTATTATAATTAGGACTTTTCAAAATTAGTTTAGCTATCATTTTGCAATTAATAACATGTTTTATGGTTAGAATAGGTGTCAAAGTATGGGAATTCGAATTCTCTAATGGAGGATGAAAGAATCCTATATTGTAAAGGTTCTATATATTGGCAAAATTTGATGCTTTATGTAATTGACTATGATCAGTAATGCAGAAAGGTTTTCTTCTTGACAGACCTGAGATTCTCATGGGGTTTTAATGCTTTATTGATCTACCTATTATGTTTAAATACTTGTCGTAGATCTCATTGCTATTACTCATAATTCATAACCCTATGCTCTTAATTCCTTTAGTAATGAGGTGACTATGTTTTCCTATGTTTTATGAGTGAATTTCCTTTGAACCACTAGCAGTATATTTCATTACTATTACTCAGAATTAATAACTCTATGCTCTGAATTCATTTAGTAATGAAATGATTGTGTTGACCTATGTTCTTGAGTGAATTATCTTAGTTTAAGACCCCTATTTGCCTCAACTTCCATGTCAAGAAACCCTGCCACTGAACCTACTGATTTGTTGACTTTATAATCCAAATGGTAGTATTAGCCTTCATCTTTTCAACCTGCAAATATACAAAATCAATACTTAATTCATAGAGTTAGCCATCTATCTATATCTTTATTCCATATCATTAACCCTTGATAGATCCCTCTCAGGCTGAGGAGGCTAAGACTCAATCAAAATATTGGTTTGAAATATTTACACTGAATTTTTCTGATCAGCAACCAATCAGGTACGATTTTGGTGATAACATTTTGGTGAGGCTGCCGGGAGCCTGAAGATTACTCATTCTCGAAATCAAGAATCTGAACTTCTGAAGGTAGCAGGAGCTCAGGAAGCTATTCGAGGTTGCATCTACCTTGGCGACTCCACACATCAAATAATCAAATTGGAAGGTGACTCCACTGCTTGAAGATCAGTAGCTAGATGAAGTTTCAAGATGAGTTCCATTGTAAGAATGAATGCCAGGTATGCCCCTATGAATCAGTCTCATATCCCTGGTTTTCCAAATCCTATGCCAAAGGTTGAATGGTTAGATGATCTTCCAATATTTAAATATGAAAAGAAATACAATGATGCTCTTCATTTGGTTAGGTTCCATATGCATGTACACAGTCTTAAGGTTCAATTCCCTGAAGATTGTCTCATGAAGATGTTTATGGCCACTTTAGAAGGAAAAGCATGGTCTTGGTATGAAAGCTTGCCAAATGGTTCATTATATTCTCTTGCTGATTTCCATGATGTATTTTATGAGATGTATAAAGAGTTTCATACCTCTTTATTGATGGTCAAAGACTGTTGTAAACACTCTGAGAGTTTTATTGAATATTTGGAGAATTGTTATGAAGATGATGAGTTCATGGATGAGGAAATTTTAGAAGCCCTTCATGACAATACCTTTCATCAACAAGAAGAACACCAAGAAGAAAGGATAATATCTCCCTTATATGAAAATGAAACCCAGTAGGAGTTTACTTATGAAAATCATGTCACATCCTCTGAGTTTGAGGAAAATTTGCAGCAGGTTTGTCAATCCTTTGATCATCAAGAGTATGAGAATCATTTCAATTAGCAAGAGAAAATATTAGAAAGTGCTTGCTACAAACCTCAGGTACAAGAAAAAGTTCATTCTTCATGTCATTTCTTGCATCAGCCTATATCAAATGATGATTACATTAATGAAGAAGTGGGTGAAAGTTTTTCTTTATCCTTGTCTTCTAATCTGAAATCATTTGAGTGCAAGTAACAAGATAAGATTCAGTTTGTGGATGAAGTTGCAGAGAACATTGAAAAGGACATTCAAGTTTCAAAAGATAAAATTCAATCTCATAGTATTCATGATCAAGATCAGTCTTTTCAAATGATTTTAATGCCAAAACACAAAGAGGGCGTGTTACTACCTTTCTTCTTAGAGATTGAGGAAGAATATATTGTTTTTGTTTCGAAAAGCAGTTTGAAAGCACACAATTGAAGTCTTATGTGATTGATCAAAGCATGGATGAGTTGTCCAAAGTCGCAGAATTTCATGAGAAGCATCAAACAAATCATATCTTCTTTGATCCTATAACTGGCTACATGGAAGGGTTCTACAGTCCAGATTTCCAGTTATATTTACATTATGAAAATCAGTTACATCTCATGTTTCCTTGGTCATTTCAGCATCAGGTTTACTTTTGGTTCAAGCACAGTCAAAAGATTCAAGTGTCAAATTAGATCAATGACTGGCTTCATTGGAAGTTTCATGTTCCTTGAGTTAAAGTGGAAAATTGCAGCTGGTAGGGTAGGTAGGTGATGCCTGGGCTACCTGCTTAACTCACAATCTCCTCAATCTTCTTTATTTTGTGTACATAAACTGCACTCTCAGTTTTTACCCAAATAATTTTTGTCTGACATTCTCAATAATCCATTCAGAAGCCCTTACTTTTAATCTTCAAAGAATATTACTCTCACTGTTGTTGTTAGAGTTTAAACCCAACACCACAATCTTCACATGCGGAAGCTTTTCATATTTAGACCTGTGGGTAAAATCATACAATACAACCCCACTCTACAACTTTATTAACGGAAGTCGCTTCATTACTTAATTGCCATATAAATTATCCATTTGACATTTCATACTCCGCTTTGTAGCCTATCAACCCATTTTATTTCAAAGGTTTGACTTTACTTAAAACCTCGTGCCAATATACATATTCAACGCTCAACCTCTATTACTAAGCTACTATAAAATCCTTTGCTTTTGGATTAAAACCAGCACTAATATATATTAGATAACCTTTTGGGCCCCACAACCTCATACCTCATAAAATATCGATAACAATTCTATTATAATACCATTATAATAGAATTGTCATGTTTCTAAAAGGTTTACCATTTCCGTTAGCGAATAATTGCCCATATGTCGAGGTCCCTTGAGTCATGCATGTATGAACTTACCAATGCATATCAATAAACATTATGTAAGGTTCTCATGACATTAAAAGCCGGTGCCCATATAAAATATCATTTGGCCCCACCAATTAACATACCTCTTCAATCGACGGCCCCAAGCTTGTCACGCTCCAACCACTAATCGAACGAATATGAATGAATATCGTGTTTTTTTTAATCTCCAGGCTTTAACGCTCAAAAAAAACGCGATGAAAGTGGTTTTACATTACCACTTTTCACCACGTGTCACTTAGGGACATATATTGCATTTTTTTCTTAAATAGCACTTACTGCCCTTTTAATTGCGTGATACTGTCGGGTTTGGACTCAACCCACCTTTATTGTTCAAACACCTTCGTGGTTCCATCCCTCCGGCTTGAGGTTCCGCTCCATTCATTTTAATATGGTTCCTCTGCATTGTAACTTAATACGCCTTCACTCCTTGTTTACATGGAGCTTATCTACCAGACATTGCTCCCTTAGGCATGAACAGAGTTAAACAATCCCGTGTACAATAAAGCTCGTCTTCGCCTCAAACCTACAGTCTTCAACCTTATATTGCTTCTCACAAGGAATAAACACATGGATGTTAACTCTTAATACAAAGGTTTAACACGCACTGGTCTTTATATGATTTCTCATTGAACTTCAAGTTCATTCGCACAAAAATTAAACCAATAATAGAGGCAGCTTGTGAAATCGATCACTGTGTGATCGATTCACAAAATTTTACAGTCACCACTTCTATCTTTAATACAGAACTTCCGCATACGCTTCTTATACACTCTCTCTCAGAGACTTAAGGCATTCCTCATGCATACCATTCATATATTACATCCTTACCACAGGATTTAACTATACATAAATTAATCAATGCACATATAATACCAAAACAGGTTCCTTCATACAAATGAATTTACTTACAATCTTCTGGTCCTCAACTAGATCTTCAAATTAAATGGCCTTCTATTCTCCTACTCTTCCCAGCTCTACAACCCTATGCAGGTCTATGCAGGTGTCTCCAAGTCTCTCTACTAATGCCTTTGAGGCTTATTCTTATACAGGATGGTAGTGAACCGATCCAATTCCTGCGATGACTCAACAACTCTTGGAATTCTCAAATTAGCATGAATTTAGCCCAAATCCTAGATAAACTGAAATTGGATATCTCTTCATATTCCCAGCTACTCGACTTCCCCTCATGTTCTCCAATGATATGGGAACATTTACAATTTCTCACTAAATTTATTTCAAAACCACTCAAATATTAACAATTACATAAGAAAGAAAAACATGAGACCCCCTTATGTCTATCTATATACAAAATATTGTCTTGAGCCTAATGCCCCTGCATCAGACTCCCCAAGTTAAAATTATTCATGATCCCCTGATCATGTGCTTTCATCCTTGTCTTCCTGGATCCCACACTTTTTTCTATAGTTGATCATCTGCTGCAACATTCTTATTTTGCACTCCTCCAGGCTTCTATATCTTATTCAGTCTTGCTCCACTAGATGCACCTTTACATTCTCTTTCGGTCTTTTTTTTTTATGTTGCTGCTCCTTTGTTTTCTTGCTGCTATCTTTCTCTCAGACACTTTCACCATTAGCCTTCTTATCAATTCAATTTCTCTGTCTAATATGTCTTTTGACTGCTGGATACTGCTCCATCTTGATTGTTGAAATTCTACCTTTGCTTCTGCTTGTTGAGTTCTTATTTGTTGAACTCTAACTGTCTCTTTTTGAGCCCTTGCTTTCTCAGTCCTTACTGCTGCTCTTATTCCGGCTCTTGCCCTTAATTTTTGAGCCTTGGCTCTAGCTTTAACTTGTTGAACTTTCATTCTTACTGCCATCCAATCATCCATACCCTCTTGTTTTCTGCAACAGTAAAATTCTTCCAGATTGTCACCCATGACAATTTCTCCATCCCCTGACTTCAACAACTCTTCAGACTGGTATTTAAATTTCCAGTCACTATCATCATATCTTTTCTTCTCTTGGACTAAACACCCTTTCATCCTTCCATCAGTACCTACAATCATAAAACAAACATCAAAGTCACAAGATCGTTATGTCTCTTCATCCTCTGGCAACACTTCAATTTGTTGCTCCAACATTTCATCAATATATTGCAAACTTGTTTCGGCATGTTCTTCCTCTTCTTCCTTGGAAATCTTCAGTAATTGTCTTCCATCTTCTTGATTGATTCTGGAAATCAATTCAAGTTCTTTAAGTACTGTGTCCTCATCTTCTTTCAAAATAAAATTCTGATTTTCCACTGTTGTAGCAGTCCCAAAAGTTTTCCCTACAAGTTTCTCTTGGCCCATCAGACAAGCCAATTATTCCTTGTCACCAACAGTAACAAGTTTCTGCATATGAGACATGATAGCCTCACCTTCCTTCAGCAGCCCATATTCATTCAAGACAACTCCAAGTAATGGATTGTCTTCCACAGTCCCTGTCAACACAGCCAACTTGTCAAATTTAAAATTACAATACCCAATGGTCTCCATTGATGGTCCAGTCACCAACTCTTCTTTCTGCAGTTTTAAGTCTTTTCCAAGACTCAGAAAACCTTTCCTATCTTCATTCCTTTGTATATTTACATTCTGCAATCCCCAATTCTGAAATTTAGGTTCTTTCTCTTGCATTGAATCCTGTTGATTCAGTATAATCTCCAGCAACTCAAACTCCTCATTCCATGGATAAAAATCTTCCACAGAATTCCCCTCCTTCTTTAATTGACTGCCCAATGGTGTCAACTTTTCTCCAGCATCAACAAAATCTGCATTCAAAAAACATTTGTTAAAACAAAATTCGTAAGGCCCCAGTGCCTCTCTCTCCTCTGCCAGCATTTCAGTATGTTGTCTTGTAATTATCTCCTTCTCTATCAGCACATCAGTATGCTGATTCCAATCCTTCAAACAATTCTCGAGATTGTCAGTCAGTCTCTCCTCTGCATCATCCTCTTCAAGGATGTCTCCTTGCTCTAGTTCATAAAAATGAACCTTCTCCTTCTCAGTCATCTCTGCCTTTACAATCTGAACACTTTTCCCCTGTGGTTCTATCCTCTGCTCTGGAACACTTAACTCATGCCATAAATCTATCATCTCATCTGAGAAAACATTCATATTGTCTTCACTATCTTCCTTTCTATCACAAGTAAAGTTTCCTTATGTCACTATCTCTTCATCCTCCATTAGAATAGAATTCTGATCTTCCATTCCTGCAATAACTTCAGATATTTTTCCATCACTCTCCATTTGGCCATTCAATAAAAGCAATTTTTCATTATCAGCATTAATAACAAATTGATCACCATCAGACAAAACTATCATATCTTCATTGAAACAATTTCTTTCATAAAACAAGGAATTTATGAATTCCTTCTGCTGCAGTAATTCAATCTGATCATCATCTGAAAGATAATCATCATATGTGACTTGGAAAATTTCAGCTTCACTCCTTACAGTTTCATCATGTGAACTGTCTTCTTCATTACCTGCATTCACACACAACTTGTCAGTTGTAAAACCATAAGACCCCATGGTCCCATTTGATGATTTGATCATCAAATCCTCCTGTTGTTCCAAGTCTTATATATAATTCAAGAATTATTCAATGGTCTTCTCTTCAGTCTCTTCAAGCTGTCCAATTGACTGCTCAAATTCCAGCTTTTGGCCATCATCACAATTTAAATCTCCTCTACTTCCAATATGTTGGAAAGCAAAGCCTTTCCCCAACTGTGTATGGTCATTTTCAAAATATATGGTTGTTCTATTTTCTTCCTTAGTGCCTGTTGGGTTCCTATGTTTTTTCCAGATCAGAAAAACCAAAAGATGAGACAACATCAAACCACTTTGGGATTCCAGGATCTAGCCCTCCTGAATCTAGAGAGGGATCTCTCTATGAATGAGTTTAAAGATGTGATCTTTAAAACCTGAAATGTGGTATTAGGCTAGTTATGAAGAGCATGGGTTTTTTTTGTTTGTTTTTTGGTTGGGCAAAGACATGATGAAGGTGAAGGCAGTTCAAAATAAAGGGTGAAGATGTTTGCAAGTGAAATAATGATTCGGCTGACAAAAAATGCAAAGATAGTTTTAACCCATTGGGCTATGGAGTCATAGGAGGATTTTAATTGGACAGCAAGGTTCAAGAAGGATCTATGGGGCGAGTCACTTATGTCAAAGGATCTCTTAAAGTGATTTATGGAATGAAACAGATAGGAAATGGAGAAACAAACCAATGAAGAATAGTGAACAACCTAATATCAAATAAGTGATTTCAAACTATTTTTCTTCAGCATGTACTTAGGGAAAACATAAAAGTATTTTGAGATCAGGTAAGTGATTTTAAACCAACCTGCATTGAAGTACTTTTAGTTGGAAAACATTTTTAAAAACAGTTGGAATAGCTTAAGATCAGGTGAGTGTTTTCAAACTACCCTGCTTTCAACATATTCTATAATAAAAACACATATAACAGTCATAAAGAGCAATTTAGATCAGGGAAGTGCTTTGAAACCAACCTGCTTTAATATACTCTAAAGGAAAACAGAGAACTACTCATCATAAAGAGCAATCTAGATCAGGCAAGTGCTTTGAAACCAACCTGCTTTAATATACTCTTCAAAGAGAACGTTCGAATGAAGAAAACATAGAAATAAAGCTTTCAGTAAGAGTAGGGTACTATTGAGAGTAAATCCTAGCTCTATGTTTGCTACTCTTTATCAAAGAAAGTGGCCAGAGTGAAAAACATTAAATAAAATAACAATTGACAATAAGTAACACATCACCATTGACACAAATCAGGATCCCATAAATCAGCAGCTTGTATTTGATGTTCAAACCAGTTACAATTAGCAAGCCCGGTGGGTCTCTACAACTTCGAAATTCTCATATCAGCTTATGTATCTTCAAGTCGCAAACAGGGCATCAGTAGCTTTAGAAACTATTACATGCATTCAGATGTCCATAGGCCAAAATTTTCTCACCTTCTACATAAGTATTTATAGACGAAAGAGGAGGTGGGATTTGGTAAAATATCTCCTGGGTAAATTAATATAGATTGATGACTTCTCGGCCTTTGAGGGCCTCAATGACGAAATTTACAGGTGTTTATCTACATTAATTGATTTATACTTAGGATTAAGCTTGGTGGGAGCTTTTGTTGAATTTTGAGGGTCTGTGTCATGTTGAAGTAACTCTGTTTCTGCTCCTCGAGACCTAATGATCGAAAAGATTTGTTTCTGGGCTGTTCTTAATATTTAAAATATTTTTTCCGACAATTAGAGATAAGATCTTTGATTTGTATTAATTGTTCAGTTGTCTTCAGGCAAACACCTCTTGTTTCAGATAATTACTAATCCTTCTTTGATTTTTGTGAGGCTGTAGGTGCCTTAGGAGCTGGAGAGGGTTCGATTAGCCTCTGCTTAAGGCGGTGGAAGCTTTCTCGGATCGACAGATGTCTTCATCTCTTCCTAAAACACCTTTAAGTTACTTGAGATCTGTGTTTTAGGTCTGACCAAGCTTATCTTGTGCCTTCCGTTATTTATGACATCTTTATCTGTGGATTTAGGCTTTGATTTGCTGAATGTGTGCTTTAATCCTTCAAACTGCGCTAGGAAATCTTCAAACACTGATACTCTTTGTTTCTATTATGCATTGTTGTGTCTTGTTGATGTGCAGTCCGCGCAGGGCTCATATGGCATCAATGCCTCATGAAACATTGACGATTCGTGGATTTTGAGCCCAGCAAATGGTTCCCTTTGATGAATTAAAGGAGTGGGAATCGTCATTCCCAGCCTTCGACTTTTCTTTCAATATAATGGAGAACCATTATCACCTACAAAACACGAAACCAATTAAGAAATCCTGCGTTTTGGGTTAAACTTCTTCAGAGGCATGGGAAGAGAGCAGGGTCGTTGTATGGCATCATCCAACGGTTGGGATTCATTTATAAGAGGTCAAACGAGAATGGAGGAAGAGAATAAATCAGATCCGTCGATCGCACAGAGATCGACGGTGGGGATTAGTCAAAAACATAAGGTGGAAAGGCAAAATGCAATGGAATAATTCGGGAAAGATCTGGGACTGTCCGATCTGGACATGTGGATGGTCCAGATCCAATCGGAGGATCGCAATCGGTGGGGGAAAGAGGGAGGGTGTAACGAAAATCACTGATGCAATTGCGCAATCGGGGAGGGCGATGCGATTGTGCGATCGGGGAGGGCGATGCGATTATGCGATCGGGGAGGGCGATGTGATTAGATGACGGAGCAATTGAGCGCTAGCTGTTGATCTAAGGATCAGATCAACGATGGGGAGAAAATCAGAGGGATGACCAATCGGGGGAGACAAACAAATGTATCGAATGAAAAAATGTGATGCGATGTAGCGCGGGTCGTTGGATCGGCCTTAGATCAACGGTCAATATCGTTTCAATTGTGCTCCGACAGAAACCTTTTGAAACATATGAAAAACCCAAATTTTCAATATAAAACTAAGTTTTACTGTTGGGCGGATTAATATATATACATGGAATGGTAATGGCGCCCGATTGTGGGGCCTTTGATTATATGGAATAATAATAGGCCCGGGGCGTATACAATAAAGGGCCAATCACAATCAGAGCTTTCGGGCTTGGGATTTTGAATCTAACCATTTAAAACTTGTGATTAGCACCTCTGGACTCTTAACACTTGGTCCCGGGTGAAAGTTATAGGGAATGAAAAGCGAAGGGGGCGGAGTTTTAATAAAGGGACTCAATCGCATCGGAACTTTGATGCGGTCTTTCAATCTACCCATTGTAAATTTTTCCGATGCAGTTGCGCTTCGGGTCTAGCACCTAGTTCTAGGGTGTGGGCATGTGGAGGGGAAGTGGTTCAGGTTTAGCCCAAGGGGGCTTAAATTTGTAATACAACAAAGGCATTTTTTATGGATTTTCCATGGATTTTTAAAAGGATTTGAGGTTTCAGCAGAGATTAGAAAATATTTTTAAACTCTGCAAAGGAGATTTTATGAAGGGGAGATGAGGAAAATGGAAAACAGAGGAAAATTATGGGAAAAAAGAGAGTAAAAATGAAGGTTAGTTTCTAAGTGAAGGAAGGGGAGAAAAGGGGATTTTGCAGCAGTCTTTCTAATGGAATTTTTAGCAAAATTTCTGAGTTCTGAAGGGAAATAGCAGTGAAGATTTTTAGACAAGAGCATGAGATCTTCCAGAGGCTTCAAGAGATAAAATTTTTGCAATAAAATTGTTCCTTGAAGGCTCCAAAATGTTTTGGCAACCTTTTGATAGAACACATTTTATAGGTGGCCAATAGTGCCAACATCAGTAGTTTGTTCTTCTCCACATGTTCTTCCTGCAAATATACAAAACTTGTCAGATGTAAGGCCATTTGACCTCTTGGTCTCACTTGAAGTTTCAGTCTTCAAGTCCTTCTCCAAATACTCAATCATCCTAAGTAATATCTCTTCTAGCTGAGCATTTATCATTTTCTCTCTCTTCATTTGTAGCCTCTGCCACTTTACCTTCTTCTTGATGAGCCAACCAACTCTCTGGCTTTCCTTTATCATCAGTTCCAATTTGTTGAACTGCTCCCAGATCTCAGCTACCTCTTTCCAATATTCTTCATCAGTGAGTTTCTTCCTCATGCCATTTGCTTTGGCATATTCCCTCACTCTTCTGTTGTGGCCTCTCTTAGAACCTCTGCAATCTCTGTTATGGCTATCAGTATCCATTTCCTCCTCCAGGAGTTCTTCACTCACAAGCTACGATAAGACTCTGTAACAGCAAGCTCTCTTGTTGCAACTTACCTCACCAATATTTTCCTCTGGATCTGGGCTTTTGGCAAGTACTGGTTCTCCTTCTGCTGGAACCTTCTAAGCACTCTCTTCTGCTCTCTCTAAGCTTCACTCTGCAACTTTTCAAGAACACATATGTTCTTCTGTAATCCAACCTCTGTTGGGAATTCTCTAGGTTCTGCCACACTTTTTCTTCACTTTAGAATCCTTTGTTGGACTCTTTCATCACTGCTCTCAAAGTTGTGATCTACCTTTGCTTAGATTATCCTCAATTGTCTGCACTCTACATTCTGCAAACAAAATTCTTCAAGCCAGAGTCAAGCACTACTCATCAACTCCCCTTCTCTTGAGAACACTGCAATTGTCCTCACTATTCAACCTTTAGCTGAATATCAGGTTCACTGCAAGATCCCTGAGTGATCTTGTTGTTCTTCTCACCTGCACTGCATCTCTATAGGCTGCAATCTTCAAAACACCTTCAGTGCACACCTAATAAAATTTGTAATTTCTGTTAAATAGATTTAAAACTTCAAACTTTTCATCACTGCTTCAGTACATATGCATTTCATAAATAAATTTTCAAAGAGCTAATTCAATTCTAGATTTGATACCACTTGATGCCCGGGCTACCTGCTTAACTCACAATCTCCTCAATCTTCTTTATGTTGTGTACATAAACTGCACTCTCAGTTTTTACCCAAATAATTTTTGTCTGACATTCTCAATAATCCATTCAGAAGCCCTTACTTTTAATCTTCAAAGAAGATTACTCTCACTGTTGTTGTTAGAGTTTAAACCCAACACCACAATCTTCACATGCGGAAGCTTTTCATATTTAGAACTATGGGTAAAATCATACAAGACAACCCCACTCTACAACTTTATTAACGGAATTTGCTTCATTACTTTATTGCCATATAAAAAATCCATTTGACATTTCATACTCCGCTTTGTAGCCTATCAACCCATTTTATTTCAGAGGTTCAACTTTACTTAAAACCCCGTGCCAATATATATATTCAACGTTCAACCTCTATTACTAAGCCGCTATAAAATCCTTTGCTTTTGGATTAAAACCAGCACTAATATATATTAAATAACCTTTCAGGCCCCACAACCTCATACTTCATAAAATATCGATAACAATTCCATTATAATATAATTGTCATGTTTCTAAAAGGTTTACCATTTCCGTTAGTGAATAATTGCCCATATGTCGAGGTCCCTTGAGTCATGCATGTATGAACTTACCAATGCATATCAACAAACATTTCGTAAGGTCCTCACAACATTAAAATCCAGCACCCATATAAAATATCAATCGGCCCGACCAATTAACGTACCTCTTCAATCGACGGCCCCAAGCTTGTCGCGCTCCAACCACTGATTGAACGAATATGAATGAATGTCACGTTTTTTTTAATCTTTGGGCTTTAACGCTCAAAAAAAACATGACTAAAGTGGTTTTACATTACCACTTTTCACCATGTGTCACTTAGGGACATATATCGTGTTTTTTTCTTAAATACCACTTACCGCCCTTTTAACTGCGCAATACTACCAGGTTTGGACTCAACTCGCCTTTACTGTTCAAATTCCTTCGTGGTTCCATCCCTCCAGCTTAAGGTTCTGCTCCATTCATTTAATATGGTTCCTCCGTGTTGTAACTTAATACGCCTTCGCTCCTTGTTTAAACGGAGCTTATCTACCAGACATTGCTCCCTTAGGCACGAACAGAGTTAAACAATCCCGTGTACAATAGAGCTCGTCTTCGCCTCGAACCTATAGTCTTCAACCTTATATTGCTTCTCACAAGGAATAAACACATGGATGTTGACTCTTAATACATAGGCTTAACACACACTGGTCTTTATATGATTTCTCATTGAACTCCAAGTTCATTCGCATAGAAATTAAACCAATAATAGAGGCAGCTTATGAAATCGATCACTGTGTGATCAATTCACAGAATTTTACAGTCACCACTTCTATCTTTAATACAGAACTTCCGCATATGCTTCTTATACACTCTCTCTCAGAGACTTAAGGCATTCCTCATGCATACCATTCATATATCACATCCTTACCACAGGATTTAACTATACATAAATTAATCAATGCACATATAATACCAAAACAAGTTCCTTCATACAAATTAATTTACTTACAGTCTTCTGGTCCTCGGCCAGATCTTCAAATTAAATGGCCTTCTATTCTCCTACTCTGCCCAGCTCTACAGCCCTATGCAGGTCTCTCCAGATCTCTCTACTAATGCCTTTGAGGCTTATTCTTATACAGGATGGTAGTGAACCGATCCAGTTCCTAAGATGACTCAACAACTCTTGGAATTCTCAAATTAGCCTAAATTTAGCCCAGCTCCTAGATAAACTGAAACTGGCTATCTCTTCATATTCCCAGCTACTCGACTTCCCCTCTGTTCTCCAATGATATGGGAACATTTACAATTTCTCACTAAATTTATTTAAAAACCACTCAAATATTAACAATTACATAAGAAAGAAAAACATGAGACCCCCCTATGTCTATCTATATACAAAGTATTGTCTTGAGTCTAATGCCCCTGCATCAGTAGGAGTGTGTGAATAAGCTCAAAGGCAAATGAGCATCTTTTAAGTAGGTACAAAGTTGGTTCTTCTGCAATGATCATCAAGCTTGAGCCCGAGGTGAAGGCCATTAGAGCTTAAGGAGAAGCTTGTCAATTTCAAATTTTTTTCTATTTTTTTTCAAGAAAATGGATAGCAGCACTGGAACTACTAGTTCTTAGTGTACCACAGGAGCACACTATCCCGAGTGGAGCCACTGTTATCACCCAAAAATTCTCAAAACATCATTGTGTCAACTCTGGTTTTGGTAATGATTCCAAGTAGGTCTAAAATTAATTTTAATTCTAGGTAAAGGGTAGGTCATAGTTTCATAAGTTTTAAAGGTCATATTTCAAGTTCAAATAAATTCTTTTAGGTCCATTCCATGATTAAAAAGTCATATTTATCATTTAGGGGTCATTCCATTAGGTTTCGGGATGAAATTCTGCAATTAGCCAAGAATCCACACTTTCGTAGCACCTCTAGTTCAAAAATGAGGAAATGTGCTACGAAAGCACTGCTACTTTCATAGCGCGCTACGAAACTTCTGTAGCAGCTTTTTCAGCCATGAAGAAAAACTCTGATTTTTGGTTTTAGTAGTCAACCTCCAAGGGGGTTTCTGGGAAAATGAAAACTAATTTTTGAAAATTGAAAGAGGTTTCTCTTCATAAAATCTCCAAATACAATAACCTATCTCACTTTTCTCACAAGTGTTACCAGTTGGGAGATAAAAGCCTTTCTTTGAAGCCCTATTTTCAGAAAATAAAGCTTTCCTATTTTACACATGTTTTTAAAGACAGTTTATGAACAGTATGAGAAGTATTTCAAAAAACCAAGAGAGTTTTTTGTTCAAGACATAATGGCCTACAAAAACCTCCTTCAATTTCTCAAAATAAATTATGAATTAGGAGATACAAGCTCTGTCTCAACACCTATTTTTCAGATAAAAACAGTAAGGCAAAATGACGAATTCATAAATGAAAGGTGAAGACAAATTTTGATGAAGATCATTTTGTGGAGGTCATGATACTATGTTTTTGAGATATTTACAATCCTCATAAGTTTTAAGCATCCCCAAGTGATAAATTTTGAAGACTTTTTTGAAAAAGTCAGCTTGCACAGCAGTTTCGTAGCGCGCTACGAAACTGCTGAAGCAGTCTTTTGCACATTTACATATAAATTTTGGGGGAAGTTTGATGAATTTTTTGTTTAAAATTGTTGGTGGAATCATGTATGTAATAGGTGAAGGTTATATTGAATAAATCAAGTGAAAATATGATTGAAAATATAAGTTTAACACTGAGCTACAAAATGCGCTACGAAAACAGGCTACTTTCGTAATGCAAGCTAATCTTCTACCTTTTCACATCATTTTGGAAATATTTTTCTGCACAACTGGAAGATTGAAAGATTTATGGAAATGTTTGGCAAACATGACACATGTGAACCTGATCTATCAATGATCAAAGTGCTTGAAGATGACAATGAAAGTAAAGGGCTAAAAAACAGGAAACATGTTTCCTAATTTCTAGGACAGTTTTATCATCAGCAGCAGGGTGACTTTAAGTGAATGGTCAGCATCAAAATTTGAATTCATGGGATATTAGGTGTCAAATCATGAATTATAGAATAGATAAGGTTGTTAGAGGAATATTCAAGAAGTTTTAATCCTATTATAATTAGAACTTTTCAAAAGCAGTTTAGCTGTCATTTTGCAATTAATAACATGTTTTATGGTTAGAATAGGTTTCAGAGCATGGGAATTTGAATTCTCTAGTGGAGGATGAAAGAATCCTATATTTTAAAGGTTCTATATAGAGTAGGAGGTCGAATTATACAGGGGTTGGAGACTTTTTGGCAAAATCTACTGCTTTATGTAATTGATTGTGATCAATAATACAAAAAGGTTTTCTTCTTGATAGACTTGAGATTCTCATGGAGTTTTAATGTTTTATTGATATACCTATTATTTTTAACTACTTACAGTAGATCCCATTGCTATTACTCAAAATTCATAACCCTATGCTCTGACTTCCTTTAGTAATGAGGTGACTGTGTTTTTTTGTGTTTTATGAGTGAATTGCCTTTGAACCACTAGCAGTAGATTTCATTACTATTACTCAGAATTCATAACTCTATGCTCTGACTTCCTTTAGTAATGAAATGATTGTGTTGACCTATGTTCTTGAGTGAATTGTCTTTTTTTAAGACCCCTATTTTCCTCAACTTCCATGTCAAGAAACCTTGTCACTGAACCTACTGATTTGTTGACTCCATAAGCCCAATGGTAGTATTAGCCTTCATCTTTTCAACCTGCAAATATACAAAATCAATACTTAATTCATAGAGTTAGCCATCTATCTATATCTTTATTCCATATCATTAACCCTTGAGAGAGCTCTCTCAGGCTAAGGAGGCTAAGCCTCGGTCAAAATATTGGTTTGAAATAGTTACACTGAAGTTGTCTGATCAGCAGCCAATCAAGTACGATTTTGGTGATAACAACCACCATGGCCAACACAACACAAATGCAACAAACACATACACCATAGGTATAAGAAACACATAAGAAAACAACAAAATCATGACCAAAACACTGCTCATCCAGTCCAAGGGTTGAACCGTGATTTGATACCACTCTGTAACACCCCCTTCCCATATCTACCCAAGTAACCAGCCAACCAGGGTAAACATACGACAAGAGGCTACTAATATGATATTCAATGTTCTAAATGACCTTAAGGAAGTGGAATCGACAGAAATAAGACAAACACACCTTACACAACATCAAAAACATCCTCATGAGGTAACCCAACCTTCCAGACCCCTGATCCCTGAGGGAGACTGACTTTTTGACCAATTTTAGCCTTATCCGCGGGCATGCCAAGGCAAGGTAGTGGCTAAAAGCCTATAGTTGCAGGCAGACAAAGGAAAGGTAGCAGCTAGAGCCCGGTTTGGTTAGTTTTGTGCCTGCAACTCTGGGATTTGTGCCACCTTTTTAGCCCAGAGCTCAGGTCACTACCGAGAACTTCATGAAACTGTAGGGGATGATGAATAACATTAAATAAAAGGTATGGATGCAATCACATCATCAAGAACTCATCTGGACCTCTCCTAGCCATGATAGGCATTTCGTCAAACATGTCACAAACATTGCATCTACATGTGTAAAGAATAGATTTAAACATAGGGGTCTCATAATTATCTGATAATAGATAAGAAGCATTGCTCCCTTACATCGTAAGTTTCAATACGATCTATTTGACCATAGATACATTGTGCATTCATTTACAAGTAAAAACATGGATAGATCCATACATCATCATTGATAAAATACATGCTTATAACCAACATAATAACAATAGAAATACCATGGATACAACAAAAATAGAATCCACATAATAACCAATGCAATTATACATCAAATACCAAAGGAATGAGCTTCTCATTAAATGAGCGTAAAAACCAACCAGAGAGGAGACTTCCACGTTCCACCCGGCCATAGATTGGTTGAGCCAAATCTCTCTTCATCCAATCACCCCCGTGCCATATTCCAAGCATGAATGTGGGACTCAAACCGAAATGATCAACCAGGGCATCGTGAGGCTAAACCACCTCATCCTCATCAATCATAAAACAGGCTTTACTGTGATCTACACCCAATCACTAGGCCAACACAAGCATGGATATCATCAGATTATCTTTGCCAACATCGTGAGGAATTTTCCTATCTCCTAGTCTCTCAGGCTTTACATCAACCCACAATCTAAATCATGGATCACCAGATCCTAAACCGAGACATACTCTCCAGTCTTCACCGCAATCCAAAACCCAAGATTCCTAAGCTTGAAATGGAGAGAAAATCACCACCTCTCAGGCTTTACCACAATCCAAACCCAGATTACTAGGCCCTAAACAAAGGCAACAAACGAACCAGTTTTATAGTCATTCAAAGATCCACCTCACTCAGCTTTGAATCCATCTGGTAATCCATATAAACAAAAACATGAGAACTCCACAACACCATGGCTATCCAGAAATGGCACGGCTAGGTTGAATACACTGTCACACCTAAAAAAACCCATGCCAAGACAATAAATAACCACATGCAATACCATGCATTCCAAATCTAGTAAGGAGATCATACATGAAAATCAATACCTGCAAAGAATCCTACTGTAAATGCTTGATTCCTTCTCCTCCTTGCTTTCTTCCTCCTTCTTACTACTTTCTTGTCTTTCTTTCTCCAATGCCAAAGTGTTTAAAAAAATCTAAGTGTCCAAGAGTGTATGTGTGAGAGAGAGAGAGAGAGAATAATGAGAGAGGTCCAAAAATGCACTGAAAAAAGTTACCAACTGATCCTCAAAAACATTTTTATAGAGGAGGCCTCTATTTTCTTCATTTTCCATTAGTTTCCTTCATTTTACTCCTCACTTGCAACATGTGACCTTTCATCTCCCTTTTCTCCTAATTTCCATTATTTTCATAAATAAATGTGCCAAATATGCCATTTTTCCTTTCCAAATCCTTTGTCTTTGCCTTTGCTAATTTCCTTGGCCATAATAAACCAAATGAACACCCCCTAGGATGTTTTTCCCAACACTCAGCTCGGAATAAGTGTCCCATCAACCTTGGTTATTATCTTTAACTTTATTACATGGAATTTTCACCAGGTTTGTTACAAAGGAGGAAAGCATCAAAACCATGTTAGAGGAAGAGGGGTCTCGGGCAACCATATAAGTCTCTTGATTGGGAAATGGGTCGGTCAACAAAACGGGAGAAGTGGATGATTTAAGAAACTGATTCACTTCAGTGAGGTGCAGACAATCATGTGTAAAGTTATCATCATTGAAAATCAAGCATGGGTATCAAGGCTTTTGTTTCTCATCGGAAGATGAATTTGTTATTTATCCTGTAGTGAGGAATCTTTTTTTTTTACCTTCACCTTTCTTCTTGCTTCCAAGTTGTTGTTGAGATTTTCCTTTATCAGATGAAATGGAATTTATCTCAGAAGTAGAAGCCACAGGAGAGTGGGATTGAGGGTTTTGAGCAGGAGCAACGAGAGTTATACCAGATGGTTTACTAGCCGACTGTGAACTGGCAGAATCAATAATGCCATCAACGGCATGAGATTATTTACAGGGTCGAAGAGGAACAATGTTTGAAGGTCGCGGAGCATTTGGTATCTTATCATAGAGCATGCATGATTGGGTATAAACCAGATCTAAATATTAAGCACGAGCAATAACTTGCTCTTCTGTCACAACTGCACCTTTGGCCACATCTTCTGTTATAGGAGCTAACATATATTTGTCAAACCATTCCTCTAACAACTGATCAGGAAAAAAGGTCTTGACCAACCGACGATGATGCCTCCACTCATGAATGTGATATGAAATATCAGTTAAATATGATTATTTGAAGTTAGTCAAAAGTTATGTTCTAGTTTCTTATAGTCAAAATTTTCGTTCCAATTTTGTATCTGATGGATAACTGGTAATGTGTGAGGAATTTGGTGGCTAAAGTACTGAAATCGTGAAACAATGCTCTAGGTAATTCAATATACCATTTTGTTGTGGTACATGTAAGCTTTCACTGGAAAATACGAAGTCAAATAGAATCATCATAGAGTGAGTTGGATGAACACCATAGATGATATGTCATGACATGCGTTGACAGGTCTTCTCTAGGATTCCCATTAAAATTTGGGATATCATACGACAACTTAGTGGGATAATCGACCACCATGGCGAATGATCGATGGGGTCATTATTAATTCAAGTTAAGTCAATTCAAGAGTAGCCACAAAACAAAACTGTCGATCAAAGTCTGGGGGAGGATGACCTAGGTAAGAAGGAATAGCCTGGGTAACGGGTAATTGCATGCCTAGATAAGGAGGGTTCTGATAATAAGGAACCTGGTTACCAGGATATGGAAAATTTTGATAGCCAGTGTTTTAGCTCAAAACTAAAATATTAAAAAATTTATAAAAAAAATTTAGCACAGGATTAAAAACTTTAAATTTGAAGCAGCAGATAATTTTGTTGGATTGGCTCCTTGGATGAAGAGGAAATATATTTATAAGCTAATATTGAAGATTTTATTTTTTATGTTCAAGTCCCTGCTCAAGAAGTGAGATTCAAGACAATGGTGAAACAAGTTGAAATCTTTGAATATATTATTGATAAAAGTGGAAAAGGCGCACAATTTACCTTGTCAAATTATGGAGAGTACAATTCCTTGTTACTCTAGGATGAGGAAATATTCATTTGAACTCCAAGATCCAAACTCTGGGAAAGTTAGTGAGGGTGAACCCTCTAAAGTTCCCACTTCTGAAGTCCCTATTAAGGATGACAAGGGAAAAGGCTCTGTTAGTGATCAAGATGGCATAGAATCTATGGATGGATGGAAAATGGACAAAGAGGAAGGTGTTGAAGGAGAAGAAAGTGATGAGGAAGATGTTGGTGAGGATTTTGATGTGGAAGGTGAAGATGAGGAAGATTTTGATCTAGATTCACCATGGAAGATGCTTGAATCTGTGAGAGTGATTCTAGGTAAACAAGAAGTTACTGTGAAAAGGTGGATGTTATAAGTGCCCTAGTATATGTATCATTCGAAAGAGAGGATTTCTAGACTTTCGCAAGTGATTACTTGAGATCTCTTTCTATATTAGAATGCTTTAAGGAATCCAACAATCATCATATTTCACAACTATGTTTTAAGATATGTTTGGCTCTATAGACGCAAAAAAAGATCCGAGATGCTCTAAGTTACTACCAACGGGCATATTTATTATGTGCATCACATATGCAGAAACTCACAAATGAAGTTTAAACATCCAAAGGTGAAAGTTCTGGAAAAGATGCACATATAAATAATGTTCTTGAGCAAAATATCCATAATGGTACATTGGCTACAAGTGTCGTGGATGATGAGGTTAATGTGCTTAAAGGTCTAATGTTAGATCTTTCAGATAAGATTGAATATATGAAGGTGATGATGTTAGCTCCACCGTTGTCTGAGGTTCTTCAATATCTTTATGATGATAAGATAATTTCTTAGGATAAAAATTCTTGTATGAGTGTGAATTCCTCTCATGAAGTAGCAACAATGGAAAGCAACGGTTTTGATCAGCCTAGTCTACTAGAAGTTCCTTCCAGTGGTAATGTACCGCATCTTGGTGTGGTTGGGAGAGGTGTGAAATGTGTAACACCAGTTCCATTTGATGTCTCAGAACCACCTTCCAAGAAACTTCCCATTGATCCATATTCTACTAAGTAGCATTTTTATTGTACTATAGGGTCATCTGTAACAGTTAATCAAAGATCTGAAGCACATGAACGATTGAATGTTAGCAATGTGGATGCTTTGCATTGTTATTATGCACATGGGGAAGATAACCCAAACTTCCAACGTTGACTCTATTGGATGATTGATAAGTCTTATGAGCATATTGTTCTTGTGCACTATAGAGAAGTTACAGAGAGAAGATTTAGTTCCTATTCATTGACCAACTTCTCAAAAGATCGTGCTTTAGTTGTTCAAACCCAACCATCAACTTTGACCCAATTTCATAACTCAAGTGATGGAACTGGAAGCAGAGAAATATATTCATCATCTTCGATTCGCAGTCCCAACGGCTTTACGACATGACTCCAAAGAATTTAAGGGGGAACTTCTTGGCATCGACAATATTTTTTGTGACCTCTCTAACGAGATATTCACTAGTGAAATCGTTGAAATTCATGAGAATATTGCAGAGCTTGGACATCGTGGTGTTGTCGGAAAAGGTTAAACAACAAGTTAGAGTTATGTCTATGGATCAACCAGTGCATTTCTTGGAGAAATCCTCTAACTCTAAATCTGTGGGAAATCCAGAGATATTTCCTGTAGGTAGTCGAAGTAAATAAGGAGAGCATATTGATTTTTGATTCAATACCAATGATGTCAGTTATTCATTCAAGGAGTGCACTCCGATAATGTTATTTCTCTTACTCACAAATGTTACCAATACGTTAAGAGATCGTTACTTCATAAAACTCATGACAAGATCCAACAGAGTCACGACACTAAAAGTTGCATAGAGTTTATGCCAAAGTGTGCTCCCATAAGCGAATTCATCAAAACTACCCAGCAAAAAATCTATTGTGTTAATTTATTACCTTGAGTGCTCTCGTAAACTGTGTGTGGTATTTTTTAGTGACATAAACATGACGACAAGACCAGGACCCACATATAAATTTCATCATCTTCTAGCTTATCATGAGCATGTGTTGTATTTTAGCCTTCAATGTGGATACCACTTTGTTGGGCCAGAATTGTGAATTACAGATGAATCATGCTTCCCTAGACCGGTGCTAGTCTAGAACAATAGGTGAAAGACTATACGACTATTTTTCCTAACTCAGAACAGATACACAGAGAGGATTGGAGGCTTACTTTTTCAGTTGCTTCCAAATGGCTCCTTCTGTCGCTTCCACTGCAGCTTCAAATTTAAGCGGTTTGTAGGTTGAATGCTTCCTGCAAGAAAGAACACTGAAATAGTAGAAGATGCAATAATATAGATATCTATTCAAGCTATTTATCTAAATCAGTAAAGCATAAACCATAAACATCAACCAATATTTTGCAATATGGAAAATCAAAGTCAATACATATGCATATAGGGAAAAATAAGCAGTACTCTTTATTAATGATAGAAGGAGAGGTTACAACCTAGTGACTGATTTGAAGTGACCTACCAGCAAAGTTATCAAGCCTCATCACAGTATAAATCTCTCCAGAAGTAGCTTCACAAATCAAGCTCTCAATTGAAAATTCTCCAGCATTTCTCTACTCAAATTCTTCCTCCTCAAGCACTTAGATCTGTGCTCAATTTATAGATGAAGTGTAGGTTGTTTTACAATCAATAAATTTCCAAAAATAGGCAAGAGATGTTTCCAGTCATGTAGATTTCAAATGGACACTTGGATCAAAATCTTGACACATGTGAACTCTTCTAGAAGGCACTGGCCAAGTGGAGATTCCGGAACAATGATAATTTCTCTCCCAATGTGACCAATACACCTGTGAATGTCAGGAAGTGCTTTGCAAAGCAGCCTTGAAAGTTTACGAGTGTTGCAGAAGGGTGAGTTTTTAATCACTGGATGACTTCTCTTGAACATATCGGCGACACTATGATGAGTTGGCAGCATTGACCCAAAACCGAAGTGAAGGTATGATGAACCATAGGTGTGAATGAACCATCAAGATGATTACCCAACCCAAACAGTCATGGACATGGAGTGAAAGAAGTGTCATGTTCAAGAGTGACTTGCTACCAAAAAGAAACTTTTGCTTACTTTTCCCAGATTTTCCCCGGTCATTTGTCGACCAGTACCTCTTTATTTTTTAACAAGCTTGAGGAGGCTAACATTTACTTGATCTATAATTCCACCCTTCGGGTGAATAAAGTATCGCTATTTAATAATTTAATGAGTCTAGTGATGAATAAAACTCAATTCTTGCCATGATCGACAAGCCTGTCACTATTTTATGTTTTAACGATATTAACGACAGTGATAGCCCGGTTTTTTTTCATATTTAGGGAATCTGAAAATGAGTACGAAAGAGAACTCCAAAAGTACTTTTTCGTTAATTTGTCCCTCAGATCCGAAAAAGTGTAAAATAATATCTGAAAGAACCTCTTTCGTCATGTTTAACCAAGGTATTCCTTTTTCATAAATAATCCATCTCAGTCTGAAAAAGGGTTAAACATATACTGAGTAGATATCAATTCATTTACTTTAACGAACTCGAAAATACAAGTGCTCAGAAATATTTTCACAATATCGGAGTTTGAAAAGAGCTGAAAGAAGACTCCAAGGGTTCCTTTTTCGCTGTTATCGAAGCTTGAAAAAGAGATAAAAGTGCGCTTCAAATCCTTTTTCATTTTTAACAAAGCTCGAAAAATAAGGAGAAAAAGTATGCTTTGTGTTCAAGTCTTTCTTTGAAATAAATTTGCACGACTAATCTGTTCATCAGTTGTATTTCCTATTCAGAACAACATCAAATGGATTACAAATACTTGTTTCATGATAAAAACATAATAAAACTATAGTCACAGCAACAAATTTAATGTGAAAACAATTAAATGACTATATAAAGTAGTTTCACTATTCATTTTTACCATTCCATACTTACCATTTGCATTTTGGAGCTTTGAACCTGATTTTTCCCCCGAACTTTAGTCGTTGATTGTAGTCATTTCTGTGGACGGATTTCGTCGCCGTTTGATCTAGGTTAGTAGTATGAACCTCCTATTCCTTTTAGTAATCATTTCATTTCCATTCCTTGCAAATTTTTAGGGTTTTAAGGCCCCTAGGGTAAATTCTACCCAAATTGAGGGAAATGCAACCTTGAATATTGAAACATGTGTTGCATAGCAGGTACAGTGAAGGGTACCTACATATGCAACGCACTGTCTCAACCCAGGGAGTGCGTTGGGCACAGTTCAACTTTTTGGTTTTCATGATGTGCTCAAAATTTGCCTATTTTTTTTCAATGAATGGTATCTAATGGATCTTATGGTTACATTTTAGGTTTCCATCAGATTATAATGACGATTACATGGAGGGAAAGAGAACATGAAGAAAAAGATATAATTTCCTTGAATGATCCGGGTATTGTAAGAGCCTTAAGGGATTGCGGACTACTTAAGTACTTCAAATTGTCGAGAATGAGGCAACAAATAGAACTCTTAGAGTTCTTAGTTCGAGCATGGGATCTGGCAATAGAGGCATTTCACATAAAAAATCAAGTGTTGTCCATAATAGTTGAGGATGTGTATTTTCTCACAGGTTTGGCGAGGAGAGGTTTTCCCATTTCTCTCACAGGGTCTACTACTAGAGGAGAGACAGTGAGGGATTATGTTATACAGTATTGCTATCCAGGGGTAGAACCTAGCAAAGATGGAAAAATAAAAATTCGAGATGTCAGGGATTTGCCTCTTAGAACCATCCTTTTCACTATCCCTAAACTTGCTGGCATCGTTACACTACATGTAGCGAACATATCGTATATGCAGTATGCGCTAGAGTGCTTAGAGCCAACAGTATTCAATTGGTCTAAAGTTGTTCTATCTCAGATAAAGGAACAAATGAATAAATCAAAGGGATGAAGGAAGAAAATTTTCAGTTATGGTTCAATCCTTATCTCCTTCGCTTTGGAACGGACTCCACTGATGCAGCCACAACATGTAACATTGGATATATCTAGTCCTAGAGATCCTCGAATGCAGAGATGGGTAGAACTCATGGGTCAGCATGCAGGCCAATCGATCGTTGTGTTCTCTACTACATTCTTCACCTGCTTTCGGCGATAGATTATCGCCATTGATGAGTATGCATACGCAGGCGTCGACTTCCGAGGAGATCCAAATCTAATATTACCATAAGGCGATTAGTGGGGTGTAATAGGTAAGAATGATTTGACCATGTTTTTTTTTTCTAAGGTTTATACAATGTTTTCGTGTTTTGATTTCTTTCCAAGACTAAACTAAATGTTTGATGTAATGCAGATATCGGTCGTGTTCAACCAGTAGAGGAACCAGAGCGTGAAGCAGATGTGCCAGCAGAGAGGGATGTTGGGAGAGCAGTCCTTCAGGACCTTGATATGGCTGAGACTCTGGCTGAGCTTTAGCAACACATAGAGGGGTTGACCTTTGGGATTCCAGATTGCCAGATTGAAGAGCTTCCCATGCGACTGCAGCGACACACAATTGAGGTTCCTAACTGTTGGATGTGGTTGCTCTATAGGATTGCTAGATCTATAACATGTTACCATGAGCACCACTAGTTTACTTGTGAAATATTTGAATACATTTTGAGGTCAGATGACCAATGTGTCTTGGGCATAAATTTTTGTAAAAAACCTATAACTATCTATCTATATGTTTTCAGAGTTTTTCCTATGTTTAATGCGCAATCATATTCAATGATGTGAATATTTTCTCTACCTATGTCACAAATG
The DNA here is from genome assembly GCA_034641835.2 of Pinus albicaulis. Classification (NCBI taxonomy): domain Eukaryota; kingdom Viridiplantae; phylum Streptophyta; class Pinopsida; order Pinales; family Pinaceae; genus Pinus; species Pinus albicaulis. The sequence continues at coordinate 1,008,582,339 of CM076580.1, read as the reverse complement.
TCTGTCTAAAACTTGATTAGCTAATGAATCAGTTTAAAGAATTCAAATTTCTGGAAATGTGTTGATATCAAACAAAGTCAAAATGTCTTTCCAAAATTCGAACTCTTAGGAACAATCTAAGAAGTGTTGGATTTCTAATAGTATAAACACAAGTAAGTTGTAATACCACAAGTTATGAGTCTAACCTTATGATTATGCGATTAATACCAAATTAAATGGCATTAGAGAGAAGTTCTATCAACGTGCTATACTCAGTGATATTGTTCATCGATCTACCGATATAAATCCCTTGAAAACTCACTAACTCGTCGTTCGGAGTGAAAATGGCCCACGCTACAGAGGATAGATTCTGTGTACTACGATTAGCACCATTAGCATATCCAACAAATGGTTCTGAAGATTCAAACATCTGCAATAAAATATAAAGCGGATTACTAACGTCAAGAAAACTCTAAAAAATAAATTAAGATAGTGAATGCAAATCAATAGCATATAAACAAAATAATACAAAAAACTACTACGCTCATGATTAAGCATAGTAACCTTTCAAATACAACCCATTTCTAGGTTGTGCCAATGGAATCCCATCGTAATAAACTAACTCGTAGGAAACCTTAGCAAGAACTCTATTGACAATATAGGGGCCATGCCATAATGGCTCGAATTTCCCTGTACCTATTACATCAGCTTCTTGGTCGTAAAGAAGGACCAAGTCGCCCTCTAAGTAGATGCAAGGCTGGACATTTTTGTCGTATTGCACCTTTATATGTCTCTTATGCGCTTCGTTGGAAAATTGGGCTTCACGACGCATTTCATCAAGATGGATGAGGTTAAGGAGACGCGCTTCTTCTTCTGAGGTGTCAGGTAACAAGTCTATCATGAGTTTTAACGATGATATTTCGCTTTGGATTTGTAAGATAGCTTCCAGACCATACACCAATAGAAAAGGAGTAAATCCAGTTCCGTTTCTCACCGAGGTTCGATGTGCCCACAAGGTGGGGTACAGAATCAAGTGCCAGTTCCTTTTACGAATTCCTATCATTCGTTGAAGCATTCGTTTAAGAATTATGTTAATAACCTCAACTTGTCCATTTCATTGTGGATAATAAGGAGTAGAATTATCATGCGACAATCCTAACTTGGTTGTCAATTCATACATCATGTGGTTGCGAAAATTCTTCCTATGATCCTTAACTATAGCCTATGGGACCCAAAATCGTGCAATAACATGGTTGAAGAAAAACAATCCAGTTGTTTGTCCTGTGTTATTAAATGTAGGCATTGCTTTGATAAAATGGTCGACTGCGAGATTAATATAACCATGCCCCCCAGATGAAGGAGGGTTACAGGTCAAGAAATCAATACCCCATTTCGTAAATGGTCCAGCAGAGACAATAGGATGCAATGGCGCTGGCAGTTTATGGATTTTATGAACAAAAATCTGGCATGCATGACAACTTCTGACTGCGAGGATGCAATCTCGAAAAATAGTAGGCGAAAATTAATCGACGGAGAGTATCTTCTGCGCGGTAGCATACCCAAATAAGTTTCCACCACAAGCCCCAGCATGACAATCATTTAACACTTTTTCGGCCTCCTCATGAGTGAGGCACCTCCTTAAAATGGTATCAACACCATGACGATAAAGTGTATTGCCAACAATCAGATAATCTTTGGCTTGGTATTGAATATGTCGTTGTTCAGAGCGAGAAGTATTAGGTTGAAAATTTTGGGTTTGGAGATAAATGATAAAATCCCCATACCAAGGATCAAATGATCCGATCAGAAACAAAGACTTGTCCGGAATAGATGGCTCTGACATAGTAGGAGTACTATCAGAGGGAAGGTCACAGAGAAGCTCAGCCAAAACTAAAGACTTCTTTGACTTGGATTTGATGAATTCCAAATCAAATTCCTGCAAAATGACAATCATTTTGAATATTTTCCCCCCAGCAATTGACATGATAAGATATAAGTCATGGGGTTGCAATCCGAAAATATTGTTGTTTTTCGGAGCAGGATATAATAGCGAAATCTTTGGACAGCTTGAACAGCTACCAAGGAAAGCTTTTCCACTTATGAGTACTTAACTTCCGTATCATTGAGATTACGACTCAAATAATAGATCGAATGTTCAATCCCATCTTCTACTTGGACCAAAACCATAGCGATGGTTGTTTCAGCGGCGGCGATATATAGGAAATAATCATTTTGATAATTAGGAGGATACATTAATGTCACTCAGACAAGATGGTCCTTGACAGCATCAAAAGAAGCTTGTGCAACTTGGTCCCAATGGAAGGGAACCCCCTTTTTCAATAATCGAGTAAATCCTTTTGCCATTTCGGCGTAGTTTGGAATGAACCTTCTCAGGAAGTTAGCCTTTCCTTGAAGTTTATGTAGCTAAATTAAGTTTGATGGTGCAAGAAAATCAAGAATGGCCTGAACCTTCAGTGGGTCTATTCGAATTCCTTCTTTTGAGACTACGAATCCGAGAAATTGACCAAAACCAATGCAAAACACACATTTATGTGGATTGAGGCATATCTTGTAGTGTCGGCAGCGTAATAAAATGGCTCTCAAATGCATCGGGTGATCAGTTCGATTTCGTGAATGTGCTAGTAAATCATCTAGATATGGTTGAACAATGTGCTTGATGTCGTTGAAAACATAATCCATTACTATCTAAAAAGTTTCCCCGGAGTTCTTTAAACCAAAGGTAAGTTTCCTATAAGAGAGGACAGATGAATGCTATCTTATGTTGGTCATCTAGGCGGATATTGATTTGATTGTAGCCGAAAAATCCATCCATAAACGAGAATATTTCTCATCCAGCACAATTGTCAATAATCTGGTCGATAAAGGGAGTAGGATAGTTGTCTTTTGGACAAGCATGATTAACATCCTGATGATTGACGCACACTCTAATGATTCCTTGTTTTTTTTATAAAAGGAACGATATTGGAAACCCACTCAATTAGTGGAACAGGGTAAATGAAACCAGCACGCAAAAGTTTTTCAACTTCTACTTTGATGGTAGCAGCTTTCTTTGGATGAACAGGATGAAGTCGTTGACGCATCAGTTTGACATTAGAATACATATTAATAGTGTGTTCAACTATAGTAGTATCTATGCTTGGAATTTCCTCATAAGACCAAGTGAATACGTCACGAAATTCACGAAAAATAGAGCGATATGAATCAAGTTCTGATGGAGAAAAAGATACACCGACATGAATATTTTCTACAATGCCAGGTTTGGTCGAAATATCGTTAGAAATCATTTCTTTAATATTTGATAAGTTTCGCTTAGAATTGATTGCATTAATTGGAAAAGAATTCGAAAAGAAAGTTTTGATGGATGGGTGATATAGTTCACTGAGATTATTTTCTTCATAATTTGGAAGATGGGAACAATGATGATAATCTTCCCATGGTTCTCCTTCTGACATCATAGCTTCCAAAATATTTTCATCTATCAAAAAATTTTAGGAAAATGGATCAGATGGAGTACCAAAATCTAAGGAATGATCAACCCAAACACTCAGCGACGCTGATTTCAAATTTGCCGCCCAAGCCAAATAGATTTATTGCTATGCCAGCTCAATAGGGCTGGGCGGTAAAACATCACCCAACGTAGAAATTTCAGAATCACCCGTACTCTCCCTTAATCTAGATAGAGTGGAATAGATCATGTAGCAGGTCTTTATGCTTGAATTTCTACCGACGTCGCGGGCGGCGGTAATGCAAAGGTTCCCATAAGAGTGGAATCCTTTAAGAGTCCTACACCAATGTTCTGAATTTCTAGTTGGGGTAAGTGAACAAACAGAACGCTTCCAGTTACCTGCGAAGTGGAGGCAAAGAAGGATAATTGATTAATCACTGTGATTGTACCTTTATGTGGCTAAAATATGCAGAAACAATGGCAGTCATTACATATACCCATGGTGTTCCAAGTAAAATATTATAGTCAAGGGGTCCATCAACAACCTCAACATCAATATTCACTGTTTTTCCCCCTAATTCAACATGCAGGTTATTGATAATACCACAAGGTTATATGTTCTTCCATCAAAAGCCTTCAACATCGTTGATGATTGTGATAATCGCGGCGAGCCAAGTGACTTCCAACAGTTTAGAGACATAATGCACGTATATGCTCCCTCATTAATAATAGTGCGATGGACAAGGTGATTGAGAACATTTACTTGGATGGAGAATGCCAATTTTTCTGGTAGCTGCGGCACATAGCCCATATGATTAAAGACGACAAGATTAGAATCAGTTGGATCAACTCCACCAATGGACGACAATAAAGCTTGCTTCTAGGAGGGAGAATTTTGTAATACCTCAAGAGCAAACATAGTTGAAGGGGATTGAGCCAAATCTTCAATTATATTACAATTTTTTGCAGCTCTTTCTTGAGGATTATATGTCGATTTATGAATTACTCCCTTTGGTGGCTTAATTTTCAATTCAGGAATAACATTAGGTGGTACTGATTCATTAGATGGATTTTTTGTCGAGGTAGTAGGTTGATCAGTGGTCGGACTACCATAGTCTTTATTCCGCGTCAACACCAAAATATCTCGTGAAGGTTTTGTAGTGGATAACATTAACACTTGGGAACTAGGAGCTGGATCCATAGCAACCAAATTAGTGTTTGGATTTGGAAATGGGTCTGTCAACACAGCTGATGCATGGGAAGTCTTGATGATTTTTGAGACTTCAGCACGGTGAGAACAATCGCTAACAAAGTGTTCCTCGTTACAGATTATGCATGGATAACGAGGTTTTTGTGGTCCTGATGGTTGATCAGATGATCTTTCCTGCGGGTTAGAAGTTTTCTTTTTCATTGATTTCCCCTTTTTCTTACTTCCTGGTTGCTTGTCACTTTTTCCTTTGTCAAATGACACAGAATTAATTTTTGAAGTACGAGCAGGATTAGATGCAGTAGCGTGGTGTGTTTTTGCAGTGCCTATCAAGCTGTCTTCGGCATGAGAGTCCTTTATTTGAGGAGGAACATTGAAATTAGATCGCGGTGCATTAGGAATTTTTTCATAGAGCGTGCTAGACTGAGTGTAAATCAAGTCTAAATACTGGGCACAAGCGATAACTTGCTATTCTGTGGCGATTCCACCTTTAGCCACATCCTCAGTTATAGATGGTAACAGGGACTTAATGAACCTTTCAGCAAGGAGCTGATTGGGAACAAATGTCTTAACCATTTGTCAACAGCGACGCCACTCGTGAATATGATCGGAAATGTGAGTAGCATTAGTCTATTTGAAGTTGGTCAAGAGTTCCGTTCCAGTTTCGTATCTGATCGGTAACTGGAAATGGGTCAAAAAGACAATAGCTAAGGCAGCGAAATTGTCAAAAGAAGCTCTAGGTAACTCAATGTACCATTTAGCAACTAGACCTGCAAGCGTACACTGGAAAAGACGTAGTTGAACATAATCATCATTCAAGGAATTTGATGAACACCATAAATGATAAGTCATGACATGAGCCGACGGATATTCTCCAGGGTTTCCATTGAATTTAGGAATATCGGAGGGTAATTTATGAGGTATCACCGACCACCAAGGAGCATAATTTATAGGATCATTGGTTAACCGATTTAAATTTGGTAATTCCAAGGTTGCAACAAAAGGCAAATGTCTATTAAGATCAGGTTGAGCATAGCTAAGTTAAGATAGTATTGCTTGGGCAACAATTCTTTGAGCACCAACATACGGAATCTGCTGTTGGTAACCCAGATAGGGGTTGTTCTACATGGCAAACACTTGAGAATTTTATTGACCAAAACCTGGATATGATACTTGTTGAAATGAAGTTTGAGGAATTTGCGCCTGTGGCTGCCAAGGGATCTATCCACCAATGTTATAACCCAAATTAGTATAAGTTGGATTCAGTTGATATGTATAACCAGGTTGCGTTTGTGACGCTCCATAAAATGGTACACCAGCTTGTGAATAAATAATTCTTGATACAGGTTGTTGTAAATTAACCAAAGGATTTTGAGTCTGTGGACACAACATTTGATGATATTGAGTTGAAGAACACGCCTGATGAGGTTGATGTAAAATATTTTGATTCTGTAATAGGGGTATAGATGTATTAACAAGTGGTAATGAAGTGGGTGTAACAGGTTGAACTGGTTGATACGATTGTACAACCGTTTGTGGTTGGATAGGCAGAGTGGGATGCCATTGACAAACATTCATGTCAACATTAGTTTGACCAAAAAGTGACTGAGTACTGTCATATTGGGTGACCAAAGGTTTCCCCCCAGCATAAGGAGGATAATAAGATGGAAAATATTGTTCCCCGAATCCTGGGAGTCCAGTTGATATGGTACTTAAAGGAATTGACCCAAAAGGACCGACTTGATATTGCCCTGATGATGGATGTAATGAATCAAGTCGTTCAGTACTAACGATAGGACTATCAGTTTAAACACTAGATGATGACATTGGCAAAGACCATGAATGTGAAGATGCACCAGAGAAAGTGCCAGATAATGATTTGTAACTTGTTGGGACCGAAGGGCTACCTTGCAAATATGACTCTGGTGAGGTTGTGAACATCGACGGAGTAGCGAGGGTAGGAGCTAACGTAACTGGAACAGCATACCCAACCGAAGATGCTGGTTCAAACATGGTTGTTTGACCAAATTTATACCCTCGAAAATCGACAGGATATTGAATGGAAATAGGACCAACAAAAACATATTGAAACGATTGAGGCAAAGACCGGTACAGGTAAAGGTCCCCCCCCAAAATGGGTTGGAGTTAAAGGTGTATCGTCTTGTGGGATTTATTCAATCGCAATTAAACCAGGAGGAAGAACTTCACCGTCGGGCCCAAAATATATTTTAGACAGTTGACTGTGCGATATGGGAGTTTCAATAGCTATAGAACTTTGTGGGTTGACCAACGTAGGAACACATTTCGGTTGTTCGACTTCAGGATTCATATGTTATGGCAAAGAAGAGACAGGATTTCGATCAATTTGTGATTGAACAACGTCGGGTCCAGGAGGTATGGTCTCATTGATCGAATGGATCGTGACCACAGGTAGTTGTGAAGACTCTGTTTTGACAACAGTAAACGAACCGGGATGTGTGGAAACAATTGGAGCTAACTGTGGGTTAAAATATGATGTTTCTCCAGAGGTACAAATTATACTTGATTCGGTAGATCGTGATCGCCTTCGCCTACCAGAAGTAACTTCTGGTGGTAAAGGTGGTTTTAAAGCTAATCTATGCGAACGACGGGGGATAGGATTGTGTTCTTCCACGATTACTAATTTATTTTATCCAAAAAAAAATAAACAAAAAGAGGGTAATGCCAGGAAAAAGGGTTTACCAAGAAACTATGAACTGCATAATACATCCTGGCGAACCAAGAAGTATGGGCAGGTAATCTCCCTGAATGTTGTGTTTTGTGTATCATAATTTCAAGGTAGCCGAGTCGGTTCACTATGGATGGATAGCACCTAAAAGTTGTCCTCCCAAATATACTCGAAGGTACGTGGAGGCCCAAGTCCATATTACCGTTATCTGATGCAAAACCGCACAGTGAGAGCACCCCTTTATACTTATCGTACTGTAACACCGCCTAATATACCCGAAAGTATGTGGACGAGCTACGATATACTTACGTATGTGGAGTGAGGTATCACACTCGGAATGTATCGCAGACAAGTTAACAACAGTTGCTATGTTTTACGACGTCGGAACACATCTCTAGCCTAGACCTTCTAAATGTTATCATTATGGTTCCAAAGCATTGTTAAGTAACTTGAGATTAATTTTATGTTGATCTTGCTTAACAATTTCCCTTTCAAAGGTTCACTGTGATGATGTGTATGAAATTCCTAAAATGCAACTAAGAATGATAAACAAACTTTCACTTTCAGCTTTTTCAATGAAGAACCTAGCTACTAAGGGAAGAGAGCAAATAATTTGAGAGCAAACAAAACAATGAAAAAAATAAATAAATGAATCTCAAACTAAATGCAGATTTCCTAATGTTCCTTTTGCAAAACACACACAATCCTACATGCAAATGCAAGTTTTTCTTTTCAGTTTCCTTAATGTTATGAATGCAAAAAATAAACTAGGTGCACTAGATCAATAATTCAAATGCTTTTTACTTTCGAGAAACGAAGAATACAAACAATAATTTCTCTTTTGAAGGAAAAATGAGGATTTCAACAACAATTTCTCCTATCAAGGAAATGAATATTTTATGACAATTTCCTATTTCGAAAGCAAATGATTCTTAATGTGACCATAAAAAATACTTTGAAATCAACTTGTCAATGATAAAGAAAAAAAAATTAAAACAACATTGAACAAATTTTCAGTCAAAGGAGAAGAAGTATATGGAGTCACTGGTCAATTGAGCATCAAACTTTTCAGAACACGGCAGCAAACAAAACTGAAGGAAGTTGCAAAGTCAAATTCAAGGGAATTTGGTCACTTTCAGGAGTCAACGCAGTCTCCAAGGGGAGACAGTGCTTTGTAACACAGGCTAAGAAGGGAGACAGTGCTCTGCAAAGCACTGTGTCCAGTCTAAGGGTGCGTTGGGCATAGTAGACAAAGAAAACTACTACTGTTTAACTCACTGTCTTTGCAAATTAAGCTCTGAAAAAGTTTAATCTTTATGTGAAAGAACTACTGGGTGGATAAACAAAGAAAATCAGAGGCTTTAACACCTAGAACTAAGAGAAATTCTCCCCAGTATGGTCGCCAATTTGTTGGGCTAGAATTGTGAATTACAGATAAATCATGCTTCCCTAGACCGGTGCTAGTTTAGAACAACAGGTGAAAGACTATACGACTATTTTTCCTAACTCATAACCGATACAAAAATAGGATTGGAGGCTTACTTGTTCAGTCGCTTCCAAATGGCTCCTTTTGTTGCTTCCACTGCAGCTTCAAATTCAAGTGATTTGTGGGTTGAATGCTTCCTGCAAGAAAGAACATTGAAATAGCAGAAGATGCAATAATATAGATATCTATTCAAGCTAGTTAGCTAAATCAATAAAGCATAAACCATATACATCAACCAAGATCTTGCAATATGGAAAATCAAAGTCAATACAGATGCATATACAGAAAAATAAGCAGTACTCTTTATTGATGATAGAAGGAGAGGTTACAACCTAGAGACTGATTTGAAGTGACCTTCCAGCAAAGTTCTCAAGCCTCATCACAGTATAAATCTCTCCAGCAGTAGCTTCACAAATCAAGCTCTCAATTGAAAATTCTCTAGCATTTCTCTACTCAAAGTCTTCCTCCTCAAGCACTTAGATATGTGCTCAATTTATAAATGAAGTGTAGGTTGTTTTGCAATCAATAACTTTCCAAAAATAGGCAAGACATGTTTCCAGTCATGTAGATATCAAATGGACACTTGGATTCGAAGCTTGACACATTTGAACTCTTCTAGAAAGCACTGGCCAAGTGGAGATTCCGAAACAATGAGAATTTCGCTCCCAATGTGACCAACGCACCTGTGAATGTCGGGAAGTGCTTTGGAGAGCAGCCTTGCATGGGGCTAGCTGCATATGCAACGCACTTAGGCCCCTTAGAGCCTGCATTGGTGAGCTCTCATATGTTATACAATAAGCTTCAAACCATGGAAACCTTTGCTTGATGAAAGTCTTGCTTGATTTGTCTTGTTTTTTGTCTTAGGGCATGTAGTAATTGAAATGATAGGGAATGATAGACCCTTGATCATTGGTCCTGGAGATGATGTCTAGTTAACCAAGTCATTGGCAATGGCGCCCAAATTGACCTATAACACACTTCATGAGTTACTTGAATACATTTCTTTCTAGTCGTGAGCACTCATATATGCATATATTTTATTTTCAAGATTATATTATGGGTTTTAGAAATTGGTGAAGGTTTCATTTTGTAAAATAACTATTTTTTTATATTATATTTATTTTAATATATATATAATCTATATTACATTGAAATTTTAACCCTTTCAAAAAGAGGAAAAGAGAGAAACACTTTCATAATTTTTTTAGAATTCAGTTTAATAATTGATTAGACAGTTAGGTTAGGAGCAAGAAATAAAAACCTATAAAAGAGACATTGAAGGGGTTCCAAATTTTTGATCTTAGAAGAATTTTTTTTTTGTATTTTCATCTTCAAGTGCATTTGAATAAAATTTTCAAAGTGATTCCAGAATTTGTTGAGTATGATTTGTTTTTCTTGTTACATCTATTTCATTTCATTCTTATTTATAAATGAGTAATGAAGTTGCTAGTATTTAATTTTACATTTATGTTAGTTAAAGTTAAAATTATTAATGATGCACTCCTCTTTTCTATATTTCACTTTTTTCTACTGCCATATTTCTTCGAAAGTTTGAAACAAGAGATTCTGTAGAAGCAACCTATTATTGAAGACTTTCCACCATCACTTCTTCATGTTCTCTCTTTTCCATTTGTATTCAACACTAGAAGGGCACCTTGAAAGGTTGTTCAAACATTGGAGACTGATAAGGGATTAAATCTCAGGGGTTAATAACATTGGGACAACAAAATATTTTCATCATGATTTTTTAATAAATGTCTTGGGCACTGACCTCTTTTCATTCGGGCGTTGTCTCTCAAAGTACAACAACCAACATACAACTGAGTTTGTTGTCAAGCCCCAGGATGATGATAAAGTTGTTGGAATGGTTGGGTTTGGATTTGTTGGCCTTGAAAAGGTGCGTGATGAGGTCCATACTATTGCCTAATAGAGGTTTGTATTTCCCCTTGGTATGGTGGATTCGGTTGAGACTGCGCCAAATTTTGAATAATTTGAGCTACTGAAACTTGAGGAGCACTTTGTGCAAGAAATTGAGAAGATGAGGCACCTTGTACAGTTTGACAAAGTTGTACCTAGGAAGAACCATTTACCGTAGAAATAGGTTGTAAAGGTTGGCTCACGTGTATTTGAGTTTGTTGAGGTGTTGATGGATAGGTATGAATTTGCGATGAGGATAAAGCAGCCTGAGAATTCAACAATCAATCCTAAAATGAACCAAGTTGAACTGGTAAAGTAGGTTTCAAAACACTCACATCCATTCCAGGATAAGGTAGACTATAATTAGGCAAATTACCATATTGAGGCATACCAAAAAAAAGTTTCCCCTTGCATAAGGAGGACAGGATAATGGAGGCAACTGTGATCCATATGGATGTTACCCAACATAAGGTGAGTTAGGATGTTGAGGGTATCTTTGTCCATTGATATAAGTGCCATCCTACTGCTCTATTGTAGTTGTATCCATATGAAGAGGAACAGACTGTGTGGCATTCATAAGAGAAGTACCAGACATTATTCCTGAATTAGATGACATGGGAGATGTCCAAGGACTGGAAGTCGCACCAGAAAAGGTACCAGATAATGATTGATCATCGGGTGGGATGAACAGGGCCACAATACAAATGAGTTTTTGGTGATGTCATGAACATATATGAGGAAGCAACACTTGATGTCTCGACCATAGTGCCAGACACGGGCTGAGAGTTTGAATTAGTTCCAGTCATGGTTGACAATCCCAATAAAGATTGTTGCAAAGGATCCATGGGTAAGCTCAAAGAATCGGGTAAAGGAGGTTGTATCGAAGTTTGAAGAGACGAAAAGGGATCAGGTTGATATAAATAAAGTCCTTCCCAATGAACAAGAGTAGAAGGATGAGGCTCTTCTTGAGGGATCTCTTCAATACTCAAAATTCTGTATGGAAGAGGTTCATCGTCGGGTCCGAGAAATATTTGTTTTGTCTGAGACAAAGTAAGGGAACAGGAAGGTCCTGCAGAATCACGTGAGGATGGATGAGGCTCCTCAGATTCAATGACCTCGGGAAACAAAGTGTCTCCCTCAGGAAGGTCAGCTTTAATGACCAGGGTAACAAAATTTCAGGGACTTTTGTTTCTTTTATGTTAGTGTCACCAATAGGGGTAGATGTAATCTCGGGTTCAAAACTAAAAGGTACAGATGATTCTGGAATATCAATATAAGGAGGAAGGTTGACAGTAGTGCCTAAAGTTCCTGATTCAATATTTTGTGTTTTATTATGCTTTAGACGTCAGATAGGAGTAGCCTCTATAGGAAGAGGAGGCTTATTTTGCATTCTACGTGAACGACGAGGAGGGGGATTTTGTTCTTCCATGTTGGACAATAAATTTTATTAACACAAAAATAAATAAATCAAAAAAAGGGTAATCTAGGCATAAAGGATTACCAAGCAACTGTGAACTGAAATATACACCTTGGTGAACCAAGGACTTAACGTACGACATCCAATCTTCCCGAATGTTGTACTTGGTGTATCCCGGTATACAAGGTGGCAGGCTCGGTTACCTATGGATGGATAACAACCTATTGGGGACTCCCAAAATATACTCGATGGTATGTGGGAGTGTAGTCCATATTAGTGTTGTCTAATCTGTAATCGTTCGATGAGAGCATTCCCATACACTTTTCATGTGTGGAGCGCCATCCGATATACCAGAAGGTGCATTGATAATGATCCTATACACTTATGTATGTGAAACAAGATTTCACCACCAGAATGCAATGTTAGAAAACAACAAAAACTCCTACGTTTAACGACACTAAGACACATCTCTAGCCTATACCTCTAAATGTTTGCGTTAATGTTGCAAATTCTCCTTAGGTTGATTCAATAAATTTTACTCTTTATCTTTGATTAAGTTACAGTTTTGGAGCTCACCATAAATGTCACCTGAATACCCTAGAATTAAAATCTATCATGAAAAAACATGAATCTTTTCTCTTTCAATGAAAATTTAGCTAAGGAATGGAAGAAACTATCAAGATGTAGCACAGAATATGCAACAAACAAGATGCAAGATGTAATTTCCCTTTTGCTGCAATTGTTCCTAATCTAATGCACATTCAAAACCCTAAATGTCGAATGCAAAATTTTTCTTTTCACCACACTTAATTTTCAAAATGAAGAAAACTAAGATGAAAATGTTAAATTACTGATTCAATTACACTTTTCAGAATGAGGACTCAAAATACAATTCATATAATCGATCAACAATCAAACAAAACAAGTTTGCAAGCGACCAAATGATAAGAACAAAGAAAAATTGAAACCAATTCTTATCAAAGGAAAAATAACACAAATGAAAATAGAATGGGGGTTTTAGAGAGACCAAAATACACTGAAGACTCAAGGAAACTCAGCTGGAAGTAGGCTGATGAAATAGGGGCTAAAAAACCAAGGCAAAACTTGTGCAAAAACTGGGACCAACGCTAGTGCAAAGAGGGCACCGGTGCTTTGCAACGCTGGGACAGAGTAGGCCTGGGTGAGGTGCAATGCTCTGTCAAAGGCACCAGGGGATCGTTGGGCCTGGGAAATAGGTTTTCAGCACATAAATTGCAAAAAAGGTTGAATGAATCCACTTCCTAGTTTTTTTCTTGTTTGGATGATGCAACAAAGGTCTATTAAGGAGGTAATAAAAAACAAAGGAAAAGGAAAACCACCAAGGGAATACTTTGTTCCCCAATGCAGTCGTTAATTTGTTATGTGGGATTACAATTGCGGACAAAGGTATATCCCCTAGTTTTGGTGGTCAACCTAGAACAAGAGAGATACAAGGAACCCAATGCTTTTCCTTAAATTAAATAGATGACAGGGTGAGGCCTACTTGGAATATTTCACATGCTTCACTCCTTCTTTAGCTTGGAAGCTCAAATTCCAGCTACAATTTCCAAAATTAGAACCTGCATAGTTAGATAACACAAACCAAGAAACTACGAGATGTATGAAGTATCATCTAAATACTTTATTCAATAGATCAACATGGTATTGAAATAAGTGAATAATGACATCACATATAGGAAAATAGAGAATTATTTGCATTAATATAAATGGAAGGAGAATACAACCATAAGTGGTTGTTGATATTGTAGAAGAGCTCCTCCAAGTTGTTAACTTGTCCTTTCCTTGTCACAATATGCACCTCTATTCACCCTATGCATGAAATAATAACTACTTATTGTAGCAGCATAAGGGCATAATCACTCTCCAAATCCAACCATTACCTCTTGCATACGAGAGGGTAAATATATAGAAGAGTGGGGTAAGTTCAGAGTTCTTATTCAATTACCATTCCAAGGTTTTAGATCCACCTTTGATGGAGGGATAGAATCAAAGGATAAGTGTAGAAAACTAAAAAATAAGTCAAGATAGGATTTGAATGTCAATCCAAGGTAAGTAGTTGAAACAACTACTAGAAACTCCTAGAAGGTGAAGCTTATGGAATTCCGATCATTGTCCTAAAATTTTAGAACCGATGCAGGTGCAAAGGGGAGCAACATGTTGGTGACCAACGCTGGCCACAGTGGAGCAACCTGTAGGTGATCGCACCCCAGTAGGCTTGCAGGGAGCGTTGGTCCTAAAACTAGCTCAGATAGGATAGTTTAGGATTGAAACTTTGAGGGATGAAAGGTACATGCTTAGGGATTTGTGCAAGATGATGACAAGGGAATAAGATGTTGATTGATATCATTATGAGGCTCACTTGATGAGATGTGACAACATGGCCTGTAACATTTGGGAAAGAGGAAATTTAATGGATCATGGAGGGAGCTGAATGAAACCCAATAGGTAATGTAAGACCTGGATGAAGCCCGGTGCATGAGTAAGGGCAATTGAAGGCAATAATATGACACCTGGTTGGACTGGTTGGGTCCATTAGGGTAAATGGAAATTGGCAGGACAATCATGAAAAAGGTAATAGGAAATGTAAATTAAATGGATTTGAGTCATCAAATACCTTGGTTGTGTTGGGAACTATTGTTCTCAATTTCGTGCATGTTGTGCATGAATAAAGGAATTTCTCTTAACTTTGACCTTATGATATTCCATAATTGTGTTGTGATTATGATTATGTGTGTCTATATATGTGTACATGTATGTATGTATGTCGTTGTCAAATAGGGTCGTCAGGGATCATGATTTCTTTATGTTAATGTTTATATGTATATATATGTATGTATGTATGCCATTGTCTGACAGGGTCGTCAGGGATCATGATTGTTTTATGCTAATATATAGACATAAATAAACTGAAAATGACACCCCACTAGGATGTTTTTCCCACCATTCAACTTGGAATATGTTTCCCATGACCTTGGTCTATATTTTTTACATGGAAAATAAAGTTGGGGCTGTTACAAACTCCTCCTCCTTGGGGAAACATTGTCCTCGGTGTTCTACGGCACTGTCCTCGGTGTTCTACGACACCTATGACCAAAAAACTATTGAACAAAACAAATTGCCTATGGAGCTTTATAACCCATCTCATTGCAGTATTTACAATGACCACTACTAAAAACATGACAATCATATCATTTATTGGACCTTTATAACACATCTCATTATCGTATTTACAATAAAAACCACGCATACACTAATTCACATTTGCTTCAACCAAAAAATAATCATATTGTCTACGGAGCTTTATAAATCCAGCTCGATACAATATTCACAATAAAATACACATATGCACATTTTCTCAACCAACAAATAAAAGGATGCGATGTATGTATCAATCAACAAGGGAATTCAGAGGCTCACACCTCCACCCTCAAGGTAGTATCGGGATTCGCTTCTGATCTGAATATGGACAAACTAATTTTGATGTGCTAGCTTCCTCGTCAGTATAAAATAAAATTGCTTAAGGATTGTGTCAAATAGCAATTTTATGAGAGGGTTTATGTGCCAAATTTGTGTGTATTTTATAAGCAATTCATGAATTAAATTAGCTTTAAAAACACATAAACAACAAGTAAATTGCAGATAATATAATACACAACAAGCACATTACACAGTAGTGATGAAGGATTTCACCCCTCCTGGGCTACATCTCCTTGGACTAGCTTCAATGGCTTGGCCCTCTTTGATTATCTGATAAAAAAATTGAATACAAAAATTTCTTGAACTTTAATGGCTCTCAAACCTACTCCAATGGCTCTGGGATACCCCTAATACCACTTTTTTGGTTCTGACTGAGTCGAATTCTGACTCTCTGAGCAAAAGTTATGCCTCTTTCAGTTTCACCTAGAAAACCTCCGCTAAATTTGGAAAACTAAGTAACTACAATTAAACTGGCACTTTCTGCCAATTTCGGAGGTTCGCCAATTAACTACTAAGTGGAGGTTAGTGCTAATTAAGCAGTTTTTAAGCGCTATTGGCATTTTTAAACTAATCTGCAACTCAATGATGGTTTAGCACTAATAAATGGGGATAAAGGTTAATAAATCCAGGTTTAGTCCTTAATCTCTACGCCTTTGTTGGAGCTCCGCCTGTGGTCATGGGCAATGGTCCTACGAACCAAGGTTGGCCCCTCTTTCCTCCTTCATAACATAATTTGGTTTAATTTAAATATAAACTGGTTGCATAGATATGTAAGGACTAATACATAGCGGAGGTGGTATGGCTTGCGCGTAGTGTGGGGGAGGCCATGGGGATAAGCCCGACCTCTGCCCATCCACCATATATAATTTTTCCACTATGTATTTAATATTATTTCGACCATACCTTAGCCCCATTTCAACCTTTGGGAGGGGGTACGTGGCAGCCCCTGGCTGCACCACGTGTCCTCTTCCCATTGGTGTGTTTCAACAACCAAACAAAATTTTCCATGTAGCCCATAAATTCAGGCCAACCACAAGATGACAAGTGTCAACACACCATTGGCCAAATAAAAACCCATTTTGAGCAAAAATTGACCCGTTTGACCTTTTTTTTAAATTCGCCTGTTTGGAAAAGTAGACAGCAGGCTCTAACTTTCTCATACGGAGTCGGTTTTTTATGAAACGATGTGTGCTAGATGTAGGGTGACGAGCACTTCGCGGTCATTCTGGTCTCAAATGATTCTGAGCACTTTCATTTTTTAGCAAATTTTTGCCCCCAATTCAGTTTCTGATCACTCCTTCCCACTGAAAGGATTTTGAACCCACAAAAGATGGTTATCTGATGAGAGTTTAATCCTCTTCACCTTTACAAGTTATATCGACTTGATTCTACTTGGAAAAATATTCAAATGACAACCACTTTGGTTCCTTGACATGCCTACTCTTGCAAATGGCTTGGTACTTCAACCAATGTCCTCCTTTAGCTGTTGCCCTTGCTGGCTGCTTGTTGACTAATGAAAAACATCTCGTTGTAACAAAGTGATCTCTTTATGCTTGAAAAGTTTGATTGATGGCCTTCCCAGTGAGAATCTTATTCCTCCTTTGCATAAACATGCATTTGATGCAAGCTTCTCCTTGGAAACTCTTTTCTAATTTAAGCCCGTCTGAGTGAACTACAGAAATGAATTCAAATATCAGTAATCACTATAAATGAAATGACCATTATTTTACCTCCACGGTACCAAATACCACATCTATAATAATGTCTTCTCCATCTCTTTCGCTTCTTAGCATCATGCATCATATGGTCTACAAAAGGGTTGTTGTTTTTGTTGCAATATTTTGTCATCTTGTCCCTCTTTTCACTTCTTGATTCCATCATCTTCTGGTATTTACATGTTGCTCATGCCATGATTTGAGAATGAAGGCTAATCATGAGCCTCTCACTCAAGAGCGGACTTTCCAGACCTTGATACATCTTTTCACAAGCAAAACCATTAACTTGAAAAACACATCATGCAAGAAACACAACTTAACGACCTCTTCCTTTTTCTCCTCCAAAGCAACAAATGTCACATCCTATGAACATCGCCATTAATTCTTACATCCTAGTGTACAAACCCATCGACCAACACAAGTCGAAAAAACATGTGTCTTCAAACTATTGACTCTTAAGTCAAATAAAAGCATGTACAACACTTGATGATTCTTTTCCCAAAACAACAATAATTTCAAATCTCATGAAACAATTCGTCAACATATCCCTTTCATCCTTGGAAAATAAATTAACTCTTCCAAGTCGATAAGACATACATGTAACAATCAATCGACCAAAAAGATGTGATCACTCATGCATGTGTAAATGATCAACACTCTCAAGTTGAAAACATACATGTTAACAAAGCAATCAACCAACACAAGTCAATCACTCATGCATGTTTGTTACATAGTATTTTGTCACCGTCCTTGCAATCCCCATCCCACACATTGGAGGACCGTTTCAGTGACCCCTTTGTATTGTCATACATTTCCATAAATTTCATTGCATCCCTTGGCATGTCAAGAATATAATCTTTGTTGGTCATTCCTCAAGCAAACCTTCACAAACCTATGATTTTGTGTCAATTTTGGTAGGTAGTTATGGCCTCGCGCCCATGAAGAAATTAACATTGAGCCTCGCGCCCTTTGGCGCTCTGTCTCAGAAGGGCACCCAAACCGAGCTGCTTTCGGAAATTTTTTTTAAAATAGAAAATAAGCTTCTATGCTTTAACAGCTTCGTGAGCGGAGTCATGATGGTTTGTTCGACTACATCAAGTTGAGTTTCTCCCTTTGGTTTATTAGTTCCTACAAATGTGAAACTCCTGAAAGGGATAGACCTCTCCTCCACCTTATGCGGATCCCAAACCTTTTCCTCCTCTACTTTAAATTATTATTCCTCAAATTGATTCGGCTAGCTAAACAATCATTAGTTATAGCTGGTGAGTTGAAGAAAGTAGAGACTAATCCATTGTTGAGAGAGAGTTTAAGCTCATTGCCTCATTAAGTCAAACGATGAACGAATGCTTGAAATGTACCTGACTAAACTCGTCGAAAGAGATCTGCAACGTCAAGGCATAAGGTTGTAAACTTCTTTTTCATATATCAATAATACATGAGTGTTTTTTGGTTCCAACTTTGTTTCCATTTATATTCAAAGTGTTTAGCTCTCCTTGACTAGTTGAATAGTTATAGATGAATGTATATGCTTGTATGTTGTCATCGTTTGTTTGATATTTGTGCAGGTGCATGGACATCGTCACCAATAGAGCACAAGGAATGAAGACAAAGATCGAAGGATCGTTGCTGTGTGCCATGACAAAAGCATTGGACTGAGGTAGGATATCTGTTCCAGCCCCTATTTAATTTATAAGCCAGGAATTTAGGAATTCAGCTTGTCCCCAGTATGGTCGCCAAATTGTTGAGCAAGTAAATCCCCTCTGCAGACAAAGGTGGTCCCTCTAGCACTAGGGAGGGTCTAGCATCCCTGTGATCAGAGGGATATCCTCCCATCTCCGTGATCCAGGAGGGTGATCCTCTGACTCCCATCACCATAGTCCCTAAAAGTGATCCTCCTGCTCTCATTCCCGAATTCCAGGAGGATGGTCTTTCCACTATCGTAACGCAGAGGGATATTCCTTTTATTCCTATGGCACCCCCTCCATGTATTTTGATCACTTCCTTTGATTGGAGTCTATTCACGGGATACCGTCTTCCTTCATAAGTGCCCTTTGAGATCACTGTGTAGGCCTGCAATATGGTCATACTGGGCATGATTATAGATCAAGGCGCCTCGGTTAGTATTTTTTCTTCAATTACCTGGCAAGCTTTCAGTTCTCCTCCACTTGTGCCTGTTACTCAAAATATGTTGGCTTTTAACAGAGGAAGCAGTCAACCATTAGGGATTCTTCCAAATTTGCCTATTACTTTGGGAGGGAAAACCGTCTATATAGACGTGATGGTTGTCCAAGGCCCATTGGATTTTAATTTACTCCTGGGCCGTGACTGTGCTTATGCCATGGGCATGCTTGTCTCTTCCCTCTTTTGTGTGATCTATTTTCCACATGAAGGTCGAATCATGACCATTGATCAGCTTTCATTCATTGGTCCTAATTTGGCTCCCGGTCCACCATCATCCCTCACAGGTTCGTATGTTCCAGTGGTATCTTCCCTGCCACAAGTCAATTATGTGGCCACTTGTTCCATGTCTGCGTCCACTGATAATTCAGTCAGTGAGGTAGTACATAATGTACTGGGGGAATTGGATCCTAATTTCCAGAGTGTTGTTCTCCCGTCGGATGAGAAACTCTTGGAAGCCATGACTTATTATTCGTCATGATCAGGACGTCGAAGCATAGTTCCTTTTCTTATGTCAAGCTCCTTAAAAAATGAAACAAGATCTTTGGAGCAGAGTTATTTTCTTGTGTCAGGCTCATTAAAAAATGAAACAAGATCTTCGGAGCATAGTTTTTTTCTTGTGTCAAGCTCCTTAAAAAATGAAACAAGGTTTTTTGGAGCAGAGTTCGTTTTCTTGTGTCAAGATCCTTAAAACATGAAACAAGGTGTCATGAGGATAGTTTCTTTCACTGCGTCAACCTCATTAAAAAATTAAACAAGTTCCCTTTCAATTTGAGTTTTTTATTAGATCTCGTAAAATCTAAGTCAAGTATTTCGCTTGATCTTGTAATTGAACCTTCATTCCATCCACCTGTCAGTAATTAGTAGTCCACTCCGGTGAATGCATTGAATCTTGGGGGGCATGTACCTCGAATTGAGTCATCATGTTGGGGGCATACAAACTTATTTCAAGCATAGTTTTCCATTTTTTCAAGATTGTGTAAAAATGAAACCAACTTCAAGCAGAGTTTCTTGATTTCAAGCTTCTGCAAAAATGAAACCATTCTTATTTTACCTCTCGTGATTTCCACTTTATCAGCCTGTTTTTCCATATGAGCCTTGGTTTTCTCATTCCATTGTTATCATCTGCTTGGTTGATCATATGCCCTCACTTGATTGTTTTACCCATTCCTGAGGAACCGTTGCAATGAGTGGTCTTGCTAGCCCGCCTCTTGATCTCTACTTGTTCTAAGCAGTTCCACCGTCACCGGAACCGGTTGCTAACCTTAATGCCACTCATTCCTCCAAGAGGAGTCAACTTTCAGCTCTTTTCTAACTCTCAAAACATGAAAAGATTTCTAAGCTCTTGTTGTTTTGAATTCATTAAAGGCTGCGAAATGTCGTTTACCCAGTATACATTTGACCCTTCTTCAATTTGGGATAAACTATTTATGAAAAAGGAATACCTTAGCCAATCACGATTAAGAGGTTCTCTCATATTTTGTTTTCTACCTTTTCGGGTATGAGGGACTATTTATGAAAAGGGCCATCTGGAGTTTTCTTTTCGCCTCTTTTCAAACTCTTTAAACATGAAAAGACATCGAGCTTCACCTTTGTCAGGCTCGTTAAAATTTAACGACATTGGATCCGTCATCATGACGATCACCAATTTCCTCCTTCCTAGGGTTCGTAAAATGTACTAGGATGGATTTGTCTAAAGGAAAAACTTATATGACAAGCCTATGCTATCCTTTCAAGCTTGTGTAAAAATAAAGAGGTACTCACTAGAAATGGTGGGTGAAAATGGAACCAGTTCTCAATCGTGTCAGCAGTGTGTCACTCTTGAACATGACACTTATATGCAATTCGTGTCAGGATGGGGACATCCCACATTCATTATTTTTCCTCCATGGGTTTGGGTTATCCATTTTGACCTCTCATCTACTCTTTGCCTTGTCACGACTGTTGAACAGCGGTTGTCATTGATGTCAACCCAAGCAGCACAAGGGGCTACCCCAATATTGCATGGGAATTTTGACCTACCAAATTACTATATTCTGTTTCAAAAATGATTTTTATGGTTTCTAATTGTCGATATGTTTCCGTTGATATATGGCACGCCACGTAATTCTTCACAGTTTGAGAGATATTCATGTTTGAAGTTTGTAACCCTAGTTAGTGGGATAAAACCCCATAGGGTTGTGGCATGGGTCATTGAAAAGTCATAATTAATCATTTTTAAGCTCCTAAAATCCCTCCCAAGTTCACTTGTTGAATCCCCTCTCAACCTAAGCATTTATATAAATTGTGATCCTCAAATCCTCCTTATGTAGGGATTTCGCCATCTAAAACAGGTCATCGTGGAATTTATGCTCTAAATTTTTTTCTACGAAGTTTCAGAAGCTGAAATTTTTATGAGGTGAAGAATAAATCCTGAGGAAGCTCCTATAAAAATTTTAAATCAAGGAGAACAACATTTTCATAGATATGATCTGTGGAATTCAATGTTTTTGCAGGCTCCTGAAATTCATCTCAAAGAAGTGACCTTAAGAAAATCGTCATAACTCTCTCTCTGAGTATCGGATTGGAATTCTATAAAAAGTAGCAGATATTACATAGACTGTAGTTTTCTCTGTATCAATTTCAAAGCTGAATGAAGAAACAGTGACACGTGGCATGCCGTACAAGTTCGCTCTACTGAAATAGTTCATAATTAGGGCATTGTGAGAGATTGGGAATAACTCTCCCTTGAAGAATCAAAATTGGGTCAGACCTGTAGCATTGGAAATAAAAATTAGAGGACTAATACAGGGCCAAAAATCACATATTGGGGATCTGAAATAACAGAGATACACCAGATTCAATATCGAGCTCCTAGAAGGCAAGAAAAAGCTAGATGATGTGTTGTCAAGAGCTGCAAAGGACCAGACTTTGTAGGGTAGAAAAGAAAAAAAAGGTGCATCAGAGGGTAGCACGACAAGAGCAGCAATCAAGGTGCAAAACAGCAGCAAGAATTTCATCACATGAATACTTCAATTGGGTAGCACTGCATACAGTCACTGTAAAGGTATCATTGTACTAAGTCATTGTAAATACATTATTGTAAAAATTATACTAGTGTCTATCTGTCAAGAGTTGAAGAGGCAGTGTCGGGAGGTCTAGGATCATCATTAGGTGGTTGTGCCATAGTTGGGGTTATGGTCTAGTGTGTCTTCTTCTTCTACATCATTCTATATCATTGTAAAGTGGACCATTTTCCCTAGTACGGGAGTCGAATCTTCTCTTATTCTTCTATAGGGTGGTAGGGTGGTGCTAGGCTGGTGCATGAAGTCACTAATAGGTTCAAGCCTATGAAAAATTCATGGTGGTAGGGTGGTGCTAGGGTGAGTTGTAGCTCATTGGGTGCTAGGGAATCCGTTTAGTTGACTACTGAAGAATCTCGGGCATTGGAGCGTCCATCCAGTGAGAGCTAGAGAATAATTCTTTTCTAGATTCTAGTAAGTTGGAGCTTTATTTTCAATTGGAGTTTAATATTAAAGAATTATTAGAAAATCATTAGGTGGTTTTTATCCCGGAGTGGGTTTCCACCTTAAAAAATGTGTGCATTTGTGTTCCTTTTGTTTACTGCTATCATTGTACAAACACTGATAATAATAGAATATTAACTAATTCTCTAATTGAAAGGAATATTGATTCACCCCACCCCCCCCCCTCAGTATTTCCAACGATTGGTATCAAAGCTTGGTTCCTTCAACAGCAGTTTAACAGCTGGAAGGAGGTCATGGAGCATACCAAAAATGGTGTAACTATGTTCAATGAAAATAATTATGCACTCTGGAAAGGAAGAATGGAGGTCTATCTCTTGGCGCAAGGTTATGAAGTATGGGACACTATTCAAAATGGATTTAAATCAACTGTGGATGAACAAGGTAAGAAGAATTTGGTAAATGATGCAAAAGCAAAGAATATTATTATCAATGGACGTATTTAATCTGCTTATCACAAGGTGTTGGGTTGTAAAACCGCCAAAAATGTATGGGACAAGCTTGAGAATATATATGCAGGTGACTCAAATGCCAAAGAAGAAAAGCTTCAAATCTATAGAGAAAATTTGAGCAGCTCAGAATGAAAGAAGATTGCAACATTGCTGCATACTTCCAATACGTTGATGAAATAGCCAATACTCTGGAAGGATTGGGAGAGCCAGTTGACGAGAAGACTATTATACGAAAGATTCTTAGAACATTTCCAGGGAGATTCAACCCCAAGGTATCGATCTTATAATACAGTGAAAATCTGGGCAAACTCAGCAAAGAGGAATTACATGGAGTTATCATAGCATATGAAATGAGACTTGATGAAGAAGAGGGTACTTCGCATCTAGAAACTGTGTTTGTTACATCTAAGAAAACCAATAAGGACAAACAACCTTCAATTGAAAATATATGCACCTGCAAGTGTGAAGAAAAGGGAGATGATGAAGAAGGTCTTTCAGATGAAGAATATGCTTACTTTATGAGAAAACTAAAAATTGGTAAGGGAAAATTCAAAGGTAAACTTCCATTGATATGTTTCGGCTATGGTGAGGTTAGGCATTTCGCATCAAAATGTTTGAACAGAAGTGATGGCAACTCAAAAGGAAAGAAAGGCTTTAATCAATTCAACGAGCAATGATCCAAAAGGAACTTTCTCTCTAAATAAGATAGCTCATCATCCGATGAAGAAAATGACAGCGAAGAAGAAGCCAATGAGAGAGTATTGTTTATGGCCAAGCACAATAAACAAGAGGTATCAAACAATGAAGAAGAAGGGTTGACCTTAGAAGAATTTTCTAAGGAAGCAATCAAGCTTATAAAAGAGCTCAAGGCTGAGAAGATTCGTTCCAATACTCTTGAAGAACAAGTTCAAGGTCTCAAAATTGAAGTTGAAGAACACAAATACATTGAAGAGTCACTTCAAAAGAAGTTGGAAGAAAGCAATCAAGAAAGAGATGAATTAGAATTCGAAGTAGTCTCGTTGCGTAAGGAAGTGAAGAAGGGAAAAACCATCCAAAACTATGCCAATAGCTCAAGGGCATTGGAATAATTCATCAACAATCAACAATCTTACAATGACAGAACTGGCCTCGGTTACAAAGAAGAAGTAGGATCTTCTACAACAAAATAAAATGAACAAGTACAAATTTAGGCATGTGAATGAATGAATTGAAGTTGAACATGCAATAAAATCACCTGATTACCAGCCAATGATGAAAGTTGTTAACAAGCGCGAGAGAGACCACCAATAATGATAATGGTTCTCAAGGTACAACTAGTACAATCCACGAAATATGAAGATCTTGCTTCTATTTGGTTTACCATGAGAACCATTGTCATTATTGGTGGTCTCTCTCGTGCCTGTTAACAACTTCTTCTTCTTTATAGGATATTCTATTTGGTTTATCATGACTATATGCATGACTCTTCTTATTGGATGGCTGCAACCATACCTGAGTCTATTTGACGATCCTTCTCACTAGAAGGTTGCGTCCATACCTTGGATCTTGTTATATGTTCTCTATTATGGATGGTTGTGCCCATGCCACATATTCATGTATTAGAGATATCAATTGTACTTGCTCTTGCAGGTCTTCCGACGGTGGCATTTTGGTTTGGGCATATTCTTGTAAAGCATTTCACCCCTCCCTCTCTCTCGGACTTCATGCTTTTGGGGCATTTGTTACACAGTATTTTGTCACCGTCCCAGAAATCCCAATCCCGCATGTTGGAGGACCATTTCAATGACCCCTGTGTACCGTCATACATTTCCATAAATTTCGTTGCATTTCTTGGCATGTTAAGAATATAATCTCTGTTGATAATTCCTCAAGAAGACTTTCACAAACCTATGATTTTGGGTCGATGCTGGTAGGCAGTTATGGCCTCGCACCCATGAAGAAATTAACATTGTGCCTCGCGCCCTTTGGTGCTCTGTCTTAGAAGGGCACCCACGCCGAGCTACTTTTGGAAAGTTTTTTAAAATAGAAACGAAGCTTCTATGCTTTAACAGCTTCATGAGTGGAGTCATGATGGTTTGTTTGAATGGATCAAGTCGAGTTTCTCCCTTTGGTCTATTAGTTCCTACAAATGTGCAACTCCCTAAAGGGACAGACCTCTCCTCCACCTTATGTGGATCCCAAACCTCCTCCTCCTCTACTATAAATTATTCTTCCTCACATTGATTCAGCTAGCTGAACAGTCATTAGTTATAGCTGGTGTGTTGAAGAAAGCATATAAGAATCCATTGTTGAGAGAGAGTTTAAGCCCATTGTCTCATTAAGTCGAACGAAGAATGAATGCTTGAGATGTGCCCGACTGAACCCGTCGAAGGAGATCTGCAACGTCAAGGCATAAGGTTGTAAACTTATTTTTCATATATCAATAATACATGATTGGTTTCTTGTTCCAATTTTTTTTCCATTTATATTCAATTTTTTTTGCTCTCCTTGACTAGTTGAATAGTTGTAGATGAATGTATATGCTTGTTTGATGTCATCGCTTGTTTTATCTTTGTGCAGGTGCATGGGCATCGTCACCAATGGAGCACAAGGCGCGAAGACAAATATCGAAGGATCGCTGCTGTGTACCACGACAAAAGCATTGGACTGAGGTAGGATATATGTTCCAACCCCTATTTCATTTATAAGCTAGGAATTTAGGAATTCAGTGTGTTCCCTTGCTACTAGACCCACCCTAGGGATAGAGGGATCACCTTTGTCCACAAAGGGGATTTGCATGCACAATAATGTTCAAGCACAATGAAACTATAAAAAATTCCATTGTTCACACACACAAAATCTCATGCATGTATACAATTCTCAACTCTCTCGCTAGTAAAATCACAAGTACAAGAATCCCATTGGTATGTACGAGTACTTAAAGAAATGAAATTACCAAATTTGCTGCAACAAAGTGAGTCAAAATACTCCACTTTCAAACACCTTCTTGGCGTAAACATGCAACATGAATTCTAGGGAAAAAGAAATGCATTCACATGCAAATTGCAACTACAATTTTCCATCTTTGTTGCATCTAAGTGAGTCAACATAACTCTACTTTTCTAACATCTTGCTTCATGCAATGTGCAGCATACTTTCAAGAGAAAATAAATGCATTCATATAACAAGGAAATGCATCAATAAGGCAAGATTTGCATCAATTATCAAAATAAATGCAAGGCCTTAATTGGTCAAGAAATCTAACCATCTCTTTCCAGACCACTTCAATGGCGCTTCTTTCAGCTGCACTTCATCATGTGTATCATCCTGACCCACATAGACTATGGAATCCTCTTTTCCATTCTTTTCAAAATCTCTCTCCACCTTCTTCAAATGTTGTGGATGACATGTTGGATACAAAGTCCAACATTTGTCTACCAAATGACCCTGTTTATGGAAATGAGTGCAAAATAATTGCATCTTCTTTTCAACATGGTTTGCATTGTCCATTATACCTTTGGATTTTTGTCTCCTTTGTTTTGAAAGTTTCCTGTGTATGGCTATCTTCTTCCAACACCTCGAAACAGTATGGTTATTTAAACCACAAAAGGAACATGTAATTTTTCTCCAAATCTTATGTGAGGATTTTCCATGTTTATCATAATTAAAAGCAACTTGATTAAAGGAAGATTTATACCTTGCACATTCACCTTTGTCGCCTTCTTGAGGAGGTGAATTTGATGAGGTAGTGGCTCTCTTTGAATACCAACAATGGGTTCAATGGCTTTAGAGCTTTCAACGTCCTCTTGTTTGACATTTCCATTAGTTGCATGATTATGAGCATCTTCTTGCAAAGTGGGTGTAAAACTTTTGCATTCCTCATGAACACAAACTTCACAAGCTTGAGGTAATTAACATGTAATGAAAGTATTTCTTGGAACACCTTCATGTGCCTCCTTGGCTTTGGATCATTCTGCATCTTCTTGCTGTCCATAGCCACTACTTGCATGGCTAAAAGAAATCTTTTCAACACTGGGTGTAAACCTGTTGTATTCTCCACGAACGCAATCTTAAGGTAGTGAATATGTAATGGAAGCCTTTCTTGAAACATTTCCAAAAGTATACATAGTTTTTTAGTGCTCTACATCATCTTGTTCACCAAAACCTAGACCCATGTACCTAGACCTTCCCTCAACAACAATAGGGTTTATAACTCCTTGTGCGTGTTTTCCTAACCCTTTACCTTCATAGCCCTTTTTTTTTAACAACTTGGACCCTATTCCTCTAGTGTGTCTTTCAAAAACACCAAAACATTCATCTTGAGAGGAAATTGAAGATAAAATTTATTTTCATACGTCATTTTCATGCACATACTTGGCTAGGGTTTCATTTGCAATATGGAAATGATTCTCCATCTCATGCATATTTGCTAAGGTTTCATTTGCAATATGGAGTTGAGTCTCCATCTCATGTGTATTTTCAAGAAGCTCTTGATTATCCTACTTCATGGCCATCAACTGCTCCTGAAGCCTATTGCTCTCCTTCCTATCTTCAACCATCTCTTGCACCATATCTCTTATGATGAATAGCTTCTACAACATCTCTTCATCAAAGAGTCTTGCTAAGGAAGATTGATTAGAAATAGTGTTGGATGAAGCTATCATCTTCACACTTGTAATGCATAAAAAAAACTTCTTTACTGTGATTTGAGATTTGGGTCCTCAATCTTGACCTTCTCCTCTCTATCTTACACACATAAACTTGCACATAATTAAATTCTCCTTGCAAAAATACAAAACCAATAGCTAATTTTCTAGCTAACCTTGGCCAACCCTGAGACAAACTTGGGACAAAATGAGCTAAATTGTGCTTTGATACCAACTTGATCTGAATATGGACAAACTAGTTTTGTTTTCCTAGCTTCCTCGTCAGTATAAAATAAAAGTGCTTAAGTATTGTGTCAAATAGCATGTTTATAATACACAACAAACACATTACACAATAGTGATGGAGTTCACCCCTCCTAGGGTACGTCTCCTTGGACTGGGTTCAAAGGCTTGGCCCTCTTTGATTTGTTGAGATTCAACAAGAAAATTTCAACACCCACACCTAGTGCATTAAGCACCTACACTACGGTGGGGCCCATAGTGCTATTTTTGGTGCATGTCTATTTTAGTTATCCCTTAATTAAGTGGAAAATAAAATGTAATCTAGTCTCAAAAATAACTTGTAATAGTTAACTGAGAGTGATAAAATCAGTTAGCTCATGCATTTCGAGTTAGAGGTAGTTGGTGAGGCATGTAGAATAATTCTAGTTGTAACAGAGTTCGAAGTGCAGTGGTGCATTAGTTAGTGCATGCTATAATCAGTTTAACTCAGTTAAATGAGTTAAACTCATTTGTGCTAGTTGTAACTGTTAGATACACTAGTAAGAGATCAAGTGAATTAAATATTAATTAATTCACAATCAGTGATCTCACATGCAACTAAGGATTTACTATTATTAGTTGCATGCATGTCAGATCCAGTGGAGACCTAGTTGAGATCTAGGTGAAAGGGAAGTTGACTATCAGTTGTAGGGTTATTGGGTTGCACACATGCAACCAACACCCATTGGAGTGCCCATGATACTTGTGCAGTCAAGGAAGGCCAAATTCCTATCTTTTAGGGATTGCATTCATCAAGGATTGCAACACAGGCTGTTTGGAGGAAGTAAATTGGCTAAGTATTGGTCATTTTTTGTATGACAGTGTGAGACAATTGGCTAAGTACTGGAGGGCTCTTGCAAGAAGAGTTTTGTATGTAATTTTTTCATGGTCCATGCTAAATATACAATAGAAGATAGTGGGGTTTTGAGCAGCAAGCTTTCCCCAGGAAATTATTTGTGTTGTGTTTGATTTGATTCCTCTTTACTTCATGTGATTGGCAATTGTGTTTTTAATTCCGCAAAATATTTGTAGAAGAAATTTAGTATTTAACTTTAGTACATTGTTAAATCGGATTGAATCCAAGATATACATGCATGCTGTATAATTTCTACATGGTATCATAGCACAGGAAATCACAATTATGAAGGAGGAGCTAATTTTGTGACTGGATAGAATTTGAATTTGCAGAAAGGCTTTCTTAGTGCTACAACCGATTCAGGATCGAAATGGCTTTCAATGGCTTAAGGTTGGAGTATGCACTTGAGGGAAACTCAAACTATATTTCTTGGAAGGATAGGATGGAGGTAGTACTCGAAGACAATCGCTTGAAGGAATTCATTTACAATGATGTTCCTAAACCTGTTGTGACAGATGTTGCAAATCTTGATGCATGGCAAAAGAAAGTGGCAAAGGCGAGGAGGATCCTATTGGAGGGATTGCGAGACCACATTATTGCAAGCCTCCATGGGAAAACTGCACCATATTCAATTTGGAAGGATTTTATGGATCTATTCCAAAGCAGCAGCGACCATAGGAAATTGGCGCTCAAAGATAAACTTAGGAAGATCAAGATGGAGAAGGGCGACTCCATACCAAAACATCTAACAAAGTTTTTCCAATATCCGGATGAACTAGGGAGCGTTGGTATAACTATCCCTGATGATGATTTTGTGAGCTTGTCTCTCCTAGGAATTCCCAAGAGTTGGCACAATTATCAAGACTCTATCAATGGAAGGGAAAATTTGCCAAATTGAGAACGACTGTGGTCGGATTTGGTGCCAGAGGAGTTCAGACGAAACACCAAAGATGGATCTTCATCTAAGGATGAATATGAAGAATATTGTGATTTGGCTTCCAAGGAAAAGAAGGGGAAGGGGAAGAAATTACATTCCAAATCCAATTCCAAGAATGGAAAGAATCACGACATGTCTAAGGTGAAGTGTTTTCACTATCATGAGCATGGGAATTTTGCTACTAACTATCCACAAAAGAAGAAGAACAAGAAGGCTAGAGGATCTACAGCTGGTGAGGCTTTGGCCTCGCAAATTGAGCTTGACTTCTCATTGATCGCATGCATGGTGTCAAGTGCATTGGGATCTATGTGGTATTTGGATAGTGGCGCTTCCTTTCACGGGAGACAAGGAACTTTTTAGTGACTTGGAGGAGAAGGATATCCAGATGCATATTGAAATGGGTGATGATGGGCGGTACAGTGCTACGAGGATTGGTACCATTACCTTTCAGAGGCAGTTAGGTAAACCCTTTCAATTAAAAGATTTAATGCATGTACTAGGTTTGAAGAAAAATTTAGTCTCAGTCGCAATGTTGGAGGATACATGCTATGATGTTGTTTTTAGTGAAGGAAAAGATTTCCTGTGACATAGCACAACAGGACAAGCCAAGAGGATAGGGATTTGAGTTAAGAATCTCTACAAGCTGGAGGCAGATGGCTGCACAGCAATGATGGGCAAGGGGGATCAAGTGGTCAGCCAGGATGAGGGCGAATTATGACACAGGAGATTGGGCCATCTTCACCATGGATCCTTGAAATTCAGGCAACATATTTCTACTAGTCTTCCCAGGGGTACACTTGCACAGTCATACACATGCAAGGGATGTACTATGGGAAAATATGTAAAGGCCACCTTTCATGAGAAATTCGGGGATCCTTGAGAGAGTTCACACAAACGTGTGTGGACCATTCTTTGTTGCTTCAACAACAAAACATAAGTACTATGTAATATTTGTTGATGACTTTTCTCGTAAGTGTTGGATCTTCTTCATGCAAAAGAAAGATCATACATTATCTAAGTTTCTTGAGTTTAAGGAACTGGTGGAGAAAGTGTCGGGGAAGCAAGTGAAGGCTCTTAGGAGAGATAATGGTGGAGAATACATCCCTAACAAATTCAAGACTTCTGTAGCAAAGAAGGAATTCGAAGAGAACTAATAGCGCCTCATAACCCACAACAGAATGGGGTCATGGAAATAAATAATAGAATGATTGTGGGTGCAGCAAGAGCAATGTTGCATGATCAAGGCTTACCGATGCATCTGTGGGTGGAAGCATGCAACACTACGGTATTTGTGCAAAATCGTTGTCGTCATAGGATACTTGGCATGAGTACACCTGAAGAGGCTTTCGCTAGTAAGAAACCTGATGTTTCACACTTTAAGATTTTTGGCTCATCTGTTTATGTGCATGTGACCAAGGATGTCAGGAAGAAGCTGGAATCGACAGTTGAGATCGGGATTTTTTTGGGGTACACTGAAATGCCCCATAATTATAGAGTGTATTTGCCAAACAACAGAATGACTGTTGTGTGACGGGATATAAAATTTGATGAGGATAAATCCATGTGGTTATCCCTTGAGAGGGAGTTGAACTTGCATGTAGAGGAGGAACTATTGGTTCCCAAGGATGAGCCTCAAGATGTGGATCAGCCACATGCGGAGGATCATGGAATGGAGGAAAACACTCATGCAAAGCCATCCATCAGAAATTGCAAAAGGCGCACCACGAAAGCTGATAGATTGAGACTTAATGTTGCGGAGAATGTAGGAGCCCCTACTTCACAATGCAGACAGAGATAGTCTCATGATCGATTGACTGGATACATGGCTCTTATGAGAATTGTGACTGAACCATATTCCTTTCAGGAAGAAGTGCAGCAACCAACTTGGGTTGATGCAATGGTGGAGGAGTATAACTCCATTATCAAGAACAATGCATGGGAGATTGTCCCAAGATTGGTCGACAAATCAGTGGTTGGATCGAGATGGATATACAAGGTAAAGTAAGTTGTTCATGGGAGTGTGGAGAAATAAAATTACAGATTTGTGGCTCGGGGATTCTCACAAATCGAGGGGATAGATTATGATGAGACTTTTTCACCCTTTGCAAGGTACTCTTCCATAAGATACATCCTTGCACTCTCAGCGCAGATGGGCTAGCACATTCAACATATGGATGTGAAAACTGTGTTTCTCAATGGGATCAGTAAGGAAGAGGTGTACATAGAGAAGCCCGAAAGTTTCGAGATATTCAATAGTGAGTCGCATGTGTGCTAACTTAAAAGAGCACTGTATGGGTTGAAGCAAGCACCTCGTGCTTGGTACACTTGGATAGATAGTGATTTCACTGGACTGAGCTTCACCAAAAGTGAAGCAGATGCAAACATGTACCAGATTGTGGTTGAGGGTAAGCTATTGATTATTGTTCTTTATGTTGATGATCTAGTTTTGACTGGTGATGAGCAACTGATATACTCATGCAAGGAGGATCTTGCAAGGGAGATCGAAATGAAGGACATGGGACTCCTTCATTATTTCCTTGGATTGGAAATACGGCAACGGGATGTTGAAATTTTTGTGTCTCAAGGAAAGTATACAAAGGAGATACTAGGTAAGTTTCACATGGAGAGCTGCAAACCCATGGATACTCCTCTTCTAGGAAATTGGAGGAAAGAGGATGCTACTTCTGGAGAGGTAGTGGATGCTACTGTCTACAGGCAGTTAGTTGGTTCACTGATGTATCCAATGAACACCAGACGAGATATTTGCTACGCAGTTAACCAACTGAGTCAAGCTATGGTTAAGCCTACCAAGCTCTTTTGGAAGGCGGGGAAGCATGTCTTAAGATACCTGAGGGGCACATCAGAGAATGTTCTATGGTACATACGAACAGAGGGAGTGAAGCTTTAAGGCTTCATGGATTCAGATTGGGTGGGCAATCAATCAAACAAAAAGAGCACATAAGGAGGGATCTTCAACATAGGATCGACAACAGTTTCCTAGTACAGCAGGAAACAACGATTTTTGGCACTCAGTTCAACGGAAGAAGAATACATAGCAGCAATTCAAGCTACATGTGAGGCTATCTGGATGAGAAAGATATTGGTTGGTTTGTTTGGTTCTCATATGGATCCGACAGTGATACATTGTGATAATCAGCGTTGCATTAAACTCTCAATTAATCATGTGTTTCATGATAGGTCCAAGCACATAGATATCTGGTACCATCATCTCAGAGATTATGTGCAGAGAAGAATAATGTTGCTTCAATACATTCCCATGGAAGATCAGGATATAGATATTCTGACGAAGGCCCTCACCAAGAGCAAATTCGAATACCTTAGAGATAGGATCGAGGTGAAGGATAATCCCTTTCTTATTGAGAGGGAGTGTTGAGATTCAACAAGAAAATTTCAGCACCCATGCCGAGTGCATTAAGCACCTGCACTAGGGTGGGGCCCATAATGCTATTTTTGGTGCATGTCTATTTTATTTATCCCTTAATTAATATGGACACTAAAATGTAATCTAGTCTCAAAAATAACTTGTAATAGTTAACTGAGAGTGATAAACTCAATTAACAGGTAGTTGGTGAGGCATGCAGAGTAATTCTAGTTGTAACAGAGTTCAAAGTGCAGTGGTGCATTATTTCATGCAGGTTGTAATCAGTTTAACTTAGTTAAGTGAGTTAAACTCAGTTGTACCAGTTGTAACTGTTATATACACTAGTAAGAGATCAAGTGAATTAAATATTAATTAATTCACAATCAGTGATCTCACATGCAACTGAGGATTTACTATTATTATCTCATGCATGTCAGATTGAGTGGAGACTCAGTTGAGATCTAGGTGAAGGAGAAGTTGACTATCAGTTGTAGGATTATTGGGTTGCACACATGCAACCAAACACCCATTGTAGTGCCCATGATACTTGCGTAGTCAAGGAAGGCCAAAATTCCTATATTTTAGGGATTGCATTCATCAGGGATTACGCAAGCAAGGCATGTTGTCTGGACGCAGTAAATTGGCTAAGTATTAGTCAGTTTTTGTATGACAGTGTCAGATAATTAACTGAGTACTTGAGGGCTCTTATGAGAAGAGTTATGTATGTAATTGTTTCATGATCCATGTTGAATATACAATAGAATATAGTGGGGTTTTGAGCAGCAAGCTTTCCCTGGGAAATTATATGTGTTGTGTTTGATTTGATTCTTCTTTACTTCATGTGATTAGCGATTGTGTTTTTAATTCCACAAAAGGTTTGTAAAAGCGATTCAGTATTTAACTTTGGTACATTGTTAGAGTGGATTGAATCCAATATACACATGCATGTTGTATAATTTCTACATGATTAACTAATCAAAAATTTGAATACGGTCATTTCCTAAGCTTTAATGGCTCTCAAACTTGCTCCAATGGCTCTAGGACACCCCCAATACCATTTTTTTGGTTCTAACTGAGTCGAATTCTGACTCTCTGTGAAAAATTTATGCCTCTTTCAGTTTCACCTAGAAAACCTACGTTAAATTTGGAAAACTGAGCTAACTGCAGTTACTTTGGCATTTTCTATTGAAGTCCAACAAGAAATTGCAGCACCTACACTAGTGCGGGACCAATAGGTCCTAACAACACCTACACTAGTGTGTGCTAAATTTGGTGCAATGTCTATTTTAATTTTCCCTTAATTAAAATGGACAATAAAATGTAATCTTATCTCATGATCACTTGTAATAGTGAACTAAGTGTGATAAACTCAGTTATCTCATGTATTTCGGGTTGAGGGTGGTTGGTGAGGCATGCAGAGTAATTCTATTTGTTATGGAGTTCAAATTGCAATTGGTGCATTAGTTTAATGCAAGTGTAATCAGTTAACTCAGTTAGGTGAGTTAGAGTTAGTTGAACTAGTTGTAACTATTTGTTGCACTAGTGAGAGATCAAGTGAATTAAATATTATTTAATTCACAATCAGTGATCTGCCAGGCAACTGATGATTTACTACTATTTGCTGCATGCATGTCAGTTCCAGTAGAGACCCGGTTGAGACAAAGGTGAAAGGGAAGTTAACTATCAGTTGTGTGATTAATAGGTTGCTTGCATGCAACCAGTCTAGAAATTTTTGTTTCCCACCCCGGTTTTCAGTTTCTCCTTATTTCTCCATATAGTTAAATACCCATTCACATAGCCATACATTCAACAAGCTGAAAAAATAAATATTTTCTGAAAACACAAATTCTGGAAATTTTCAAATGCTGGAAATTACAGAAATAAAACTCAGCAAAATAAATCAGCCACACACAGAAAAATAGACACGCTGATTTTTGGTCAAGACCATGGAAAAGCCCCCTACAACTCTTGGGGAAAACCAGTTCGAAAGCTCCTTCTTATTTCTGGAAAATGCTTTTACAGTGAGAGAGAAATACTCAGAAAAAT
Organism: Pinus albicaulis; assembly: GCA_034641835.2. Lineage (NCBI taxonomy): Eukaryota > Viridiplantae > Streptophyta > Pinopsida > Pinales > Pinaceae > Pinus > Pinus albicaulis. Next base: position 1,008,546,647 of record CM076580.1, on the reverse strand, counting down.
TTCAGCAAGTAATAAATACAACTTATCTCGTTTTCTGTGCTTAACCACCGCCTCGAAAAATGTGTACATAGAAAAAACAGAAACAACAATAAATGTTGTACGACCTCCTCAAATTTCGTGCCCAGAATTTACAGCATTAAATGTTGTTGTACAGACTATCTCGAAAACTATGCAAATAGCCATGATCCTTGTGCATTTTAGGAAGGCCAAAATTCCTAAACAATAGGGATTGCATTCATCGGGGTAACGAAAGGCGGTACATTTAGAGGCTGAGAATTTGTGAATTTAACAAGAAACAGTGAAGGAGGCCTCCTGAAACATCTTTCCTGATCCTAGTTGGAAAGTGATCACCTAAACTAGGTGGGGACCACACATGTGATTTTGTCGAAAAGTCTATTTTTAGACTATGTCTATTTTTAGACATATGGAGCATGGTCTAGGAGTTGCGGGATGCTATTCTTGGATGATTGGTCAAGTTGGTAAAAATAGATGGACATCTATTTTTAGACATACAAGTCGAAGTCTATTTTTAGACTGCCTGTCTAAAAATAGAACAGTCAAATATTGTTATCCCTTAATAATATTTGGACTATAAACTTTATCTTATCCTCTTGGAGCACTTCAGTTCGAGCTACAGATGTGGCACATGTAGCTGGCAGAAGGAAATTCGAATTTCCTATGGGTTAGTTGAGCTATTGCATGTTTGACTTCAGTTAGAACTCATGTGGCAGAGTTTGGTGGAGTTGATGAGACAGTTGGTGGAGTTGTGTTCGGTTTAACTTAGTTGAACTAGTTGTATTTAGTCTAACTGATAAATACACTAGTGATGAGTGGTGTGAATTAATTCACTAATTATTAACTCATAAATCAACTAAAGAACACATCAGTTAACTGCAATGCATGGACAGTTCAGTGGAGACCAGTGTTAGAGGTGGGTGAAAGGGTGGAGTCTACTATCAGTTGTGACTATAGTGTGCATGAGATTTTCACAATCATTGGAGGAGATTGCCAATGAGGATTGCGCAGTTAAAGCCAAGGGAATTCGAATTCATTCAATCCATTCTCTCATCTTGGATTGCGCAGTAGAGGCAGGCAAACAGTGGAGGAGTTTTGAACCCGTGACTTGTTCAAAACTAAGCTAGTTTGTGTGTAACTTTTGGAGACAGTACTGAGTACTTGTGAGGAGTATTGTACTGAGATTGTTACATGATTCTTCTTCATTATAATATACAGACAGTAGGGGGTTTTCAGCTGTAAGCTTTCCCCAGTATACATACTGTGTTATATGTGTTGAATTTCTATGTGCACATGTGAATGTTTTCAATACCGCTTGTTGTTTTTATTTCCGCATGTGATGATTAATCCGTAGAAGAGATTATGTGTTATGTATGAAGCTCAAATAGTATGTGACCAGGATAATCTCGGTGAATAATTCGTGAAATTATTCAGAATTGTTGAGAATCGGCTAAGTGTTGGTCGGTTTGTCCAAGACAATGTGAGACAGTTAGCAGAGTGCAGGAGACTCTTGTGAGAAGAGTGCATTGTAATTGTTTCATGATTACATGGTTTATATAAAATAGAAGATAGAGAATTTTTTAGCAGCAAACTTTCCCTAGGAAATTATCTATGTTGTGGTTTGATTTGATTCTTTCTTTGCTTCATGTGATTGGAAATTGTGTTTAATTTCCGCAATTGATTTTAGAAGTGATTTTGTATCTGGCTTTAGTACATTATTAGTTCGGATTGAATCCATGATATACATATTCTTTGTATAATTTCTACATGGTATAAGAGCACGAGAAATCACTATAGTGGAGGAGAAGTTGAGTTTGTGACAGAATAGAATTCGAATTTGCAGAAGACATTCTTGGTGCAACAAGTGATTCAGGATCGAAATGGATTTCAATGGCTTGAGATTGGAGTATGCACTCAAGGGCAGATCTAACTATAATTCTTGGAAATACAGGATGGAGACAGTACTCGAGGAAAATGGGTTGAAAGAATACATTAACAATGATTTTCCCAAACCCATTGTAACAGATGCTGCAAATATTCATGCTTGGAAAAAGAAAGTTGCAAAGGGGAGGAGGATCTAACTGGAGGGAGTACGAGACCACATTGTCTCAAGTCTCCATGGGAAAGAGACACCATATGCAACATGGAAATCTTTGACAAATATATTTCAGAGCAGCAGTGATCATAGGAAATTGGCACTGAAGGATAAACTCAGGAAGATCAAAATGGAGAAAGATGAAACCATGCTGAAATATTTAACAAAGTTTGTCCAACGTCGGGATGAGCTTGGGAGCATCAGCATTATTGTCGTTGATGATGATTTGGTGAGCCTAGCTCTTCTAGGACTTCCCAAGAGTTGGAATAGTTATCACGACTCTGTCAATGGAAGGGAAAAGCTGCCAAATTAGGGATGACTTTGGTCAGATTTGGTGCAAGAATAATTCAGGCAGAATACCAGAGATGGATCATCTAAGAATAAAGATGAAGAAGATTTTTCTTTGGTTGCCAAGGCGAAGAAGGGGAAAGGAAAGAAATTCTATTCCAAATCTAAGTCCGGTAAAGATGGCAAGAAACGCGACATGTCTAGAGTGAAGTGTTTTCACTGTCACGAGCATGGACATTATGCCACTAATTGTCCACAAAAGAAGGAGAACAAGAAGGGTTCAGGATCTACGGCTGGTGAGGCTTTGGCCTTGCAATTTGAGCTTGACTTCTCTCTCATTGCATGCATGGTTTCAAGTGCAATGGAATCGGTGTGGTACTTGGATAGTGGTGCATCCTTTCACATGACATGAGACAAAGAAATTTTTAGTAGCTTGGAGGAGAAGGACCTCCAGATTCATATCAAAATGGGTGATGACGGGAATTACATTGCTACTAGGATTGGTACCATTACCTTCCAGAGATAGTCAAGTAAAGCCTTTCAATTAAAATATGTAATGCATGTACCAGGCTTGAAGAAAAATTTAGTCTCAGCTGCAATGTTGGAGGATAGAGGCTATGATATTGTTTTCAGTGAAGGAAAATATTTCATGCAACACAAAACAATAGGACAAGCCAAGAATATTGGGATTCGAGTTAAGAATCTCTATAAACTTGATGTAGATGGATGTGCAACATTGATAGGTAAGGCAGACAAAGTGGTGAGCCGGGATGAGGGTGAGTTATGGCATAGGAGATTGGGTCATCTTCACCACGGAGCCTTGAACGTCATGCAACAAATTTTTATGGGTCTTCCCAAGCGTACACTTGCGCATTCAGACACATGCAAGGGATGTACTATGGGGAAGTATGCAAAGGCCACTTTTCATGAGAAGGAGAACCGAGCTTCGGAAATCCTTGAGAGATTTCACTCAGACATGTGTGGACCATTCTCTACTACTTCGATAGCAAAGCATAAGTACTATGTGATATTTGTTGATGACTCTTCTCGAAAGTGTTGGATCTACTTCATGCAGAAGAAATATCATACGTTGTCAAATTTTCTTTAGTACAAATCATTGGTGGAGAAAGACACGGGGAAGCATGTGAAGGATCTTAGGAGCGACAATGGTGGTGAGTACATATCCAATGAATTCAAGAACTTCTGCATCAAAGAAGGAAGTCAGAGAGAATTGATTGCACCTCATAACCCATAGTAGAATGGGGTCACAGAAAGAAAGAACAAAAAAATTGTGGGTGTAGCAAGAGCGATGTTGCATGATCAGGGCCTACCGTTGCATCTGTGGGTGGAGGCAAGCAACATAGCGGTATTTGTGTAGAACTTTTGTCCTCATAGGATACTTGGAATGAGTACACCATAAGAGGCTTTTACTGGTACGAAACCTGATGTTTCACATTTTAAGATTTTTGGCTCATTTGTTTATGTGTATGTGATCAAAGACGCCAATAAGAAGTTGGAACCAACAACTGATATTGGGATATTTGTGGGGTACACTAAAACTCCCCACAACTATCGAGTGTATTTTCCAAACAACAAAACGATTGTTGTGCGACGGGATATAAAATTTGATGAGGAGAAATCGATGTGATTGTCCCTTGAGAGGGAGCTGGATTTGCATGCAGAGGAGGAACTCTTCGTTCCAAAGAATGAACCTCAAGATGTGGAGCAGCCACATGCAGAGGATCATGGAATGGTAGAAAACACTTGTGGAGAGCCATCCACCAGAAATGGTAGAAGGAGCACCATGAAAGTTGATAGATTGAGACTTGATGCAGCAGAGAAAGTAGGAGCCCCTACTTCACTGCGCATATAGAGACAGTCTCCAGACATGTTTACTAGAAACATGGCTCTTATGAGCAAGTGTAGTGTGACATAACCACCTTCCTTTCAGGAAGAAGTGCAACAACCAATTTGGGTTGATGCAATGTTAGAGGGGTATGACTCCATTGTCAAGAACAATGCATGGGAGATTGTCTCAATACCGGTCGGAAAATCAGTGGTTGGATCTAGATGGATCTATAAGGTGAAGCAAGTTGTTGATGGGAGTGTGGAGAATTACAAGGCAATATTTGTGGCCTAGGGATTCTCATAAGTTGAGGGGATTGACTATGATGAGACTTTCGCACCATTTGCGAGGTACTCTTCCATTAGATCTATCCTTGCACTCTGAGCACAGATGGGGTGGCACATTCATGAGATGGATGTGAAAATTGTGTTTCTCAATGGAGTTATTGAGGAAGAAGTGTAAATAGAGTAGCCAGAAGGTTTCGAGATCTTTGATAGTGAGTCGCATGTGTGTCAACTCAAGAGAGCACTACATGGGTTGAAGCAAGCACCTCGTGCTTGGTACACTTGAATTGACAACTATTTTATCAGGTTGTCCTTCACCATAAGTGAAGCAGATGCAAACCTATACCGGATTATGGTTGATGGTAAGCTCTTGATTATCATACTTTATGTTGATGATATAATTTTGACAGGTGATGAGCATCTGATACACTCATGCAAGGAGGATCTTGCAAGGGAGTTCGAAATCAAGGACATGGGACTCCTTCACTATTTCCTTGGTTTGGAATTATGCCAGCGGGATGGCGAACTTTTTTTTTCTCAAGGCAAGTATTCCAAAGAGATACTAGGTAAGTTTAACATGGAGAGTTGTAAACCCATGGACACTCATCTTACAAGAAATTGGAGGAAAGAGGATGCTACTTCAGGAGAAGTAGTGGATGTTACTGTCTACAGGCAGCTAGTAGGTTCACTGATTTAATGGTGAACACCAGACCATACATTTGTGTTAGGTCCCTATATTACTAGTATAGTCCCTTATTGTTGTTAGTGTAACCCCCTTATTGTTATTATTGCACCCCTATAACCCCCATATTGTTATTATTGTGCCCTTAAATTATTATTTTTAGGTCGGCTAGGATTACATTGTGGCCCCACTAGGATTAAATTATGGCCCCATGGACTCTTATATATAGAAAGAAGGTTTTGTAATTTGAATCATCCAAGAATTGTTCATTCATGTAATGTATTGGAGGTTTCCCCCTTGAAGTGGCTTATTTTTAAGGGGTTGATATCTCTTTTATTCTATTTTTGGAGTTGGTTTCACAACATTTGGTATCAGAGTTTTGGATTCAAGGGTTTCGCTGCTCCAAACAGGTCATCGTAGAATTTTCGCTATAATTTTTTTTCTACGAAGGTTCAGAAGCTAAAATTTTTAAGGTGCGAAGCTGAAATCCTGAGGAACATCATTGCAAAATTTTAGAGCTTCTTTCACAATATTTTCGGAGATATGATATGTGGAAGGTAGGGATTTTTGCAGGCTCCTGAATTTCACTTAAACAGGTCAACGCGGAATTTTCACTATAACTTTTTTTATAAGAAGGCTAAGAAGCTAACAAATTTATAGTGTGAAGCTGAAATCCTAAGGAACATCATCGCAAAATTTCATTGGCTCGCAATATTTTCAGAGATATGTTCTGTGGAAGTTAGGTCTTTTTCAGGCTCCCTAATTTCATCTCAAAGAGGTGATCGTGGGAAAATCTTCATAACTCTCTCCTTGAGCATCGAATTGGAATTTTGTAAAAAGTGGCTGGAAGTACACGGACTGTAGCGTCCTGTCTATAAATTTCAGAACCAAAGGAGCAAACAGTGACACGTGGAAAGTCGTACAAGTTCGCTCTACTAAACCAATCCATAATTAGGTCATTATGGGACATTGGACATACCTTTGCCTTGAAGAATCCAAATCAAGTCAGACCTGTGGCATTTGAAAGAAGCTTCAGAGGACTTCTATAGGGCCAAATTTCAGATATTGAGGATCTTCAATTATAGAGATAATTCAATTTCAATATAGAACTCTGCAAAAGCAAGTAAAAGGTGTGTATTTTTTTCTCGAATTGCATAAGTCTTGTTTGAAGAATCAAGTTGAATTGATTCCAAGGGCATATTGTAGAATAGATATCAGTATTGGTTTCTAAAATGGCCCCTAAAAATAATTCAACACCCATTAAGCCTTTAGAAGGCTCTACTATGACTCATGAAGACGAATAATGGCAACATGACATATCAAAATTACAAGAGCAAGTGCAACAAATTTCGCTCTCGAAAAGAGCAACAAAAAATGACATGGAAGTTTTGAAGAAAGGCGTGGAAACTAAGATGGATGGTTTGAAGAAAGGCGTGGAATCTAAGATAGATGGCATGGAAGCTAGCATGGAATCTAAGATGGATGACATGGAAGCTAAGATCGATGAAAAAATGGAAAACATGAAGAATGATCTAAAAGTAGACATGGAAGGTTTGACAAAGTTGATACAAGAAATGTTTCCTAATGGTGAAAAGATAGTAGAGGAAACTCATGATGAGAACAAAATAAATGTTAATCGTGATTTCATAAACTCTAATGTTCGCGGGAAGAACCACCATATTCCAAAAATGGATATGAGGAAGTTTGATGGAAAGGATCCTGTAACATGGATACTACAGATGGAGCAATATTTTGATCTCCATAATGTACAAAACACACAAAAGGTACGCATTGCAACTTTACATTTAGAAAAAAATACATTTGTATGGTATCGATGGCTTTGCTCTCGTAAAAAAATTGTCACTTGGTCAATTTTTACGGAGGAAATGATAGCACATTATGAGAATACAAAGAGCAACACCTTCTTTAGCCAATTGATAAATCTCAAACAAAAGGGTTTAGTGGGGGAGCACATTGAGGAATTCCAAAAATTGAATATAAGGGTAACTGATATTCCAGAGGAACACAGGATTGATCTCTTCATAGGTACTTTAAAGGATAACATCCAACATGAAGTTCGCGTTTTGGAACCTGATTCATTGGAGAAGGCATTCAGGTTGGCAAGAAAAATTGAATGTAAAATTATGGCGACAAGGAAGCCTACCACTCACTTATATAAAGAAGGAAGTGTTGCTATGCCTAGATTTCCACAACCTACAAGGTTGACACCACAACAATTGGAAGAAAAAAGAGCAAAAGGGCTTTGCTACTATTGTGATAGCAAATACACTAAAGGTCATAAGTGTGCTGAGAAGAAATTATTTTACATAGATTGTGAAGAGGAAGAAGAAAATGAACAAGAAGAGGATATACGCCAGGAACCAACCCAAGAAGAGGAAGAAATAAGTCCGACCATATCGTGTAATGCATTGGCAGGAATTACCACTCCTCAAACTATCAAGATAGAAGGACATATCAAGAAGAAAAAGGTAATAGTGTTGATTGATTCAGGTAGTACCCATAATTTTATTCATTGTAAGGTAGCCAAGGAATTGAATTGTTTCCTATACCTAGCACTAGAATGTCAAGTGATAGTTGCAAATGGAGGAACTATAAATTTCTCTAGAAAATGCCATAATATCAAGCTAACCATGGGGGAATATGTATTAAATAGTCCAATGCTTTCCATTCCTATGGGAGGTGCTAATGTTGTACTAGGAGTACAATGGTTACAATATTTGGGGATGGTAGCTTTTAATTTTCAAGAACTTTTCTTGAAATTTTTTTCAGAAGGAAAGAAAATCGAATTATGGGGTATTGCAGGGAAGCCGAGAAAGATAATAAGCTCTAATGTCATGACAAAGCTTCTAAAGAAAGAACAACGAGGTGTAATTGCACAATTATGCTCACTAGAAGTTCCAACATCAAAATCATCTATTTTTGCAGATCTCCAAAAGGCCTTGGACAATCATTCCAAGGTGTTTGAAACTCCCAAAGGACTCCCACCTATTTGTGATCATGATCATGCTATTCATTTGATTCCAATAAGTGTTCCTTCAAACATCAAGCCTTATAAATATCCTTATGTCCAAAACAGCGAAATTGAACGTATGATTGCAGAAATGTTAGAGGCAGGTATAATTTAACCTAGTCAAAGTTCTTTCTCTGCTCTTGTAGTATTGGTACACAAGAAGGATGGATCATGGCGCATGCGTCCGGATTATAGGGAGCTCAATAAGCTCACCATTAAAGATAAATTTCCCATTCCTGTGATTGATGAATTATTGGATGAATTACATGGAGAAATTTATTTTACCAAGTTGGATCTTCATTCAGGATATCATCAAATTAGAATGAAGATTGGAGATATTCCGAAAATAGCATTTCGAACTCATGAGGGTCATTATGAATTTTTGGTCATGCCTTTTGGCCTTACCAATGTACCTTCTACATTTCAAGTGTTGATGAATTCCATTTTCAAACCCTTCCTTACAAAATTTGTGCTAGTATTTTTTGATGATATACTAATCTACAACAGGTCTTGGAAGGATCATGTTCAACATGTTGACAGGGTGCTCAAACTATTGCAGGAGAAACAATTATATGTAAAAACATCCAAATGTTTCTTTGGAGTACAAGAGGTGGAATATTTGGGTCATATTATATCTCACGAGGGTGTTAAGGTAGACCCTAACAAAATTAAAGCCATTACGGAATGGAAAGTCCCCACAACCATAAAGCAGTTGCGAGGATTTCTCAGGTTAACAGGGTATTATCGCAAGTTTGTTAAGAATTATGGGAGAATAGCAGCACCTCTAACAACATTATTGAAGAAAGATGAATTTTCATGGACTCTTGAAGCAACTAAGGCCTTTGAACATCTTAAAGAGGCAATGTGCCTAGCACCGGTCTTAGCTACGCCAGACTTCACAAAAACCTTTATTGTGGAATGTGATGCCTCAGGAAATGGAATTGGTGTTGTTTTAATGCAAGAAGGAAGACCCATTGCTTTTGAAAGTCGTCCAATTAAAGGAAAGTATTTACAGAAACCTATTTATGAGAAGGAAATGTTAGTAATACTACATGCACTAAAGAAATGGCGAACTTACCTAATGGGAAGACACTTCAAGGTAAAAACTGATCATGATAGTCTTAAACACTTTTTGGAACAAAGACTATCTTCAAAATAGCAGCAAAAATGGGTCACAAAGATGTTGGGTTATGACTTTGAAATAATCTACAAAAAAGGAAAGCTTAATGTTGTTGCAGATGCACTCTCAAGAAAGAATGAAGAAGTGGAAGCATTGCTTTGTGCCATTTCTATTATCCAACCAGATTGGATAACCGAAGCAAGAGATGAATGGAAGAAGGACAAAGATGTATGGACACTCATTCAAAATTTGCAGCAAGATCATAGTACATCTGATACATTTAGTTGGAAAAATGATTCCTTATGGTACAAAGATCGCTTATATCTTTGTAAGAATTCCCAACTAAAACAAGAGATTCTTCTGGAATTGCACACTTCTCCTTTAGGAGGACACTCAGGATTTTTAAAAACTTACCACAGGGTGAAGAAATAATTTTTTTGGGATGGACTTAAATATGATATTCAAAATTTTGTGGCGGAATGTTTGGTTTGCCAGCAGAATAAAGTGGAAACAATTAAGACCCCAGGACTTCTACAACCTTTATCCATTCCAAGTCAACGTTGGGAGGAGATTTCACTGGATTTTATCACGGGTTTACCTAAGTCCGAAGGAAAGAGTGTCATCATGGTGGTAGTTGATAGACTTACCAAGTATGCACACTTTTGTGCATTATCTCATCCATTTTAAGCAAGTACAGTTGCTACTACATTTATGGACAGAATTCAAAAGCTACATGGAAGCCCAAGGGTTATTGTGAGCGACAGAGATCCCATTTTTACTGGAAATTTTTGGACGGAGTTATTTTCTTGTTTGGGTACTCAATTAGCTCATAGCTCATCTTATCACCCTCAATCTGATGGTCAAACTGAGATAGTAAATAAATGTTTGGAAGGATATCTTCGTTGTTTTGTATCTGATAAACAAACACTATGGGTCAAGTGGTTACCTCTCGCTGAATGGTGGTATAACACTTCCTTCCATACTGCAGCAAAAATGACCCCATTTATGGCACTTTATGAATATCATCCACCATCCATCACATCATATTTAAGAGAAAATTCGAAGGTTCAAGCAGTGGAAGATCACATCGAGCATCAACAAGAAGTTCTCCAACTCTTAAAGGATAACCTGAATTTGGCAGAAAATCGAATGAAACAACAGGCAGATCAACATCGCAGCGAGAGAAGTTTTGATGTAGGAGATTGGGTATTTTTACGGCTACAACCATACAAACAAATGTCCCTCAAGCAAGCTAAGAAGGATGATAAATTATCGCCAAAGTACTATGGTCCTTACAAGGTGTTGCAAAAGATTGGTACTATGGCATACAAATTGGAGCTTCCTGCTTCTTCACGAGTGCATCCGATTTTCCATGTTTCATGCTTAAAGAAGGTTATAGGTGAAAATCTTCCAGTTCAAACAATATTGCCAGAACTTGATGAGGAAGGAAAAATCATATTGGAACCTGAAGCGGTCACGGAAACAAGAACTCGACGGCTACGAAATCGATCAATTTCAGAGTATCTCATCAAGTAGAAGAACTTACCCACTGAAGATTCTACATGGGAGGATGAGAATTTTATACAGAAGCACCCAGAGCTACTCAAGCGTTGAGGACAACACTTTTTTGAAGGAGAGGGGCATGTTAGGTCCCTATATTACTAGTATAGTCCCTTTTTGTTGTTAGTGTAACCCCCTTATTGTTATTATTGTACCCCTGTAACCCCCATATTGTTATTATTGTGCCCTTAAATTATTATTGTTAGGTCGGCTAGGATTACATTGTGGCCCCACTAGGATTACATTGTGGCCCCATGGACTCCTATATATAGAAAGGAGGTTTTGTCATTTGTATCATCCAAGAATTGTTCGTTCATGTAATGTATTGGAGGTTTCCCCCTCGAAGTGGCTTATTTCTAAGGCGTTGATATCTCTTTTCTTCTCTTTTTGGAGCTGGTTTCACAACATTTGGTATGTAGTTAACCGAGTGTTGATTCAAGGCATGGTTAAACCAACCAAGCTCTTTTGGAAGAAGCGAGGAAGCATGTGCTGAGGATATATCGGGGCACTAAAAAGTGGATTATGGTACAAACGGACGGAGGAGTGAAGCACAAGAGTCTTCACGGATGCAGTTGGGCAAGTAGTCCATCGGACGGAAAGAGCACATCGGGAGGGATCTTCGACGCTGGATCGACAATAGTTTCTTGAGTACGGCGAGAGGAAACGATGTCTGTGGCACTCATTTCAGGTACAAAATGATTACATGGCCAATGTAAGCTACATGTGAGGCCATCTAGATGAGAAAGATCTTGGTTGGTTTGTTTGGTTCTCGAGATGGATCCGTTTGTTTGGTTCTCATATGGATTCGACGGTGATACATTGTGATAACCAGAGTTGCATTAAACTCTCAGTTAATCTTGTGTTTCATGACAGGTCCAAATACATAGACATATGGTACCACCATCTCAGAGATTGTTTTCAGAGGCACATAATGTTACTTCAGTACATTCCCACGGAAGATCATGATGAAGATATTCTGACGAAGGCGCTCACCAAGAGAAAATTTGAATACCATAGAGGCAGGGTCAGGGTGGCAGATAATCCTTTTCTTGTTGAGAGGGATTGCTGAAGTCCAACAAGAAATTGCAGCACCTACACTAGTGTGGGACCAATAGGTCCAAGCAGCACCTACACTAGTGTGGGCCAAATTTGGCGTAGTGTCTATTTTAGTTTTCCCTTAATTAAAATGGACAATAAAATGTAATCTTATCTCATAATCACTTGTAATAATTAATTGAGTGTGATAAACTCAGTTAGCCCATGAATTTCGAGTTGAGGGTAGTTGGTGAGGCATGCAGAGTAATTCTAGTTGTAATAGAGTTCGAAGTGCAGTTGGTGCATTAGTTAGTGCATGAGAAATAAGTTAACTCAATCTAGGTGAGTTAAAGTTTTTTTTTTTTCTAAGTTAGAGTAATCTATTAATAGTGGCAAATATAGTACATCTGGCCAAGGCCATAACAGTGCCTACGGGGAGGCAATTTTAACTGACAGAGACTAGTTTTTGGCTGCCCTTCTAGAGGGAAACCAACCTGAGGAACAATCAACTGAAAAAATCCCACGCAGGGGATCGGACTGCAATGTCTTTGACTTAACACTAGTAGCATAGACATTTCATAGCTGTAGCAATGGACTCTAACAGTACTGGATCGCTGTAAAGACTGAGACTGGACATTGACAAAAAATGGTCCAGAGGTGAAGGAAACATTAAAACAACCAAACATTCCCTCAGAGAGGGGAGAGAAAAAACAAAAAGACAAGAGAAGAGGGCCGAATTACTCATCCGGCGCAATTTCCTCGATCCTGCATCTGTATTCTTCTGGATCGCCTTGAGCATGGGAGAGGTCAGCGATGTTGTGGATAGCTGGAGGAGTTGCTTCGACATGTGCCTGAACGTGCCCTGCATCTACCTGCAAAGACTCCCTGTTCTCAGAAGGCTGACCCCTCAAATCCTGCTGCACCGCTTCCAAATGTGCGCTGTCGTCCAGAGCATGCTCGTCTGGCGAAATCTCAGGCAGGGGCTCCTCTAGGAAGACAACAGAGATGGCCACGGTTACTCGTGGTCTGTTGAGAGCACAATCGAACGAGAAGAGGGTTGTGTGGGACTGAGCCGACAAAGCATCACCAGAAGGCGAGTCTAGCCGTCGACCAGAACGAAGCAAGCGCCCACGAAAGAGACGAGGGAGGCTGCCAGAGGGCACAGAAGAATCTGACAGAGAAGAGGAAATGGAAGGCGAATGCCTTCTGGCCGAACGAGAGGACCCTCTCCGGCACCGCATCCTCTGCCGAAGCCTTGGCATTTTTGCAACTGTACAGGAGCTGGAGTGCTAAGGCGACTGAGTATTGACGGGGTTCCGCTCAGGAGGAGTGCCCAGAACCACCATTGCAGACAAGCAAGAGCCTGCTATTGAAATGTGAAAACTGTCAGCGGGCACCAAACAACAAGTATGGCGACTGCGCTTCCCAGTGGTGGTGCGAACTTTGGCTCTGTCCTGAGCAGGATTACACCACGAATGCATTGGCGTAGGGGCGGGCGGCTCCATTGCATATAACAATCCGTTACTGCAACCATCCAACCTCCGCATTGAATGACCAAGCCAGAAAATCTTATGTGAAATGCAATTGCAGCAGTTGAGGATGCCTCGAATATCAGTTTGTATGATGAGAATCGACTCCATATCAACGCCATTAAGAGCAAACGCGGGTATTAACTGCGATCAGGTGGGCGCCAAGGTTCCGTGAGGGATGGCATGTGGCCTCCCGTTCGATTGCCTTGCGTCCAATCGCTCCCATTAACGACACTTGCACCCGCATCCGGGGTAGGTAGAGAGTTAGAGTTAGTTGAACTAGTTGCAAATGTTTGTTGCACTAGTGAGAGATCAAGTGAATTAAATATTATTTAATTCAAATCATTGATCTACCATGCAATTGATGATTTACTATTAATATTTTCATGCATGTCAGTTCCAGTGGCGACCCAGTTGAGACAAAGGTCAAAGGGATGTTAACTATTAGTTATGCGATTAGTAGGTTGACCACATGTAACCAGACATCCATTGGAGTGCCCATGATCCTTGCACAATTTAGGAAGGCCAAAATTCCTAAATAATATGGATTTCAGTCATCAGGAATTGCACAAGGCAGGTAGGTTTTTCATAGACTGAGAATTGGCTAAGTGTTGGTCAATTTTGTCCAGGACAGTGCGAGATAGTTTGGAGAGTGCATGAGACTCTTGTGAGAAGAGTGCATTGTAATTTTTTCATGATTCCATGGTTAATATACAATAGAAGATAGAGGGGTTTTGAGTAGCAAGCTTTCCCTAGGAAATTATTTGTGTTGTGGTTTGATTTGATTCTTTCTTTGCTTCATGTGATTGGTGATTGTGTTTAAATTTCCGCCATTTATTTGTAGAAGCGATTCAATATATAGCTTTAGTACATTGTTAGATTGAATTGAATCCATTTATATACATATGTTTGTATAATTTCTCCACTTTACGCAATTTGATGGCGCTAAGTAGAGGTTAGCGCTAATTAAGCATTGTTTAAGTGCTAACTATTTATTTGTTAAACTAATCCACAACTTAATGATGGTTTTAGCGCTAATAAATGAGGATTAAGGTTAATAAATATGGGTTTAGTCCTTAATATTCGTGCCTTTGTTGGAGCTCCTTCGGTGGTCCTTGGTGGTGGTCCTATGAATAGGGAGTTGGCCCTTCGAGGTTGGCCCCTCTTTCCTCCTCCCCTCTTTCCTCTGCCATAACATTTGGTTGAAATTAAATATAAACCTTTTGCATAGATATATAAGGACTAATACATAGCGGGAGGTGGTGGCTTGCACATAGTGTGGGGGAGGTCGCGGGGGTCGAACTCGTCCTCGGCAGCCAGCCATATATAATTTTTCCATGTATAATATTGACCATTACTTCATAGTCCCATTGCGACCTTTGGGAGGGGGCACATGGTGGCCCCTGGTTGTACCACGTGTCCTCATCCCATTGGTTCGTTCAAAAACCAACCAAACTTTACCATGTATCCCAGAAATTTGGGCGAACCACAAGCTAACAAGTGTCAGCACACCACTGGCCAGAGAAAAACCCATTTTGACCAAAAATTGACCCCTGTGACCTTTTGTTTTAAATTCACTGGCAGCAAAGCGAACATCGAGGCTCTAACTTTCTCATACGCGATCGGATTTTGATGAAATGAAGTGTGCAGTTCAAGGTGACGAGCACTTCGCGGTCATTATGGTTTCGAGTGATTCTAAGCATTTTCATTTTTTAGAAAAAAATTTCCCCCAATTCAGTTTCTGATCAACTTCCTTCCCAAGAAATCCATAATCCACTACCAATGTCAAACATGCATCCAATTTCCAGCGCTACGATCCTTGCGCTACTTTTCCCCTCAATCAACAATTATCGACTCATTGTTCTAGGGCACACTCCTAATGTACATCTAATTCCATCTGGAAATGTTAATGACCAAAACAAATTCATTCCCCAACCTTCCCTTCTTTGCTACATAGTCCCTCAGGCAATCTAGTCACCCCCTTCCAAGTTCTGTTGGAATCCCCTTCTCCGCTACACAATCGCTCGAGCGATGCATCCCTTGAAAAGGTTTCCTCACATCAGAAGGTCCAAAAACCAAGGCATATCCTCGCCTCAAACCATCATACTAGTCATAGCATGCTCATGGCAAGCAATGGACACTATTGGGTACTAGTGTCCCACAATGGCCTTGCTCCTGAATGCTTTACCAACATACTTCTTCTTGTTCCACTTCCTTTTGTCGATGATTCTAATTCTTGCAATCAGTTTCAACCACCCAATCGGGCATTTCCAGTCATGCTTTCCTATATCAGGCATATAATTTCCATTAGATTAAAAATAAATTCAAATCATACCTCATTAGTATCTCATCAATAAGGTACACATGAAATTATGTTTACTTCCTATCACAACAAGTCAAACTAACTCTTTGATCGAATCATCATGTATAAATATATCACATCTAGTTCGCTCAAAAGTCAACCATCATAAATTAGGATCATAGATCACATGCAATCATCATAATTAAAAACTGAAATAAAATATTGATGTTTTTCTTTCAATCTATCATTTGCTTCTACCTTTATTCTTTTCCTTTCCATTCACACACTGAATTGGTTGCCACACCTAGAAAGCACCCAATACTTCTCTTCTCTTCAATCATGCACACATACACACAATGTGCATCACATGCATACACCCACACATGGTGTACCATACAATACATATACCTATACTCGGTGTACAACACAACACATATACCTACACCCGGTGTACAACACAATACATATACATACACATAGTACAACACAACAAATATACATGTCACGATACATCGACTACACAATATACATAACACAATATCACATATACCCAACATAACATGTAAGACATGTACACAATACCACATGTACAACATGTACACAACATCACATTTACAACATCTACACATCACCACATGTACACAACGCCATCTTCACAATGTGTACACAACACCACATGTACACAATTCCACCTGCACAACGTGTACACAACACCACCTGCACAACGTGTACACAACACCACTTGCACCATGTGTACACAACACCAAGTGTACATAACACCACCTGCACAACATGTACACAACACCACATGTACAACATGTACACAATACCACCTATACACAACATTGCATATGCAACATGGACGCAACACTATATGTACACATCATCACATATGAAACATGTACATAACACCATATGTACACAACACCACATATGCAACATGCACACAACACCATACGTACACAATACTAGATATGCAACATGTACACAACACCAGTACTACACATCTGAAGACCACAAGGTCTTTAGCAAGAAACCTTGTTTCTAGTGTCTTTCCACTATCCATGCTTGTCCCAACATGCTGCAAATCACGTTGCTTTCAATCCACTGATGTATCCCTCAACATTACCTGTCCATAACATGGCATAGGCATAGTATAAGCACATAATATGAAATCATATCCACATGATACTGACCTCATATATCTGTTAGGCTAATCTTCCCACTTTATTCCTCATGTAACTAGGAACCTCTTCATGCCATTCACTTGCATAAGCAATCATTCCTCCAACGTTATCTATTGTAGAAATTAGGCTGAATAAATCACTTATTCAATGGAGATTAACCGATTACACATCAATTTCGAATTGCATGCATAACACATAATCATCTACGATTAATTGTCACATGCGGAAATAACAGAAGCGATCACACATCAAATCAATCACACATTAACTCAGTATGTATGGGGAAAGCCTATAGCTGAAAACCCCGCAGCTATTGTGTATATTATAATGGAGAAATCATGTAACAAAACAAGTACAATACTCCTCACAAGTACTCGGTACTTTCTCATAAAGTCACACACAATCTAGCTTAGTTTTGAACAGGTTACTGGTTCAAAACTCCCCACCAATTGCCTTGCCTCTATTGCGCAATCATGGCATGTATATGAAGAGATCCAAGGTTCGAATCCCCTTGGCTTGACTGCGCAATTGTCATGGACAATTCCTCCAAGTGTAATGCAAATCCCATGCAAAATTGATCCTCCAACTGATAGCTTTACTCACCCTTTCATCTACCTCTTCCACTGGTCTCCACTGAACTGATCATGCACTGTAGTGAACTAAAGTGTTCTTGAGTTGACTAATGAGTTACTAATTAGTGAATTAAATAATATTTAATTCACTCCACTCATAACTAATTGATTAGCTAGTTAAAATAATCTCAACTAGTTCAACTAAAATAAACAGAACACAACTCCACTATCTGTCCCGTTAACTCCTCCAAAACTTCTGCCACTGAAGTCCAACTGAATTCAACCATGCAAGATGCCATCAAACCCTAGGAACCACGTGATTCCTTCTGTCAGTTGCATGAGTCACCTCCATGACTCAAACTGAAGTGCTCCAAGAGAGTAAACTACTGTTTATAGTCAAAATATTATTAAGGGTAAATAATATTTGACTTCCATATTTTTAGGAGATACAGTCTAAAAATAGCCTGGGTCCTAAAAATAAGGATCTCATCTATTTTTACCAACATGTCGCATACTTCAAGAATCTCCAACTGGAATTCCCAAATTATGCTCCGTATGTCTAAAAATAGACATAGTCTAAAAATAGACTTTGCGCCAGAATTTGACTGCGGGCCCACTTAGTGAAGGCGACTTCATTTCACTAAGCTCCATCATCTTGCTGCATTCTCAACACTCCCTCTCAGCAAGATATGGATTATCTGCAATCCCTATCCTCCCTCTGTGGAATTCGAACTTGCTCCTGGTGAGCGCCTTCGTCAGGATGTCGGCATCCTGATCCTCCGTGGGAACATATGAAAGCATCATGATCCTCCGCTGAACACAATCTCTGATGTGATGGTACCTGATGTCGATATGTTTGGACCTATCATGAAAATCTGGATTAGCCGAGAGCTTGATGCAGCTCTGGTTATCACAGTAGATCACTGTAGGCTCCAAATGCAACCTGAACAAACCTGCGAGGATCTTCCTCATCCGAATAGCCTCGCATGCAGCCAAGCTAGCTGCCATGTACTCGGCCTCTGCTGAACTGAGTGCCACGGATCTCTGCTTCCTGTTGTACCAAGAAACTGCTGTCGACCCAATGCTGAAAAATCCTCCAGAAGTGCTCTTCCGGTCCGTTGGACTCCCTGCCCAATCTGCATCAGTGAAGCCAGAAAGCTTTTCTCCATCCTCCTGTCTGATAGACCATATCCCAATGTGCCTCTAATATAGCGCAATACATGCTTGCCTGCCTTCCAAAAGAGCTTGGTAGGCTTAACCATAGCTTGCGAAAGCTGGTTAACAGCATAGCATATATCGAGTCGTGTATTGACCAGATACATAAGCGACCCCACCAACTGTCGATAGACAGTGGCATCCACTACCTCCGCTGAAGTAGCATCCTCCTTCCTCCAACCACCAGGAAGAGGAGTGTCAACAGGCTTGCGGCCTTGCATGTTGAACCTCTCCAGAATCTCCCGGGCATACTTGCCCTGAGAAACAAACAGTCCTCCACTGCGCTGCCAAATCTCCAATCCCAGGAAATAATGAAGGATGCCCAGGTCCTTCATCTCAAACTCTCGTGCAAGATCCTCCTTGCATGAAAGTATCAACTGCTCGTCGCCAGTCAAAATCAGATCATCTACATGCAGTACGATGATCAACAGCTTCCCCTCCACCACAATCTGGTACAGGTTTGGATCCGCCTCACTCTTGGAGAATCCAAGCCCGGTGAAGTAGCTGTCTATCCGAGTGTACCAAGCACGAGGTGCTTGCTTCAGCCCGTACAGTGCTCTCTTGAGTCGGCACACATGCGACTCACTGCTGAAGATCTCAAAACCTTGAGGCTGCTCTATGTACACCTCCTCCTCAATAACTCCATTGAGGAACGCAGTCTTCACATCCATCTGATGAATGTGCCACCCCATCTGCGCTGAGAGAGAAAGGATCATCCGTATGGAAGAGTACCTTGCGACAGGTGCAAAAGTCTCCTCATAGTCGATCCCCTCGATCTGTGAGAAGCCACGGGCGACAAATCTCGCCTTGTACTTCTCCACACTCCCGTCAGCCGCCTGCTTCACCTTGTAGATCCATCGCGAACCCACCACTGATTTTCCCGCCGGTCTTGGGACAATCTCCCATGCACTGTTCCTGATGATCGAATCATATTCTTCGATCATGGCATCAACCCATGCGGGTTCCTCCACAGCTTCCTCAAAAGAGGATGGCTCCGTCACAACACATTGACTCATAAGAGCCATGTATCCAGTGTACCGATCAGGTGACTGTCTCTGTCTGCGCTGTTCTGTAGGTGGTCCTACAACCTTCTCTGCATCCCGAGCCAGTCGCTCAGCTTCTGTAGTGCGCATGCGCCCTCTGATGGTTGGCGCTGCCTGGGTGGTTTCTTCCACCTCATGAACCTCCTCTTGTGGCTGATCCACATCCAGAAGCTCCTCCTTAGGAACTAACAGCTCCTCATCTGCATGCAAGTGTAGCTCCCTCTCAAGCGAACACTGCATGGCTTTCTCCTCCTGAAATTTTATATCCAGTCGCACAACAGTCTTGCGACTGTCTGGCACATACACCCGATAGTTGTGAGGTGTATCAGTGTACCCCACAAATATTCCAACTTCAGCAGTTGGATCCAGCTTCCTTCTTGCATCCTTCGTCACATGCATGTAGACAGGAGATCCGAAAATCCGCAAATGGGAAATATTAGGCCTCTTGCCAGAATAAGCCTCCTCTGGTGTACTCATGCCAAGAACCTTGTGAGGACAACGGTTCTGCACATACACTGCTGTATTGCATGCCTCGGCCCACAAGTGAAGGGGTAGGCCCTGATCATGCAACATCGCCCGTGCAGCACCCACGATCGTTCTGTTCTTCCGCTCAGCCACCCCGTTCTGTTGTGGGTTATTGGGTGCGATGAGCTCTCTCCGAATCCCTTCTGCGCTGCAGAACTCCTTGAATTCAGCCGAGATGAATTCACCACCGTTATCACTCCTTAGAGCAATCACCTTCTTCCCCGACTCCTTCTCGATCAGTGCTTTAAACTCACAGAACTTCGCGAATGTATCGCTCTTCTTCTGTATGAAGAAGATCCAGCACTTTCGAGAGAAATCATCAACAAAGATCACATAATACCTGTGCTTTGCTGTCGAAGCAACTGCGAAAGGACCACACACGTCTGTGTGAACTCTCTCAAGGATCGTCGTGGCGCGACTATCCTTCTCGTGAAAGGTGGCTTTCACATACTTCCCTAAAGTACACCCCTTGCACTGATCTGACTGCGCAAGGGTGCCCTTAGGAAGTCCAGTAGAAATCTGCTGCAGAATCTTCAAAGCTCCATGGTGAAGATGGCCCAATCTCCTGTGCCATAATTCGCCCTCATCATCCCGGCTCACCACTTCTCCCGCCTTGCATGCCATAGCTGCGCAGTCATCTACCTGCAACTGATAAAGGTTCTGAGTTCGAACCCCTATCTTCCGGGTCTCTCCGGTAGTCTTACTGCGCAGGAAGGCTTTTCCTTCGCTGAAGACCACATCATATCCCTTATCCTCCAACATAGCTACTGAAATCAGGTTCTTCTTCAATCCGGGTACATGCATGACATCCTTTAGTACAAAGGGTTTACCAGACTCCCTCTGAAAGGATACGGTACCGATACCAGTCGCACTGTATCTACCGTCATCGCCCATCTCGATGTGCATACCCAAATCCTTGTCCTCCAGATCTGAGAACAAATCCCGATCTCCCGTCATATGAAATGACGCACCGCTGTCCAAGAACCACACCGATCCCATCACACTTGAAACCAAGCATGCAATCAGTGAAAAGTCAAGCTCGAACTGTGAAGCCAAAGCTTCTCCATCTGCAGATCTTCCCGCTTGCTTGTTCTTCTTCTTCTTTGGACAATTGGTAGCATAATGTCTGTGATCATGGCAGTGAAAACACTTCACTTTCGCCATATCCTGCTTCTTTCCCTTTGCACCAGAATGAGAGGTTTTCTTACCCTTCCCCTTCTTTGCTTTGGCAACCAAAGCGCAGTTTTCTTCATCAGCTTCCTTTGATGAAGATCCATCTCGAGTAGTCCTCCTTATCTCCTCCTGCATGAGATCCGCCCAAAGGCGCTCCCATCCCGGCAGCTTCTCCCGACCATTGACACTATCTTGATATGAGTGCCAGGCCTTCGGAAGACCAAGGAGAGCCAGGTCGACCATGTCCTCGTCTTCGACAGTCACCCCCACACTTCCCAGCTCATCTCTGCACTGAGTGAACTTCGTGAGGTATTTGGCGATACTGTCGCCCTTCTCCATCTTGATGTTCCTGAGCTTATCTTTGAGTGCTAGCTTCCTTTGGTCGCTCTTACTCTGGAATAGATCCGTCAAAGCTTTCCACATTAAATATGGAGTAGCCTTTCCATGCAGGCTGGATACAATATGATCCTTGACGCCTTCCAACAGGATCCTTCGACATTTCGCTATCTTCTTTTGCCATGCATCGACTAAAGCTGCATCAGTGGGCTTTGGGACATCCGTATCTACGAACTCCTTCAGACCATTATCTTCTAACATTGCTTCCATGCGATCCTTCCATGCAACATAATTCAAACTGCCTTCAAGAGCATATTCGAGTCGCAAACCGTTGAAACAAGACATTTTCAACACTGGCACCAAGAAAACAAAGCTGCTACAAAATTCGAATTCCAAACTCCAAGCTCTATCGCTTCCGATCTACACTTGAGAAAAAATTATTTCCAAATCAGAGATTGAATGCAAGGGGCTTTTACCAGACCTTTCACTTTCCGAAGAAAGATGAATCCGGAGGCTTCCTGGCCCGTATGCAGACTCTGTCCGAGGAAATAAGTTTGCAATCACCGTAATAGATCTCGACAATTAATCTTTCTCCGATACCATGTAGAAATTAGCTGAATAAATCACTTATTCAATGGAGATTAACCCGATTACACATCAATTTCGAATTGCATGCATAACACATAATCTCATCTACAATTAATTGTCACATGCGGAAATAATAGAAACAATCTCACATCAAATCAATCACACATTAACTCAGTATGTATGGGGAAAGCCTATAGCTAAAAACCCCGCAGCTATTGTGTATATTATAATGGAGAAATCATGTAACCAAACAAGTACAATACTCCTCACAAGTACTCAGTACTTTCTCATAAAGTCACACACAATCTAGCTTAGTTTTGAACAAGTTACTGGTTCAAAACTCCCCGCCAATTGCCTTGCCTCTATTGCGAAATCATGGCCTGTATATGAAGAGATCCAAGGTTCAAATCCCCTTGGCTTGATTGCGCAATTGTCATGGACAATTCCTCCAAGTGTAATGCAAATCCCATGCAAAACTGATCCTCCAACTGATAGCTTTACTCACCCTTTCATCTACCTCTTCCACTGGTCTCCACTGAACTGATCATGTACTGTAGTGAACTGGAGTGTTCTTGAGTTGACTAATGAGTTAATAATTAGTGAATTAAATATTATTTAATTCACTCCACTCATATCTAGTTGATTAGCTAGTTAACTAATCCCAACTAGTTCAACTAAAACAAACAGAACACAACTCCACTATCTGTCCTGTTAACTCCTCCAAAACTTCTGCCACTGAAGTCTAACTGAAGCCAACCATGCAAGATGCCATCAAACCCTAGGAACCACGTGATTCCTTATGTCAGTTGCATGAGCCACCTCCATGACTCAAACTGAAGTGCGCCAAGAGAGTAAACTGCTGTTTATAGTCAAAATATTATTAAGGGTAAATAATATTTGACTTCCATATTTTTAGGAGATCAGTCTAAAAATAGCACGGGTCCTAAAAATAAGGGTCTCATCTATTTTTACCGACATGTCGCATACTTTAAGAATCTCCAAGTAGAATTCCCAAATTATGCTCCGTATGTCTAAAAATAGACATAGTCTAAAAATAGACTTTGCGCCAGAATTTGCCTGCGGGCCCACTTAGAGAAGGCGACTTCATTTCACTAAGCTCCATCATCTTGCATTCTCAACACCTATATATATAACACTAGAAGCAAGGTTGTTTAGTAGAGACATTATGGTCTTCAGATGTGCAGTACTAGTGTTGTGTACAAGTTGTATATGTAGTATTGTGTACATATGGTGTTGTGGAGATGGTGTTGTGTACATGTGTTTTTGTGTTCATGTGGTGTTGTGTACATGTTGTGCAGATGGTGTTATGTACATGTGGTGTAGTGTACACGTTGTGTAGGTGGTGTTGTGTACACGTTGTGCAGGTTGTGTTGTGTACATGTGGTGTTGTGTACACGTTGTGCAAGTGGCGATGTATATATCTAGTGTTGTGTACACGTTGTGCAAGTGGCGTTGTGTACATGTAGTGTTTTGTACACATGGTGTTGTCTACATGTTTTACACATGGTGTTGTGTACATGTTGTATGTGTGGTGTTGTGTACATGTTGTATGTGTGGTATTGTGTACATGTCTTACATGTTGTGTTATGTATATGTGATATTGTGTTATGTGTATTGTGTAGTCATTGTATTGTAATGTGTGTATTCGTTGTGTTGTACTCTGTGTATGTATATGTATTGTGTTGTACACGGGGTGTAGGTGTATCTGTTGTGTTGTACACCGGGTATAGGTATATGTATTGTGTGGTACACCATATGTGGGTGTATTCGTGTGATGCAGTGTACATTATTGAAGAGAAGAGAAGTATTGGGTGCTTTCCAGGTGTGGAAACCGATTCAATGTGTGTAAAAAAAGGAAAAGAATAAAGGTAGAAGCAAAGGACCGATTGAAGGGTAAACATCAGTATTTTATTTTAGATTTTAATTATGCATGTGATCTATGATTTTTATTTATGATGATTGCGTGAGATGTATGATCTTGATTTATGATGGTTGAATTTTGAGCTAACTAGATGTGATACGTTTATACATTTTGATCAAAGAGTTAGTTTGACTTGTTGTGACAGGAAGTAAACAGAATTGCAGGTGTACCTTATTGATGAGCTACCAATGAGGCCTGCTTTGAATTTATTTCAATTTATTTTGAATCTAATGGAAATTATATGCTTGATATAGGAAAGTATGGATGGAAATGTCCAGTTTGGGTGGTTGAAACTGACTGCAAGAATTAGCAGTAGTGACAAAAGGAATTGGAACAGGCAACAGTATGTCAGTAAAGTATTAAGGTGTAGGGCCATTGTGGGGCATTTGTACCCAATATTATCCATTGATTACCATGAGAATTCTATGACCAGTATGATGGTTTGAGGCAGGGATATGCCTTGGTTTTTGGACCTTCCGAAGTGAGGAAACCTTGCCAAGGGATGGATCATTCGAGGGACTTTGTATTGGACAAGGGGATGCCAGTGGAACTTGGAAGGTGTGTGACTACATGAAAGGGGGTGAATGGATTTCTCGAGGTACTGTGTAGCAAAGAAGGAAAGGTTGGGGAATGAATTTGTTTTGGTTATTAGCATTGCTAAATGGAATCAGAATCACATTGGGAGTGTGCCCTGGAACAATGAACCGATAATTGTTCACTGAGGGAACAAGTAACGCGAGGATCGTAGTGCTGGAAATTAGATGCAGGTTTGATTTTAGCAATGGATTCTAGATTTTTTGGTAAGGAGGTGAATTCAGGTACTACTTTGAGGGTGGAGGTGCGAGCCTATGGACTCCCTTGTTGATTGATACAGACATTGTATCCTTTTATTTTTTGGTTAAGCAAATGTTCATATGTGTATATGTGTATGAATATTCTATCGAGTTGGATTTAGCAAGCTCCATAGACAGTATGATTATTTGTTTGTTGAAGCAAATGTGCATGAGTGTATATGTGGTTATTATTGCAAATATCGTAATGAGTTGTACAAACTCCAATAAACGGTATGATTGTCATGTTTTCAGTATTTTCCATTGTAAATACTGCAATGAGTTGGGTTATAAAGATCCATAGGCAACACGTTTTGTTTTCAATATTTTGTTGGTCATAGGTGTAATAGAACATCGAGGACAGTGTCCCCCCAAGGGGGAGGGATTTGAATCAAACCCGGGTTGATTTTCCATGTAAAAAATATAAGACCAAGGTCATGGGACACTTATTCCAAGTTGAATGGTGGGAAAAACGTCCTAGTGGGGTGTCATTTTAGGTTTATTTATGGCTAAGGAAATTGGTAAAGGATTTAGTAAAGAAAAAGAGGAATTAATTGACATTTTATTTCTGAAATAAAGGAAAATAGGAGTAAAGGGAGATGAAAGGTCACATATTTTTATGAGAGGGAAATTGAAGGAAAAATGAAGGAAAATGAAGAAACTATAGGCCCTTATGATAAAAAAGGATCATGAGGATTAGATCACAGGCTTTTGTCAATTTCATTTTGGAGCTATATTTTATTCTCTCATTCTCTCATGCTTAGAGAATTCTTGGAGCATGCTTGGAGCACTCTAGTATTCACTTGGATTTGGAGAAATAAGGTGAAGGAAAGTAGGAAAGTGCAAGGGAACAATTGGATCAACAACTATAGCTAGATTTCTTTGCAGGTAGCGAGTTGCATGTATGATTTCCTTGCTAGTTTTGGCATGCATGGTATATGCATGTGGTTTCTTATTTATGTGTTGTCATTGACATGGAGATTTTATTGGAGTGAGAATGTTTTCCACTTCTTGGATAGCCATGGTGTTGTGGGTTTTTCCACTTGTTTTTTTCTCGATTGGTGCTCAAGTTCCTTATGGTTGTGGGTTGAGTTACTAGTTCCTAGAGCTGTTGATTGGGACAAACACTCTATAAGCCTTGAAACATCTTGGGCTGAGTTACTAGTCCTGGAGCCTAGGTTGGGACAAACGCTCTAGGGCCCTTGGTGGGTTGAGTTATTAGTTATTGGAGTCGGGTGGGACAAATGCTCTGAAGCCCTAGAAGGCTCTGGGTTGAGTTATTAGTTTCTAGAGCCGTGGTTGGAAAAAACGCTCTTGAGCCCTGGACAACTTGGGTAGAGACCGATCTAGTTGGTGTTAGTGATATCCTACCATGAGGTGGAATTAGTGGTTGAGGGTTGAGGTGGTTTGGCCTCTGGAAGCCCTGGTTTGATTTTGTTTGGTTTATTCCATGAGATACTCCATTCATGCTTGGAATATGGCACGGGGGTGATTGGCTAAAAGAGAGATTTAGTTCAACCCAATCTATGGTCGAGTGGTACGTGGAAGTCCCTGACTTGGTTGGAATTTTCAAATGTTAATATGTAGTATTTTATATTGTGATCTATGAGCATATGTATTGATTATGTTGGTTATATTATGGGTGAGTTTTCATGGTTTATATGTTGTTTATTTGTCGGTTATATGATGTATATTATATATGGATCTTACATGTTTGATGAACATATGAATGGTTAATGAATGCATGAGATAAAAAATGTTATTGCAACTATTATGAGAGGGAATTATACCTTCTTGGTGATCCTCAATAAGTTTCAAACCCATGTGTTCAGATATGCATTCATGACCTGTAGATTAGATTTTCACCATATGTTTGACGAAATGATTGTCATGGTTAGGCCTAGTTAGGTCAAGTCTTTGATCAAGTTTTATATGATTGCCTTTGTATTTATGTCAATTATCATTTTGGAAAGTCTCACTGAGTTATGGGTAGTGGTCTGGATGCTAGCTTGAAATGGTGGCTCTGAATCTGGGACATCACCCTCTAAACTGGAGAAATTAGGTTGCAAATGCATGGATGCAGTGTTGTGCATGCGGTTGGAGGCTCCCAACATCATGGAGGCATTTTTGTGGGTGCAGTTGTGGGCTCAGGACCGAGAAAAAGAGGTCTAGTTTAGGGTTTGGCCACCTAGGTGGTTTTTCAGCTTCTAAGTGACTTGTAGCCCCTATAGGATGTGGTGTGTTGTCAATTTCTCATCAGTAGTCAATCCCACTTCCTTAACTAGACCTAGGAGGTTGGGTCAGGTCATAGTATCTCTCAATCTCATGTTTACCCTAGTGGGCCAGTGAAATTGGGTAAATGTAGGAGGGGTGGTTACAAAAGAGGGGCATGGAATCATTAAGATTCTCCAATTTGTTATGGACGCATCTGGTACAATGGTCAACAGAGAAAAGGCAAGTATCTTGTTTTTTAACTGCCTGGATCCTATCCAAATGCAGTTGATCCATGTATCGGCCTTTAAAAAAGGGTCCCTTCCTTCCAAATACTTAGGGGTATCGCTAGTCATTCATTCTCATAGAGATGAATCTTGGGAACATCTCTTAGAGAAGACTCAACATAAAATCAACAATTGGACTTTCAAAACATTGAATCTTTTGAGTTACCTTACGTTGCTAAAATCAGTCTTACAAGCAATACCAAATTATCAACTAGCGATCATGCCTATCCCATTAGCAATTACTCAGCACTTCCGAACACTATGGATTGATTTCTCATGGAAGGGTGCTCCCAAAGAGCGAAAGTGGGCCCTGATTGGTTGGGATAAATTGACTACACCTAAGCTCAAGGGCAGATTAGGAATACAAGATCTATAGTTAAGCAGTCATCCATATGCCATGAAACTATGGTGGCTTTTGGTTCACGGTGGCCTGCAACTCTGGAAGCAAATATGGAAAAGAAAATACTTGACTCTCCTTACCCAAGTAGAGATATTATGATTTCAAGGAACAATTAAAGGCTCCCCCATTTGGAACTGGGATATTAAAGGCAAAGATATTGTTCATCCCCATGCATTTTGGGATATTAAGGATAGGAGAAAATCCACATTTTGGGAGGATTCCTGGCAACATCTTCTGCGCATAGGGGCGTCTCAACAATTTCATTCAATTCAAAATATCTCCAAAAGACTTGGTGCCCATACATTAGATTACTTTTGGAAACCTCACATGGAGAATCAAGAATGGAGGGCATGGAAAGAAAAATATGGCTTGTTGGACAATGATGATAATCACCCTTGGCAGGAATTTACAGAGTTATTGGATAATAGACCTATTAGAGTCCCTCACCATCAGAACATTCTGAGATGGGGATACCAATCTTTGGAGACATTTTATTTGAAAGAAGCAATTGATCTACTGTTGGTATTCATATAGAAGGAAATAAAATTCTCTAGAGAAAACTGTGGGACAATAAATGTGTTGTACAATGGATAAACCAACGATGTCTATGTGTTTCGTGACATGGACTAATCGCCTCTCGTGGATCCTTATCTCTGGCGATGCAATCGTTGACTAACACCTGTAGATTTTGGTCTAACGACAATTGTGATTCCCAACAAGTGATATCAGAGCATAGGTCACAAGTTCGATACACACCTGACTCACATTGGGGGGGGGGGGGGGGGATATTGTTGGACATTGGATGAACCAACGCTCCTCGTGTGTTTCGTGACATGGACTAACCACCTCTCATGAATCCTTATCTCTGGTGATGCGATCGTTGGCTAAAACCTGCGGGTTTTGGTCTAACGACAATCGTGATTTCTAACAAAATGTTGGCCAAAACTTACTAATATTATTTGGTTTCTTGCACATGGATGTACCTTGACATGGGATTTATTACGAAGAAAAGGATACGAGGAACTGTCTGGTTGTTCTCTATGTTCTCAACAAGAAGAGACTTCACAACACATTTTATCAATTGCACTTTTCCATGCAATGCCTAAGATATTATACTACAAATTTTTTGATGTCCTATGCCATAGTCTAAAACAATCACAAAATTATTATTCCAATGTTTTGAAAATAATTTTAAAAACCTAATAGCCTCACAAGCTCGGAGACTGGCCTGCAACTTTTTTATATGGAATCTATGGAAAGAGCGAAATTCCAAACTTTTTGAAACAAAACAAGAGATGTTGTTAGACTACAAGAAGCCATACTCAAAAACACTAGAGAAACAATAGTCGCGACTTTGTTTAAATAGGAAGACTGGGCATATATTGGAATAGAGGATTTTAGTTTTAAATACTTTGATTTACATCCATCAATGTTCATCTCCACGCCCTCTTAGTCACCTAGTTTAAGGAAACAAATCCCCAATATTTTCATGCCACCTCCAAAAAATTTCAAAATATTAAGTTTTAATGGTGCATTGAAGGGGAATTCGGGGCTAGCAAGTTATGGAGGCATATTTCGAGATGCCAATGCTTCGACATTGTGTGTTTATGCATATTACTATGGTATAACAACAAATAATATGGCAAAAATCCTTGGTTTAGAGAGAGGTCTAAAAATTGCAGTTCGAAAAGGGTACATGGTGCTACAAGTTCATGGCGAATCACAAATCACTCTGCACTATGTACAAAAAATTTTGCATGGCCAATCAGAGGATCAATTATGCCATAGTTAGCAATTAGATGAGGTAATTTACAATATTAAAAACTTGCTTCCCTTTTTCCAGTATATCATCCCACGCCACATAAGATGTGAGGGTAATAGGTTGGAAAATATATTGGTTGATTGGAGCAGTTGTTCTTGATGCTTGATGATGCAGGGGCATTAGACACTAGCCAGCAATGTAGGAGGTTTGTCCACATGTTGTGGCCAGGAGGGTTCAAAATCCTTGAATTGTAATAGCTAGGTGTCAATACCTCAGCTGACTATTTTTATTTAGATTAGTTAGAGTCCATAGGAGTCGAATAGGTTTGGATTCGATCTATCTGTCTTGTTTCAGTTAATTGAATAATTGTAATTAGGCTTTTGGTTTTCCTAAACGGTCCTCACAGAGGAACCGAACAGACAAATGTTCATGTATATAAATGTAATCCCTCGGATGTATAAGGAGAGAGGAAGAGAGAAGAGTTTCTGTAATAAAGTCTCTGTGTTAACAGTTGTTTCCAGTTAAATAATTTCTGTACTCGTTGGCCATTATATTTTCTCGAACCATTAATTGCGAAGAAATTGTTTAACTGTGAGACGATTGTATGTTGGTTCCGTGTGGAATCGTTGAATGTGGTGGTTGTATAAGTCTGCATTTCTTTATCTATTTCCCTGTAATTGTTTGGATAAACCTTGTGAAGAAATCTCGCGTGTAGGTGTTTGGTCAATTTAGTGTATCCTAAATTGCTGCATTTAATTTGTCAATCCGGGATTCGTAAGCTGATGAAGTGCGGCGCATTATATGTGCAAGATAACCTATTTCTTAACTTTTTGTCGTTTTTGGTTTTCTAAGGTGAAATGGAAATTCTAAAATGAAAACAAGTATGGTTATATTTGTTCAAGGAAATGATATCCCCTATAATGATTTACCAACTTGAAACTTAAAAAGGAATTTGAAAATTTCAATGACAAAACTTGAAAGGAAATGAAAATGTACTGCTGAAATGAAAAGATGCTGTAAGTCTAATAAATCAAAAACAGTGAACTAGTGAGCATGAAACTAAACTATTCTTGTTGTTGTCTAAACAAAAAGAAACTATGCTTAAAGAAATTCAAAATTGCAACAAAGTAAATCTAAATGAGATTACATCAATTTATCTTCTGATCCTTCATCATTAGTCCAGCTATGATTTTCGGAAGTAACCATAAACAACTTGAGTAACTGATATCTAACTTGCAGAAAGTAAACTAATATCAAACCATACATTCATAATTCAATCCCTCACCATCAGTCCAGCTGTGGCTTTCAGAGGTAACTGATGATGTCATGCACAATTTAACATTTCTAACTTGCAGAAAGGAAACTAATACTAAACTACACACTTCATAATACAATCCCTCACCATCAGTCCAGCTGTGGCTTTCGGAGGCAACTGAAGACGTTATGAGCAGTTTAATATATTTAAATTTGCATAAGGAAAACTAATACTAAACTACACATTTCATAATACAATCCCTCACCATCAGTCCAGCTGTGGCTTTCGGAGGCAACTGAAGATGCTATGAGCAGTTTAATATATCTAATTTTGCATAAAGGAAACTAATACTAAACTACACATTTCATAATACAATCCCTCACCATCAGTCCAGCTGTGGCTTTCGGAGGCAACTGAAGACGTTATGAGAAGTTTAATATATTTAAATTTGCAGAAGGAAAACTAATACTAAACTACACATTTCATAATACAATCCCTCACCATCAGTCCAGCTGTGGCTTTCGGAGGCAACTGAAGATGCTATGAGCAGTTTAATATATCTAAATTT